>CM033471.1:111399873-111445491 GCA_019447015.1 Hymenochirus boettgeri | reverse complement strand
CAGTACCGACAGCCAGGCCCCCCCAGCCCCAGCCCGCCCACCCCCCAGTCCCCCCCCCCCCCAGTCACGCCCCCCGGCCACCGTCGAGTCAGTCCCCAGCCCCCAGCCCCCCCCCCAGCAGCCCCAGCCCCACCGCCCTCTCTCACAGCAGCCCACGCAACGCCCGCCGCACCCCCCACACCCACCCTCCCCACCACCCAGCACACCGCCCCCCCCCACCCTAGCCCCACACCCAGATCACCCCACAGCACCATCACTAACGTTCTCCCTACACTTTATTTATACTTTATAAGGGAGTATGGCGATCACTAACATTCTCCCTCACTTTTTTATGAACTTATATAGGGAGCCTGTGGTATGTCACTATGATCCTGTATACTTAATTTACTTTATATAGCGGAGTATGGCGGTCCACTAACGTTCTCTTATACTTATATAATACGTTTATATAGGGAGTATGGCGGCACTAACGTTACTCCCTAACATATATAGATTCTTGTAGTATAGGGAATAGGCAGTCAACTAAAGTTTCTCCTATACTTTTATATATGCTTTGTAAATAGTGGGAAGGCGGTCACTAACGTTTTCTCTATACTTTCATATATACTTGATATAGGGAGTATGCGGCAGCCACTAACGATCTCCATATACTTTATATTCTTTATATAGGTAATAGTGGCCAGTCCTAAAGTTCTCCCTAACTTTATAATACTTTTAAGTGGAATATGAGTCCTAACGATTTTCCCTATACTTATACTTACTTTATATAGGGAATTAGGGCAACGTCCCCTACCTATCATACTTTACATAAGTAGCCAATATTCATATTTTATATTCTTATATAGGGAATAGGCGGTCCTAACGTTTCCCTAAACTGTTAAATACTTTATATGTGGAGTTGGCGTCACTAGATCTCCCTATACTTATATATTACGTCATAAGGGAGAATGGCGGTACACTAATGTTCTCCTGATTTTTATAATACTTTTGTAGGGAGTTGGCGATCACTAACGTCTCACTACACTTTTATATATCTCCTTATAAGGGAGTATGGCGGTTCACTAACCTTTCCTACACTTATATATACTTTACTAGGGAGTATGGCGGATCCACTAACATTCTCCCTACACTTTATATTACTTTATATAGGGAATTGGCTAGTCCTAACATTTCCCTATAACTTTATATTACCCATATATAGGGAGAAGAAATGCGCGTCACTAACGATCTCCCTGTCTTTAATCTACTTTTATCAGGGAGTTGGGTCTAACTTCTCCTATACTTTTATATACTTTATATAGGGAGTATTGCGGTCCAAACGTTCTCCCTATCACTTTTATTATACTGTTATAATGGAGTAATTTGGCATCGACTAACGTTATCTCTCCTATACTTTATATATACTTCTTCATAGGGAGTAATGCGGTCACTTCCTATTTATACTTAATGGGAAGGCCTAACGTCTCTACTTTTAATTATGGTATCGCGTCGTAACTCCTTACTTTATATACTTTATACTGTCTGTACTAAGTCCTTTATTAATAGTGAGTATGGCAGTCACTAACGATCTCCCTGTACTTTATATAATAATACTTTATTACAGGGATCTGCGACACTAACCTTTCCGTACACTCCGTATATAATACTTTATATAGGAGTATGAGCGGTACTAACGTTCTCCCGTCCACTTATTTTATACGTTATAAAGGGAGTATGGCGATCACTAACTGATCTCCCTATCCTTTATATTTATCCTATATAGGGAGCATGGAGGTCACTATCAGTCTCCTCTATACTTTATATATACTTATATAGGGAGTATGGCGGTCACTAACGTTCTCGTATACTTAATTTATACTTTATAAATAGAGGGAGTATGGCAGCACTAACGATCTCCTATCCTCATTATATTACTTCATATAGGGATATGGCAGATCACTAAAGTTCTCCTACACTTATATATGTTGTATAGGAGAATGGCAGTCACTAACGTACTCTCTATACTTTATATAATGTTATATAGGGAGTAGGCGCCTCACGTATCGATCATCTTATATATACTTCTTAGAATGCTAACGCTCCTTCTGAATATTTTATATAGGGATATGGCAGTCACTAAACGTTCTCCCTACTTTATAATGACTTTAGTATGGGGAGAAGCGGTCACTAATGCTTTCTCTAGTACTTTATATATACTCTATAGGGAGTATGGCGTCCTAACGTTCGCATAGTTCCTTATATATATCTGTATTAGGGAGTATGGCAGTCACTAAACCGTTCTGCACCTACACTTGATATATATACTTTAAATGGAGTATGAGCATATACGATCTCCCTCAATACTTTATAGATACTTATATAGGGAGTATAGGCGATCACTAACATTCCTCACTACACTGTTTATATATACCTTTATAGGAAGGTATGGCAGTCACTAACGTCTCTCCTGTTAATACTATTGAGCATGGATCATACTTCCATATACTTTTATTTAAGGGAGTTATGGCGGGTTCCACTAACATCTCCCTACACTTTAATATACTTAGAATGGGAGATGGCGGTCACTAAGTTCTCCCCTACACTTGTATATATACTTAATAGGGAGTATGGCAGTCATCTACGATTCTCCCTAGCACTTTATATATATTATATAGGGAGATGGCGGTCACTAACGTTCTCCGATATCGTTATATATACTTATTATAGGGAGTATGACGGCACTACGTTCTCCCTACACTTTATTTATACTTTAATAGGGAGTATGGTCAGTCACAATGATCTCCCTTACTTTATAATACTCTATATAGCAGAATGCGGTCCACTAACGTTCTCCCTGTACACTTATATATACTTTATCTAGGGAGTATGAGGTCACTAACGTTCTCCTACACTTTATATTATCTTATAAGGGAGTACAGGGTAGTAACTTGCCCTATCTTACTTAAGGGAGTCTCTGGTCCTAGCAACTTTATATATACTTATATAGGGGAGAATCCGGTCGCCTAACGATATTCCCTATCCTTATATAGTTCTTAATAGGAGTATGAAGTCACTAACGTTCTCCCTAACACTTGATTAAATCTTATATGTAGGAGTATGCAGTCCACTAACGATCTCCTACCTTATATATCCTAGTAATATAGGGGAGAGAATGGGGTCACTACGTTCTCCTAGTATTTATATTACTTTATGTGGGAGTATGCACGTCACTAACGTTCTCACTAACTTTAATAATACCTTATAGGGCGTATCGTCGGTAGTAACTTCTTCTATACTTTATTATACTTTAGTATAGGGATGTATCCTGATCCTAACGTTCCCTAACTTATATACTACTTTATATAGGGAGTATCGGACGGTCAAGCTAACGTCCTCCTACACCTTATATAACTCTTTATATGATATGGCAGTCACTAACGTTCTCCTAACTTTATATAACGTTTATAGGGAATGGGCACACTAACGTCTCCCTAACTTATTGAATACTTTTATAGGGAGGTATGAGGTCACTAAGATTCTCCCTACACTTTATTATACTAATATAGGGGAGTATGGCAGCACTACAACGATCTCCCTGTACTTTAATATATATTTATAATGGGAGTTGGACGGGACACCAATTTTCCGTACACTTTATATATACTTATATAGGAGTATGCGCGGTCACTAGACGTTCTCTCCTTATATTTCATATCGTTATACTATAGGGAGTACTCCGGTCGCTAACATTCTCTCTATACTTTATATTACTTTATACAGGGAGATGGCGGTCACTAAGTTCTGCCCTATACCTTATCATTCTATATAGGGAGTATGACGAGCACTAATTCTCCTCTACACTATTAATGACTTTATATAGGGAGTATGCGTCAGGCTAACGTTCTCCCTATACTTTATCATATACTTACTATAGGGAGTAAACTCCTGCTGGTCACTAACGTTCTCTCTATACTTATATATACTTTTATGGCAGGGCAGCACTAACGGTTCACTATAAGTTTATGGGAGATGCGTCACTACATTACTGCTACTTTTATACTTTTGGAATAGTCCCGTCTCCACTTTTTACTTAAGGAGTATGGCAGTCACTAACGATCTCCCTGCTCTTTAAATATACTGTTAAACAAGGGAGTCTGGGGGTCACTGAACCTTCTCCGACACTTAATATACTTTAATAGGGAGTATGGCGGTACTAACGTTATCCCTACATTATTTTATACTTTATAAAGGAGTATGGCCATCACAACCGATCTCCCTATACTTTTTATATACCTTATATAGGGAGCATGGCGGTCACTAACGATTCTTTCACTATACTTTAATATAACTTTATAGGAAGTATAGGACGAGCTCCTAACACATTTATACTTTTGAAGTTGGAGTCCTACGTCTCATACTTTATATATACTTTCAATAGGGAGTTATGGCGTCCACAACATTCTCCCTACCCTATTATTTTATTACCTTAATAGGATAGCTGGCATCACTAACGTTCGCCTATATTATATATGGATTTTATCGGAGTATTGGCGGTCACTAACGTTCTCTCTATACTTATAATACTTTATATAAGGGAGTATGGCGCCACTAACGTTCTCCTATACTTATATATTCTTTATATAGGGAGTAGGCAGTCACTACGTTCTCCCTAAACTTTATATACCTTATTGTGGGAGTATGGCAGTCACTACACGTTCTCCCTATACTTATATATACTTATATAGGGAGAATGGCGGTCACATCGTTCTCACTATGCTTTATATTACTTTATTTAGGGAGTATGGCAGTCACTAACGTTCTCCCTAACTTTAAAATAACTTATATGGGAGTATGGCAGTCACTAACGTTCTCTCTATATCTTTATATATACTTCTATGGGAGAATGGCGATCACTATCTCCCTACAATTTATATATACTTTATAGGAGTATGGCAGTCACTACGTTCTCCATACTTTATATATACTTTTATGCGGAGTAAGGTCACTAACGTCTCCTATACTTTATATACTTTATATAGGGAGTATGGCACGATCACTAACGTTCTCTCGTATACTTTTATATACTTTATATAGGGAGTATTGGGCGACTAACGTTCTCACTTAACTTTAATACTTTATAGGGGTATGGGAAGTCACTAACGATCTCCCTATCTATAATATTTATATAGGGAGTATGGCGTACTAACGTTCTCCCTACTTATATACTTTATATAGGGAGTAGCATCACTAACTCTCCTATACTTATATTTAATTTATAAGGGAGAATGGCCGTCCTAAACGTTCTCCTACACTTTATATATACCTTATATAGTGAGATGGCGGTCACTAAGTTTACCTTTATATATACGTCTATGGGAGAATGTGGTCACTAACGTTCTCCCTATACTTTATATATACTTTTTATAGGGAGTATGACGGTCACAACGTTCTCCCTACACTTATTATACTTTATATAGGGAGTATGGCAGTCACTAACGATCTCCCTGTACTTTAAATATACTTTATACAGGGAGTTGGCGGTCACTAACGTTCTCCTACTAAACTTTATATTACTTTATATAGGGAGTATGGCGTTCACTAACGTCGCCCTACACGTTTATTTCTACTTTATTAAAGGGAGGATGGCCAGTCCACTAACGATCTCCCTATACTTTATATATACCCTTATATAGGGAGAATGGCGGTCACTAACGTTCTCCCTAACTTTATATATACTTTATATAGGGAGATGACGGTCACTAAAGTTCTCCCTACACTTTATTTATACTACATAGGAGCATGGCAGTCACTAACGATTCTATTCTTTTATATTACTTCATATAGGGAGTATGGGTCACTAACGTTCTTTCTATACACTTTCATATATACTTTATATAGGGAGTATGGCGGCCACTAACGTTCTCCTATACTTTAATATCTTCATATAGGGAATATGGCGTCACTAAAGTTCTCCCTATTTTATATATAGCTTTGATATAGGGAGAATGGCGGGTCCATACAACTTGTATCTGTATATGCGTTATTTATTTACTTTATATAGGAGTATGGCAGCCACTAACGATCTCATATACATTATGATTCTTTATATAGGGAGTATGGAGTCACAACGTTCTCCCTAAACTTTATATATACTTTTATATGTGGAGTATAGCAGTCACAACGATCTCCCTATACTTATAGATACAATTCATATAGGGAGATGGCGTCACTATCATTCTCACTATGTTTTATCATACATTTATGTAGGAAGTATAGTCACTAACGTTCTCACTACTTTTATAAAAAAAAAACAACAAAAAAAAGTCCTTATAAGGAGAGGCAGTTTCCTACACTAATTCTCCCTATATTTCCTTTATATTATACTTTTATAGGAGTATGGACGCATCCCACTACATCTCCCTACACTTTATATATATACTTTATAGGGAGAATGGCGGTTTACTAACGTTGCTCCCTACACTTTATATATACCATATGTGAGTATGGCGGTCACTAACGTTCTCCCTACACTTTATATATACGTTATATAGGAGAAGGCGGCACTAACGTTCCCCTATACTTTATAACTACTTTTATAGGGAGTATGACGGTCACTAACGTTCTCCCTACACTTTATTATACTTTAATGGGAGTATGGCGAGTCACACTAACGATTCCCTGTGACTTTATTATATACTATAAGGAGTATGGCGGTCACTAAACTTCTCCGTACACTTTATAAGACTTATATGGGAGGTATGGCGGGTCACTAACGTTCTCCCCTACACTTTATTTATACTTTATATAGGGAGTATGGCGAGTCATAACGATTATCCCTACTACTTTATATATACCTATATAGGAGTAATGGCGGTCACTAACATTCTCCTATCTTTATATATACTTTATATAGGAGTAGACGGTCACTAAAGCTTTCTCCTACACTTTATTTATACTTTATAGTAGGAGTATGGCAGTCACTAACGATCTCCTATATCTTTAATATACCTATATGGGAGAAATGGCGGTCACTAACGTTTCCCTATACTTTATATATACTATATAGGGAGTATGCAGTCACTAACGTTCTCCTCATATTTAATATACTTTATAGTAGGAGAGTTATCGTGGTATATACGTTCTCTCTCTATTACTTTATATATACTTTTATAGGGAGTATCGGTCGCATAACTCTCTTATACTTTATATATACTTAATATAGGGAGTATCGCGGTCAGCTAACGTTCTCCCCTCTATATATATCTTTATATAGGGAGTATGGCGTCAAACGTTCTCCTAATACTTTAATTACTTATATAGGGAGTATGGAGCGGTCACTAACGATCTCCCTAACTTTCTTATACTTCATATAGAACACATGGGA
Source organism: Hymenochirus boettgeri (assembly GCA_019447015.1). Classification (NCBI taxonomy): domain Eukaryota; kingdom Metazoa; phylum Chordata; class Amphibia; order Anura; family Pipidae; genus Hymenochirus; species Hymenochirus boettgeri. Next base: position 111,438,128 of record CM033471.1, on the reverse strand, counting down.
GAATGGCGTCTCACTAACGTTTCTCCCTATTCTTTTATATATACTTTTTGAGGGAGTATGGCGGTCACTAATCGTCTCCACACTTGTATATATACTTATTAGGGAGTCTGGCGTCACTAACGATCTCTCTATATTTTATTAGTACTTATATAGGGGAGTATGGCGGTCACTAACGTTCTCCCTACACTTTATTATACTTTATATAGGGAGAGTGAGTAGGCGTCAATAACGTTCTCCCGATACTTTATATTATACCTTATTAGGGAGATGGCGGTCACTAACGTTCTCTCCTATACGTTTACTATAACTTTACTATAGGGAGTATGACGGTCACTAACGTTCTCCCTACACTTATTTATTACTTTATATAGGGAGTATGGCAGTCACTAACATGATCCTTGTACTTATATATACTTATATAGGGAGATGCGGGTCACTACCGTTTCCCTATACTTAATATACTTTTATAGGGGGAGTATGGCGGGCACTAACGTTTCCTATACTTTAAATATATTTTATATAGGGAGTATGGCGTGTAAACGTTCTCCTATACTTATATATACTTTATAAGGGAGTATCGGGTACAGTAACGTCTCTCTATACTTTATATATATCTTATATAGGGAGTACTCTGGTCGCTAACGTTCTCTCTCAATACTTTATATATACTGTATATAGGGAGGATGCGGTCACTAACATCTTCCTCTAACCTTATATATTCTTTATATAGGGAGTATGGCAGTAGCACTAAGTTCTCCCTACATATTTTAGTTATAGTGGAGTATGGCAGTCACTAACGATCTCCCTTACTTTATATATTTCATATAGGGAGAGTGCGGTCATAACGTTCTCTAACTTTATATACTTTTATAGGGAGTATGACGAGTCACTAACGTCTCTCCTACACTTTATTTATACTTTTATCGGGAGTATGGCAGTCACTAACGATCTCCTGTACTTTAAATAACTTTATAAGGGAGTCTGGCGGTCACTAACTTCTCCGTACACTTTATATATACTTTATATAGGGGAGTATGGCGGTCACTAACGTCTCCTACACTTTATTAACTTTATAAAGGGAGTATGCGTCACTAACGCTCTCCTACTTTTTATATATACCTTTAAGGGGATGCGGTCACTAACGTTCTCCTATACTTATATATACTTTATGGAGTATGCCGGTCACAACGTTCTCTCTACTTAATATACTTTATATAGGGAGTAAGCGGTCATAACGTTCTTCTAACGTTATATATTCTTTATATAGGAGGATATGGTCCGCGCTAAGTCTCTCTATACTTATATATACTTGTATAGGAGTATGCGGTCACTAACGTTCTCCCTACACATTCATTTATACTTATATAGGGAGTATGGCAGTCAATAACGACTCCCTGTAACTTTAAATATACTTATACATGGGAGTCTGGCGGTCACTAACCTATCTCGTAAATTTATATATACTATATAGGGAGTATGGCGGTCACTAACGTTCTCTACACTTTATTTATACTTTAATAAAGGGAGTATGGCGATCACTAACAGTTCTCCTAACTTTATATACCTTAATAGGGAGCCTGGACAGTCACGATACGAACTTCTTCTATACTTATAGTATACTTTAATAGGGAGTCAAATGGCGGTCACTAACGTTTCTCTCTATACTTTATATATACTTATATAGTGAGTATGGCGGCACTAACGTTTCTCCCTATATATATATATTCTTTATATAGGGAATATGGCAGTCACTAAGTTCTCCTATACTTTATATATGCTTTGTATAGGGAGATGGCGGTCACTAAGTTTTCTCTATACTTTATATATACTTTATATAGGGAGTATGGCAGCCACTAACGATCTCATATACCTTATATAATCTATATATAGGGAGTAGTGCAGTCACTAACGTTCTCCCTAAACTTTATAAATACTTTATATGTAGGAGTATGGCGTCACTAACGTCTCCCTATACTTTTATATACTTATATAGGGAGAATGGCGGCACTACGTTCTCCTACATTTTATATATACTTATAGGGAGTATGGGGTCAATAAACGTTCTCCCTATACTTTATATCTTGTATAAGGGAGAATGGCGGTCACTCAAACGTTCTCCCTATACTTTATATACTTTATAGGGAGTATGGCGGTCACTAACGTTCTCTACACTTTATATTTATACTTATATAGGGAGTATGGCGTCATAACGATCTCAAATTACTTATATAATACTTTATATATTAGGGAGTTATGGCAGTCACTACGATCTCCTAACTTTATATATACTTATATTAGGAGAATGGCGGTCACGCTAACTTCCTTATACTTGATATATACTGTATAGGGAGTATGCGGTCACTAACGTTCTCCCTATTTCACTTTATTTATACTTTATATAGGGAGTATGGCAGTCACTAACATCTACTATTCTTATATATACCTTATATAGGGAAGATGGGGTCACTAACGTTCTCCCTATACTTTATAATACTTTATATAGGGAGTATGACGGTTCACTAACTTCTCACTGTGTCATACTTATATATACTTTATATAGGGAGTATGTGGCACTAACGTTCTCTCTATACTTTATATTACTTATATAGGGATACTCTGGCCTAAAGTTCTCTCCTATTATATATACCTTTATATAGGGGAGAGCGGTCGCTAACGTCTCCTATACTTATATATCTTTAGTATAGGGAGTAGGCGGTCACTAACGTTCTCACTACACTTCTATAACTTTATTATAGGGAGTATGGCAGTCACTAACGTCCCTTTTTGTTTTATACTTATATATACTTATATAGGGAGTATGGCGGTCACTAACGTTCTCCCTATACTTATATCATACTTTTATTAGGGAGTATGGCGGTCACTAACGTTCTCCTTCACTTTTATACTGAAGGGGATGCGGGTCACAAGATTCTCTTATTTATATATTACTTTATATAGGGAGTATGGCGTCACTAACCTTCTCCGTACACTTTATATATACTTTATATAGGGAGTATGGCGTCACTAAACGTTCTCCCTACACTTTATTTATACTTTATATAGGGAGGTGGCAGTCACTAACGATCTCCCTACTACTTTATATATACTTATATAGGGAGAATGGCGTCTAAACGTTCTCCCTATACTTTATATATACTTTATATAGGAGTATGGCGGTCACTAACGTTCTCCTAACTTTAATTATACGTTTATAGGGAGTATGGCCGTCACTAACTCTCCTATACTATTATATTACTTATATAGGGAGAAATGGATGGTCACTAACGTTCTCCCTATCACTTATTTAATTTATATGGGAGTATGCGGGGTCACTACGTTTCCCTGTACTTATATATACTTTATATAGGGAGTATGGGTAACTAACGTTCTCTCATACTTATATATTACTTTATATAGGGAGTATGGCGGTCAACGTTCTCTCTACTTTATTATATTTTATAGGGAGTATGGGCTAACGTCCTATACTTTATATACTTATATAGGGAGTATGCGGTCGCAACTAATCGATCCCTATACTTATATATTCTTTTATATAGGGAGTATGGCAGTCACTAACGTTCTCCCTAAACTTTATATACTTTATATGTGGAGTATGGCAGTCACTAACGATCTCCCTATCTTTTATATATACTTTCATATAGGGAGAATGGCGGTCACTAACGTTCTCCCGTTCTTTATATATACTTTGTAGGAGTATGGCGTCACTAACGTTCTCTACAAACTTTATATATACTTTATAGGGCGTTGGCGGTTCACTAACGATATATCATATTTCCTACTTATATATCTTTATATAGGGAGTATGGCGGTCGACTAACGTTTCCCTATACACGTATTTATACATTATAATAGGGAGTATGGCAGTCATAACGATCTCCGTACTTTTAATATACTTATTACACGGGAGGCTGGCGGTCACACTACTTCTCCGTACACTTTATATATACTTTATTAGGGAGTATGGCGGTCACTAACGTTCTCACCTACACTTTATTTATACTTATAAAGGGAGTATGGCAGTCACTACAGATCTCCCTATACTTTATATATACATTATACAGGGAGAATGCGCGTCACTAACGTTCTCTATACTTTATAATACTTTATGGGAGTAGACGGTCACTACGTCTCCTTTATTTATATTATACTTTATATAGGGAGTATGCGGTCAGTATAACGTCTCTCTATACTTTATATATACTTTATAGGGAGTATCGGTCACTTAACGTTCTCTCTATACTTTATATATACTTTATAGGGAGTAGACGGTCACTAACGTTCTCCTACACTTTTATTTATACTTTAATAGGAATATGGCAGTCACTAACGATCTCCCGTACTTTAATTATATTTATAAGGGAGTTGCGGCGCATAACGTTCTCCCTAACTTTATATTACTTTATATAGGGAGTATGGCGGTCACTAACGATCTCCCTACACTTATATAATTTATATAACGGGAGTATGGCGATCACTAACCTTTCCCTACACTTTTATATACCTTATAGGGAGCATGGCAGTCACTAACGATCTCTAACTTTATATATACTTTATATAGGGAGATGGCGGTCACTAACGTCTCTCTATACTTTATATACTTTATAGAGGAGTATGGCGGCACAACGTTCTCCCTATATATAATATTCTTTATATAGGGAATGTATGCAGTCACTAACGTTCTCCCTATATTATATATCTTTATATAGGGAATGGCGGTCACTAACTTCTTCTCGTATCCTATATATACTTATATAGGGAGTATGGCGCACTAACGATTCTTCCTACACTTATATTTTTATTATAGGGAGTATGGCAGTCACTAACTTTCTCCTAAACTTTAAATACTTATATGGGAGTATGGCAGGCACTAACGATCTCCCTATTAACTTTATATATACTATATAGGGAGGAATATGGCGGTCACTAACGTTCTCACTTTCTTTATATATACTTATTAGGGAGTATGGCAGTCACTAAACGTCTCCTTTACTATATTCTTTATAGGGAGATGGCGGTACTAAAGTTTCTCCCTATACTTATATTCTTTTGTATAGGGAGAATGGCGGTCACTAACGTTTTCTCTACTACTTTATATATACTTTATAGGGAGTATGGCAGCTCACTAACGATCTCTCCTACCTTTATATATCTTTATATAGGGAGTATGGCAGTCACTAACGATCTCCCTATCTTTATATACCTTATATAGGAGAGAAGGCGTGTCATAACGTTCTCCCTACACTTTATATATACTTTTATATAGGAGTATGGCGGTCACTAACGTCTCCTACACTTTATTATACTTTATAGTAGGGAGTACTGGCGTCACTAACATCTCATATATACTTTATATATACTTACTATATAGGGAGTATGGCGACACTAACATTCTCCTACACTTTTTATATACCTTATATAGGGAGCCTGGCGTCCACTATATCTCCCTATACTTATATATACTTTATATAGGGAGTATGCGCACTAACGTTCCTATACATATATATCTTTAATAGGGAATAGGCAGCACTAAATTCCCTATTACTTTATATATGCTTGTGGGAGAATGGCGGTCCACTAACGTTTTCCTATAATTTAATATACTTTAATAGGGAGTATGGCACCACTAACGATCTCATATACCTTATATATTCTTTATATAGGGAGTATGGCAGTCACTAACGTTCTCCCATACTTTATAATTACTTTTTATAGGGAGATCGGCACTAACGTTCTCCCTACACTTTATTTACTATATAGGGAGTATGGCGCACTAACGTCTCCTGTACTTTATATATCTTTATAAGGGAGTTGGCGGTCACTAACTTTCTGTACACTTCTTTATATATACGTTTATAGGAGATGACGGTCCGTACTAACGATTCCCTCCTACTTATTTATACTTATATAAGGGAGTATGGCCGTCACAACGATCTCCCTATACCTTTATATATACCTATTATATAGGGAGATGGCGCGTCAACTAACTTCTCCCTATACTTTATTATATACTTTATATAGGAGTATGGGGTCATATTAACATCTCCCTATCACATTTATTGATACTGTATTAGGGAGTATGGCACGCACTAAACGATCTCATATTTTATATTACTTATATAGGGTATGGCGTCACTAAATTCTCCCTACATTTTATATAACCTTATATAGGGAGTGGCGTCACAACATTCTCCCTATACTTTATATATACTTTATATAGGGAGTATGGGCGGTCACTAACGTTTCCTCTATACTTATATATTACTTATATAGGGAGTAGGCGGTAACGTTCTCCCTATATTATATATTACTTTATATAGGAGTATGGCAGTCACTAAGTTCTCCTATACTTTATATATCTTTTATAGGGAGAATGGCGTGTCACACTTTCTTATACTTTAGTATTTAATAGGAGTATGGCGTCTAACGTCTCATATACCTTAATATTCTTTATATAGGGAGTAGGCAGTCCACTACGTATCCCTAAAACTTTATATATACTTTATATGGGAGTATGGCAGTCACTAAACGTTCCCGATACTTTATATATACTTCATATAGGGAGAATGGCGGTCACATCGTTCCACTATGTTTTATATATACTTGTAGGGGAGTATGGCAGGTCACTAACGTCTCACTACACTTTATAAATACTTTAAATAGGGCGGTAGCAAGGTCACTCCTTCTCTCTATACTTTAATAACTTTATTAGGGAGTATGGCGATCACTAACATTCTCCCACACTTATATATACTTATATAGGGAGTATGGCGAGTCACAAGTTCTCCCTATACCTTTATATATACTTTATATAGGGAGTATGCAGGCACTAAAGTTCTCCCTACACTTTAATATACCTATATAGGAGTATGGCGGTCACTAACGTTCTCCTACCTGTATATATAGCTTATAGGGAGTAGGCGGTCACAACGTTCTCCCTACACTTTATATATACTTTTATAGGGAGTATGGGTCACTAACGTCTCACCTAACTTATTATTCTTTATATAGGGAGAGTAGGCCGTCACTAAAGTTCCCTACTTTAATATACTTATAAGGGAGTTGCAGTCACTAACCTTCTCTTACCATTTATATTACTTTATATAGGAGTAGGCGTCACTAACTTCTCCTAAATTTATTTATACTTATAAGGGAGTATGGCGTCACTAAACGATCTCCCTATACTTTATATATATTCATATAGGGAGATGGCGGTCACATACGTTCTCCATATACTTATATATCTTTATATAGGGAGTATGACGGTCACTAACGTTCTCACTAACTTTAAATTTATTACTTTATATAGGGAAGTATGGCAGTCATACGTCCCCTATTATATATACTTATTATAGGGAGTATGGCAGTCACTACATCTCCCTAACTTTATATACTTACATAGGGAGATGGCGTCACTAACGATTCTCTATACTTTTATATATACTTTATATAGGGAGTATGGCGTCACTAACGTTCTCCTATACTTATAATACTTTCATATAGGGAGTATGGCGGTCACTAACGTTCTCCCTCTACTATATATATCTTATATAGGGAATGTATGGCAGGTCACTAAAGTCTCCCTAACTTTAAATGCTTTATAGGGAGGAATGGCGTGGTGGCGTTACTAACGTTCTCTGTACTTTATAATACCTTTATATAGGGAGTTATGGCAGCATAACGTCTCTACCTTATATCTTACTTTATATAGGGAGTATGGCGAGTCAATACGTCTCCCTAAAATTTATACTTATAAGGGAGTAGCGTCACTAAACGATCTCCCTAACTTTATATATACTATATCAGGGAGAATGGCGGTCACTCTCATTCTCTATTTTATATAACTTTATTAGGAAGGTATGGAGTCACTAAACGTCTCATAACTTTATAATATACCGTTATATAGGGAGTATGGCGAGTCAGGTTAACGTTTCTCCTATACTTTATATATACTTTATAGGGAGTATGGGATCACTAACAGTTCTCCCTACACTTGATATAACTTTATTAGGGAGAAAGTGCGGTGTTCACTAACGTCTCCCTACACTTTAATTACCTTATATAAGGAGTCTGGCGGTCACTAACGTTTCACCTACCTTTATATATACGTTATATAGGGGTATGGCGGTCACTAACGTCTCTCTAACTTTATATATTTTTATAGGGAGTATGCGGTCACTAATTCTCCCCATACTTTATTATACTTTATATAGGAGTATGGCAGTCACTAACAGATCTCCTTACTTAATATACTTTATAAGGAGTGATGGCGGTCACTAACCTTCTCCTCACTTTATATATATTTTATATAGGGAGTAGGGCGGGCATAACGTTCTCCCTACTACTTATATTTATACTTTAATAGGGAAGTATGGCGTCACTAACGATTCTCCCTATATTAATATACTTATATAGTGAGAATGGCGGTCACTAACTTCTTCTCTATACTTATATATACTTATATAGGGAGTATGACGCACTAACGTTCTCCCTACACTTTATTTATACTTTATATAGGGAGTATGGCAGTCACTAACGACTCATATCTTTTATATATACCTTATATAGGGAGATAAGCGGTCCACTAACAGTTTCTCCACTATACTTTATATACTACTTTAATGGGGAGTATGACGGTCACTAACGTTCTCCTATACTTTAATATACTTATTATAGGGAGATCTGGAGGTAACGTTCTCTCTATACTTTATATATACTTTATATAGGGAGTATCTGGTCGCTCACGTTCTCCTATCTTTATATAGACTTTATATAGGGAGTATGCGGGGTTGGTCCTAACGTTCTCCACCTATACCCTTATAGATTCTATAGGGAGTATGGCAGTCACTAACGTTCTCCCTAACTTTATATATACTTATATGGAGTATGGCAGTCACTAAAGTCTCCCTATACATTTATTATACTAATAGGGAGATATGGGGTCATAACGTTCTCCCATTCTTTATAATACTTTTTGTAGGGAGTATGCAGGTCACTAACGTCTCCTACACGTTTTATTACTTTATATTAGGGAGAGTCCTGGCGGTCACTAACTGATCTCCTATATTTTATATATACTTATATAGGGCAGTATGCGGTCACTAACTTCTCCTACACTTATATATATATTTATATAGGGAGTAATGGCGTCACATAACGTCTCCCTACTACTTTATAATACTTCTATAGGGAAGTATGGCGTCCTAAAGTCTCCCTATACTTTATATATACCTTATATAGGGAGAATAGGTCGGTCACTAACGTTCTCCTACTTTATATATACTTTATATAGGGATATGACGGTCACTAAGTTCTCCCTAACTTTATTATACTTTTATAGGGAGTATGGGAGTCACTAACTCTCCACTATACTTTATATATACTTATATAGGGAAATGACGGTCACTAACGTTTTCTCCCTATACTTAATATACTTATATATGGGAGTATGACGGTCCTAACGTTCTCCTTATACTTCTATATATACTTTATATAGGAGTTCGTGTAACGCCAATAACGTCTCTCTAACTTTATATACTTTATATAGGGAGTATGTGTGGCAAAACGTTCTCCTATACTTATATATTTTTATATAGGGAGTATCGGTCCTAACGTTCTCCTATACTTTATATATACTTTGTAAGGGAGTATGCACGGTCCTAACGATCTCCCTTACACTATATTTCTTTATATAGGAGATGGCAGTCACACTACGTTCTCCTAACATCTTAAATACTTATATTGGAGTATGGCAGTCACTATACGATTACTCCCTAACTTTATATATACTTATATAGGGAGAATGGCGGTCACTACGTTCTCCTATCTTTATATATACCTTATATAGTGAGTATGGCGGTCACTAACGTTCTCCCTACTACTTATATATAGTTATATTAGGGAGAATGCGTCCACACGTTCTCCTCTAAACTTACTATATACTTTTATAGGTAGATGACGGTCATGACGTTCCCCTAACTTTTATTATACTTTATATAGGGAGTATGGCAGCACTAACGATCTCCCTGTACTTTAAATATACTTTATACAGGGAGTCTGGCGGTCACTAACCTTTCTCAGTACACTTTAATATACTTATATAGGGATATGGCGTACTAACGTTCTCCCTACACTTTATTATACTTTATAAATGGAGTATGGCAGTCACTAACGCATCTCCCTATATTTATATATACCTTATACAGGGAGAAATGCGGGTCAACTAAGTTTCTCCTATACTTTATATATCTTTATATGGGGAGTATGACGGTCACTACGTTCTCATTATATTTATATATACTTTATTAGGGAGTATGCGCGTCAGTAACGTTCCTCCTAACTTTATATATACTTTATATATGGAGTACTCTGGTCGCTAAGTTCTCTCTATATTTATATATTACTTTATTAGGGTATGACGAGTCACTAACGTTCTCACTACACTTTATTTATTACTTATATAGGGAGTATGGCAGTCACTAACGATCTCCCTGTACTTTAATTATCTTTATACAGGGAGTTGGCGGTCACAACCTTTCCTATACTTTAATATACTTTTATAGGGAGTATTGGACGGTCACTACCTTCTCCCTACACTTTATTTATACTTTATAAATAGGGAGTATGGCAGTCCACAACATTATCCCCTTACTTATATATCCTTTTTAAGGGAGCTGGACGTCACTAACATTCCTCTGTTTACTTTATATATACTTTATAGATAGGGAGTATGGCGGTCACTAACGTTCTCTCCTTTATACCTTTATATTATAACTTTATAAGGGAGTTATGGCGCACTAACGATTCTCCCTATAGCTTATATATTTACCTTGATATAGGGAATAATGGCGGTCACTCTAAAACGTTCGTCCATATACTTTTATATATGCTTGTATATGGGAGTAATGAGGTCACTAACGTTTTCTCCCCTAACTTTATTTATAATTTTCTATAGGGAGTATGCCAGTCACCTTAACGATCTTCCCTACCTATCTTTAGATACTTATATAGGGGTAGTCATGGCGATCACTAACATTCTCCCTACACCTTTATAATACTTTCATAGAGATGGCATCCGTCTCACGTAACTATATGGCAGTCATAGACGGACGTTCTCTCCTATACTTTATATATATTATATAGGGAGAATGGCGGTGCACTACGTTCTCACCTAGTCTTGATATTCTTTATTAGGGATATGCGCATCACTAAAGTTCTCCCTAACTTTCATATTATGCTTTGTAGGGGAGAATGGGCGGTCACTAAACGTTCTACCTATACTTTAATATATAGGTTTGTATAGGAGAAGGTTGGCAGCACTAACGATTCCATATACCTATATTCTTTATATCATATCCTCACTAACGCCCCTAGTTATTTACTTATGTGGAGAGATGCAGCACTAACGATTCTCAACTATCATTTATATTCTTATATAGGGATAATTGCAGTCCACTATCGATATCTCCTAACTTCCTATATATACACTTTAGTGGGAAGTATGGCGTCTAACGTCATCTTATTACTTTAGGAATGGCCTCGTTCTCCCTATACTTATATATACTTTATATAGGGAGTATGGCGATCACTAACTATTCTCCCTTACATTATTATATACTACGTTATATAAAGGAGTAATGGGTACAACGTTTCACTTATACCTATCAGAATGGCTCACTAACTCTCCACCTTATATATACTTATATAGGGAGTATTGGCGCTCACTAACATTCTCCCTAACTTTTATATCTGATTTATAGGGGTAGTGGCATCGAGGTCACAAGTCTCCCTATAACTGTATATTTACTTTATATAGGGAGTATGGCTCCTAAGCGTTCTCTCTTACTTTTATATACTTATATACAGGGAGTATGGCGGCTCACTAAACGTTCTCCCTATCACTTTATATCTACTTTATATAGGAAGCGTATGGCAGCACTAAACGTTCTCCCTATACTTGATTTATCTGTTATAGGAGAATGGCAGTCACTAACGTTTCTCGATACTTTATATATTACCTTATATAGGGAGAATGGCAAGCACTACGATCTCAACTATACTTATTATTCTTATATAGGGAGTAGATGCGTAAAGTCTCCTATCTATACTTATGGTATCATCGGTCCCTACACTTTATTTATACTTTATATATGGAGTTGGCAGTCACACTACGATCTCACCTTATATCTTTAAATATACCTGTATACTAGGGAGAACTGCGGTCACTAACCGTTCTCCGCTCAACTTTATATATACTTATTATGGGAAGATGGCGGTCCTAACGTCTCCCTAACTTTATTATAACTTCATATAGGGAGTATTGAGTAAACGTACTCTCCTATACTTTATATATACTTCTATAGGGAGATATGGCTGTCAGCTAACGTTCTCACTATACGTTTATATCTACTTTATATAGGGAGTATGATGGTCAATAACGTTCTCCCTACACTTATTTATACTTGATGTAGGGAGTATGCAGTCAATAACGATCTCCATATTCTGTATATATCTTCATATAGGGAGTTATGGCGATCACTAACATTCCTACCTCACTTTTTAATACCTAATGGGACCTGGCAGTCACTAACGTATCCCTATACGTTATATATACTTTATATAGGTTAGATGGCGGTCACTAACGTTCTCTCTTATACTGTATATATACTTTATATAGGGAGTATGGCGGACACTAAGTTCTCCCTATACTATATATATTCTTAATAGGGAAAGTTATGCAGTCACTAAAGTTCTCCCTATACCTTATATATGCGTTGTATAGGGAGACTGCAGCACTACTTTTCTCTATATTTATTATATACTTTATTATTAGGGAGTATGGCAGCACTAAAGATTCTCCAATATACCTTAGATATCTTTATATAGGGAGTATGGGCAGTCACTACGTTCTCCCTACTAAACTTTATAAAGACTTTATATGTGGAGTATGGCAGTCACTAACGATCTCCCTATACTTTATATATACTTATTATAGGTGAGAAGGCGGTCACTATCGTCTCACTATGTTTTATAAAACTTTATGTAGGGAGATGGCAGTCACTAAGGTTCTCAAACACTTGAGAAAACCTAAATAGGGAGTGTGGCAGTCACTAACGAGTTCTCTATATATTTATATATACTTATATAGGGAGTTATGGACGATCACTAACATTTCCCTACACTTTATCTATTACTTTTATGGGGAAGTATGGCGTCACTAACGTTCTCCAGATACCTTATATATACTTTATATAGGGAGAAGGAGGTCAACTAACGTTCTCCTACACTTTATATATACCTTATATAGTGGAGTATGGCGGTCACGAACTTGATCCCTACCACTTTTTATATATACGTTTATAGGGAGAATGGCGGGTCACTAACGTCCCCCCCCCCCCTATACTTTTTATATATACTTTATATAGGGAGTATGGCGGCCTCTAACGTTCTCCCTATACTATATAAATTCTTTATATAGGGAATATGGCAGTCACTAAACTTCTCCCTATACTTTATATATGCTTTGTATAGGGAGAATGTCGGTCACTAACGTTTTCTCTATACTTTATATATACTTTATATAGGGAGTATGGCAGCCACTAGCGATCTCCCTATACCTTATATATTCTTTATATAGGGAGTATGGCAGTCACTAACGTTCTACCTAAACTTTATATATACTTTATATAGGGAGTATGGCGGTCACTAACGTTCTCCCTACACTTTATTTATACTTTATATAGGGAGTATGGCAGTCACTAACGATCTCCCTGTACTTTATATAAACTTTATATAGGGAGTATGGCGGTCGCTAACGTTCTCCCTATACTTTATATATACTTTTTATAGGGAGTATGGCGGTCACTAACGTTCTCCCTATAAAAAGTATATATACTTATAAGGGATATGGCGGTCACTAACCTTCTCCGTACACTTTATATATACTTATATAGGGAGTATGGCGTCACTAACGTTCTCCTACACTTTATTTATACTTATAAGGGAGTTATGGCAGTCACTAACGATCTCCCTGTACTTTATATATCTTTATCTAGGGGGTTAATGGCGGTCACTAAAGTTCTCCCTATACTTTATATATGCTTTGTATAGGGAGAATGGCGGTCACTAACGTTTTCTCTATACTTTATATATACTTTATATAGGGAGTATGGCAGCCACTAACGATCTCCATATACCTTATATATTCTTTATATAGGGAGTATGGCAGTCACTAACGTTCTCCCTAAACTTTATAAATACTTTATATGTGGAGTATAGCAGCCACTAACGCTCTCCCTATACTTTATATATACTTCATATAGGAAGAATAGCGGTCTCTATCGTTCTCACTATGTTTTATATATACTTTATGTAGGGAGTATGGCAGTCACTAACGTTCTCACTACACTTTATAAATACCTTAAATAGGGAGTATGGCAGTCACTAACGTTCACTCTATACTTTTATATACTTTATATAGGGAGTATGGCGATCACTAACATTCTCCCTACACTTTATATATACTTTATATAGGGAGTATGGCAGTCACTAACGTTCTCCCTATACTTTATATATACTTTATATAGGGAGAATGGAGGTCACTAACGTTCTCCCTACACTTTATATATACCTTATATAGTGAGTATGGCGGTCACTAACGTTCTCCCTACACTTTATATATACGTTATATAGGGAGAATGGCGGTCACTAACGTTCTCCCTAAACATTATATATACTTTTTATAGGGAGTATGACGGTCACTAACGTTCTCCCTACACTTTATTTATACTTTATATAGGGAGTATGGCAGTCACTAACGATCTCCCTGTACTTTATATATACTTTATACAGGGAGTCTGGCGGTCACTAACCTTCTCCGTACACTTTATATATACTTTATATAGGGAGTATGGCGGTCACTAACGTTCTCCCTACACTTTATTTATACTTTATAAAGGGAGTATGGCAGTCACTAACGATCTCCCTATACTTTATATATACCTTATATATGGAGAATGGCGGTCACTAACGTTCTCCCTAGACTTTATATATACTTTATATAGGGAGTATGACGGTCACTAACGTTCTCCCTACACTTTATTTATACTTTATATAGGGAGTATGGCAGTCACTAACGATCTCCCTATTCTTTATATATACTTCATATAGGGAGTATGGCGATCACTAACATTCTCCCTACACTTTTTATATACCTTATATAGGGAGCCTGGTAGTCACTATGATCTCTCTATACTTTATATATACTTTATATAGGGAGTATGGCGGTCACTAACGTTCTCTGTATACTTTATATATACTTTATATAGGGAGTATGGCGGCCACTAACGTTCTCCCTATACTATATATATTCTTTAGATAGGGAATATGGCAGTCACTAAAGTTCTCCCTATACTTTATATATGCTTTGTATAGGGAGAATGGCGGTCACTAACGTTTTCTCTATACTTTATATATACTTTATATAGGGAGTATGGCAGCCACTAACGATCTCCATATACCTTATATATTCTTTATATAGGGAGTATGGCAGTCACTAACGTTTCTCCCTAAACTTTATAAATACTGTATTGTGAGTATAAGGCAGTCACTAACGATCTCCCTATACTTTATATAATACTGTCATATGGGAGAATGGCGGGGTCACTATCATTCTCACTATGTTTTTAATCTACACTTTATGTAGGAAGTATGGCAGTCACATACGTTCTCACTACACTTTAATAAATACCTTATATAGGGATATGGGCAATCACTACCGTCTCCCTATACTTTAATATACTTTATATAGGAAGTATGGCGATCCCTACATTCTCCCTCACTTTATATAGCTTTATATGGGAGAATGGCGGTTACTAACGTTCTCCCTACACTTTCTATATACCTTATTATAGTGAGTATGGCGGTCACGATCGTATTCCCTACACTTATATATACGTTATATAGGAGAATGGCGGTCCCACTAACGTGTCTCCCTAACTGTATATATCTTTTATAGGAGAACGGTCACTACGTTCCCTCCCTACACTTTAATTTATACTTTTTATAGGGAGTATGCATTCACTATAACGATCCTCCCTGTACTTTATATATACTTTATAAGGGAGTATGGGCGTCACTACCTCGCCGTCACTTTATATATACTTTAATATAGGGAGTATGCGGTCACTAACGTTCTCCCTACACTTTATTTATACTTTATATAGGGAGTATGCGGTCACTACGATCTCCCTATACTTATAATATACCTTAATATAGGGAGAATGGCGGTCACTAACGTTCTCTAACTTTATATATACCTTTATATAGGGAGTATGGCGGTCACTAACATCTCCCGTACACTTTATATATACTTTATTAGGGAGTATGACGGTCACTAAACGTTCTCCCTAGCACGTTATTTATACTTTTATATGGAGTATGCAGTCACTAACAATCTCATGCTTTATATATACTTATAAGGGAGAAATGCGTCTACTAACGTTCCTCCCTAACTTTATATATACTTTATAGGGGAGTAAATGACGGTCACTAACGTTCTCCTTATACTTATATATACTTTATATAGGGAGTATCGTGTAGGTAACGTTCTCTCTATACTTTTATAACTTTATATAGGGATTATCGTGGTAGTAACCGTTCTCTCTCTATACTTTATATATAGTTTATATAGGGAGTACGCTGTCGCTAACGTTCTCTCTATACTTTATATATACTTTATATAAGGGAGTAAATCGCGTCGCTAAACCGATCTCCCTAATACCTTTTTATATTCTTTATATATGGAGTATGGCAGTCACTACCGTTTCTCCCTAAACGTTTATATACTTTTATTGAGTATGGCAGTCACTAACGAGCTCCCGATACTTATATATATTCATATAGGGAGAATGGCAGCCACTAACGTTTCCCTATTCTTTTATATATACTTTTTGTAGGGAGTATTGCGGTCACTACTTTCTCACTACACTTTATATATACGTTTTATGGGAGTCTGGCGTCACTAACTATCTCTCTATATTTTATATAATTTATATAGGGAGTATGGCGGTCGCTACCGTTCTCCCTATACTTTTATATTATACTTTATATAGGAAAGATTGGAACTGATTGTCTGCCACTCTGTCTTGTAAGATTCCCTGTCTGTCATTTCCGACAGATTCGTAGTGAACTTTATCCACGGTCTACAGGGGTACACAGACATAATTCCATAGGACCATGTAAGATTCTCAACGTATTTTAAAGAGTCATTTCTTTTCCAACAGTCATTATCAGGGTGCAGTTTTTTCGTTAAAGGATTTGCAATAATCTTCTAAAGCGTTAAAGTTATTCAATAAAAGTTCTTATCGTTTACAAATGGTGCTAATTTGCCACAATCAATCAAGTTAGCTTTAAAAATTAGATCTGAATTGTTGGGACAAAATTAGCACCATTTTATACGATAAGACGTTTTATTGAATCTCCCTGTAATGTTTTTCGATTAATTTATATTTAATATAAAATATTGTGATTTTTACCACTTTTATTTCAAGATAGTGATAACATGAAAGTGAGCCATGGTAGGTAGGTCCCATTAAAACCATTATCCTCCACTATGATTTTGTTTAAACACTGACAATGGTCAGTTGATGCTAGAGGGTCGGGGCCCCAGATCCCAGTGTGATAGGCTCAGCAGTTTAGGTTCCGGAAAGCTACACGATTAATTATCATATAAATAAAAACTCAATAATAAAAGTCACTTGGCCCAGTACAGGTCTCGGTGTAGGGTTAGGGTACCAGACCACCAGTCATAGGACTGGGAAAAACCTCTTGCATTGGCCTAAGATAATGTCAAGGGTCTTGCACTAAACAGACAAACAACCATAAAATGTACAAAAAATTTAATTGTGCTTTACCCCCCCAGTTTGATCCAGAGGAAGGCGAAAACCAATCCGGCGATTCCCTTAACATCCATTGGGGGCGCAGATTGTGTGCGTGCTTATATTCCAGCACTGCGCACAAACAGACCCGCTTAGGAACATGGTCTAAAGGGCAAAATTCCTTCCTGACTCCAAATGCAATCGAATAAATCCCTGATCACCTTAACCTCCCTCCCACAAGTCCAGAACAGCCCAACTCCAACCATCCCCACCACCCCTCCGTAACCATGGGCGCTCCGCATCCTCCTCTTTTTTCCTCTTCTTTTATATCTTACTCGCTAGCCTATAAACATAAACAAATAGAATATTAAAGTGGCACAGCCAATCATATTTCCATTTTATGCGGTCGCCCTTATCGCCAGTACCCTCTATAGATGATAATTAAGTATTTATATAATACACAGAGCAGTAAAAACTAACCAGAAACCATAGCTCCAATACAGTTCAATGACTTCTGTGGCATATCATTCTAAAACTATAGTATTTAGGTTCATCTACTACGACCATCCATATAGACCCCCTAGGGAACACAAATACCCATTACTATCCCAATACTAAACAGATGGCAAGACAAACAGCAACATCTGGATCCATCTGGATCTCGATGGGTGGTCCGTCATATCTCGACGGACGTAATTCCAGATTTTGATGGCCCTCTGTCTGGATCCTGATGGGAGTCATCTGGATCCTGTTAAGTCTGTTTGGGATCCTGATTGGCCGCGTCGGATCCAGATGGGCCTGCGTTGGGGACCTCTGATGGCCTGCGTCTGGACCCTGGGTGCCTGCGTCTGATCCTGATGCCGTGGGTCTGGATCCTGATGTCCCTCTGCGTCTGGATTCTGATGGGCCTGCGTCGGAATCGGAATGGGGCCGCGTTGGACCCGAATGGGCTGGGCCTGGGTCTGGATCCTGTTTGGTCCGCGGTAATCTGGATTCTGATGGTCCTGCGCCTGACCCTGGTGTGGTTGCCTGCATCTGGATTCCTGGTTAAGCCTGTGTTGGACCCTGATGGGCCGCGTTGGGACCCTATGGGCCCTTGGCCCCCCCCGTCTGGATTTCGTGTTGGGGGGCCTGTTTCTGGATTCCTGATGGCCGGCGCCCTGGACCCTGGGGTGCCTGCCTCTGGGATTCTTGATGCCTCTGTGGCTGGCTCCTGAATGGGCCTGCCGTCGGATCCTAATAGGCCTGCGGCCTGGATACGATTGGCCTGGGCCCTGGATCCTTGGCCTATGTCTGGATCTCGATGGCATCGGTCGGAACTCGATGGCATCCGCTGGATCTTGATTGGCGTCCGTCTGGATCTTAATAGTTGTCCATCTGGATCTTGATGGGACTCTGTCTGGATCCTGACAGGCCTCTTGTTGGATCCTGATGGGCCTCTGTCTATGATGGTCCTCGTGATCGAGGCCTCTGTCGGATCTGAGCGCTGTCTGTCCAGTGGACCTTACAGGATCGTCTGATCCGATCCTCTACGTCCTATGGACTCCTTGCGAATCTGAGGGGCGTCTGATATTTGGGATCTTCCCCCTTGAATGTTTCCTCTTTATCCTCATTTTTTTCCTACAACATATAAGATGGCGATTGTTGGTATCATTTTGCTCTAGCCTGCACTGGTACTGAGTTACAGTTTAAAATTTCAGGACTTACTGAGATACCATAACTCTCTATGACCCTAGCTGTAGATGTAAAACCATATGCATTCTTTTGGTCCAAACATAACGTAACAGGGAAAAAAATGTTTAGAAACGTAAAAAGTTTTACCTCTGGCATTTAAATCAGATATGGGATTGAACGTTATTAATACTCCCATCCTGGTGACTGTAACGCACAGGGGGTAGGTTCCAGTTTTATTTCCATTAAGAGATGGAATATCATACATCTTTTTTCTGTTACCGCTATTTTATTACATCTTACTTTAATATTCTGACATATTTCTAATAAATATCACACCTTCCATTGATGTTTGGTCTTCATGAGCTCGACCCTCTCCTGTCTTACATAGTGTCCCCTTTGCTGTCCGTAGGGAATATTTGTGCTGAAGTCATCGTTCTCCCCCGGGGTCTGTTCGTCTTGGGGTTTTTTTTCGTTCGAACACAGATTTAAGGAAACCGGTGGAATCTTTAGCCTGGAAATAAAAATTCCCTATTAACACTCTGATGGCAATTCCATTTCTTAATTTTTTTCCCCTGCAGACTCTAAATATCAATAGACATTTACAATAAGGGTTAACAGGTTTTTACCCTACAAAATAACTCACCCAAGCTGAGGGAGACTTCAGTGTGGACTTCCAATGTTCGAACATTCCTGTGCTAACTGAATCCGGAAACGACCGTGATTATGCGTTAAGAATGACAACAAAACCCATGAGAAACAGTCAAAGTCGGAAATAGAAATAATCGATAAATATCGACCTTGTGACTCGGCTCGGCCTGGACAACGAGTAGATTTGCCTCCTTAAAAGGAAGTAGAACCACATCCACACAGATATGTGATGATGAGCCTTGGTTCAACTGTGACAATAGGTGAGTTTACTTTACGTGGTATCCTTCAGCCATTTCAATCGCAACAATTCCAAAAGTGACCAAATGTCACACTGGAACAAAGAAATATAAGAAAATATTAGTAAACCTCGATCTAGGAAGAGTCCATGTCTCCACACATGACCAATGAAAAAGATAAATCCTTATTCGTATAAATGTGGCTACCGTCAGATTGCCCTAAATTATTATTCCCCTGATACCAGGCTGTGTCCCAGTTTCCTCAGGGATACTCTATTTCGGGAGGATTACTTATCCGTATTTTCCAGACTGCCGAGACTATCCCCAGGGTGATTGTGACTTTAGGACATGCATGGGTTTGAAGCATGACATTCCATAAAGGGTGGCTAGTTTAATACTAGGGTCTAGCCCCACCAGCGCGTTTTTGGGATCAGATTTCATCCTTTGGTAGCCTATTGCGCGGCCCCACGACAATGCGCGCATCCATACATCGTAGCTCATGCGATCACCATTTTTGGCTCCGTATTGTCATTGTACTCCTGATGTGGTTTGCATCCCAAAAGCTCATGTACACGGAAGATGGTTTCAATCCAGCAATCTTTCCGTGCACTGCTAGGGGGCCGCAGCCTGAATGTTATATATTAACATGAGTTTTTCATCCTTAATAATCTTTACCTACCAATGTACAAAACAAGAAGAGGGAAATAATCTAGGATGGCAATTAAAATGATTAAATATAGAACATACCTTTACATTTATTGGGGTTCATTTATTAGACAAAAGTAGCCGTCACTTCTGGTGCCATATAAAGTAAAGTGCCCTGAGTTCATTGGCTCGATCTGGCCGGTCTATAAATTGTTTGTGCCAACCGAAATCAATCTGAAGGACAAATTAAATTATGAATTTTGTATGTTCTATCAGGGAACATCGGCAGTAAAGGTAAAAATGAATCCCAAATGAGAAAAGCCTGATAATTAACTGGCAAACAATAAAGATCTGGTGCACAGTCCAGCCTACTATGGATGTAATGTATGTATTTCCACTGCAACCCAACATTATAATCGCAGTGACTACAGCTACATGGCAGATGGTTTCTTTCCGAGCGCAACATCAAAACTCCAAGTGTGCCCAAAATTATCTGCCTGGCCTGAATCTTGGTTTTTCAATAACGTTCGTAAAGTTGTTGAGGTGCCGGTCTGAAAAACACAAAAACTGTGTTTTGATATTTTGATGCAATTTGATAAATTTTGATCGTTAGTCTTCTTTAATATTACAGGGTATAATATAACGCATAGGCCGCTTATAGCTCATTTAAGACCAGGAGGTTTCCCTGTACCTATTTACTCTGCAGTCTGTGGTAAGAGGATGGTTTCGTCCTTTTCTTGTCTCGTGAACCGATGTATCTTTGTGCAGGTAACACAATCCCTGAGGAATTGATAAACATTTTATTTTCTGTATCTATATATTTTCATGAACCGAATAAACTTGTAAAAAGAATCCTAGTTATATGGTCTCTGTTCATGATCTTTCCCCAGGAACAAAGGTTTAAATTGTTTATGCACAGAGATCTAAAAGTGATGAGCGTCTTATATATCTCGCCCAGTATATAAGTCATCATAGAAATATAACGTTTTCCAATTTAAGGGCACTACACGTAGAAATTAACTTTTTTTAAATGAAGACAGTAAGGATTAATTTTTCGACCCCTATCCGTTTTATTAAAAATGCCAGCACAAAGAAACTGCTTTCTCTAACATTTCGTAGTTCACATCTTATTTAGGAGGGCAACAGCAGCTAAATTTATTTTCAAATTATATTTCAATTGTCTAATTGCTTATATTTTTTAAAATTTACCAATGTACATTAATATAAAAAAAACAACAGTTTCTGAGCCTTCCTGTGCTATATTTTTATTGCATGTACTGGATTCCAGTGTTCAAGAAATATCTATCTTTGACTGAAAATGGAAAGGTGATGAGGTCATTCATAAGCCTCCCCACATATTCCAAAAAACAAGCTAAAAAGATTATCTGCATATAAATTAAATAGTATGTAGTTTGTGAGCAGATTCTCTGTATGTATAAGGAAATGAATGTTAATTGACGATTGTGCCAAGAGGCCCGTTGCTCGTTCATTGACTGACTACAAATGGGCGACTGAAATTGTCCTCGGACAGGCCGCCCTAGCCCACACCAATTTACTTTCCGCCAACTGCCACACCCGTCACTATGAGGTTGGTCGCAAAAATATCTATTGTGTGGTACGTGCAAGCCTTATTGTCTTGCCCCTGGAAATTATTTATTGTGACCAAACATTTCGCATTGGTCACTATCC
The DNA here is from genome assembly GCA_019447015.1 of Hymenochirus boettgeri. Classification (NCBI taxonomy): domain Eukaryota; kingdom Metazoa; phylum Chordata; class Amphibia; order Anura; family Pipidae; genus Hymenochirus; species Hymenochirus boettgeri. The sequence continues at coordinate 111,415,342 of CM033471.1, read as the reverse complement.
TGTGCAATGTAGTTTCCACCCCAAATGATCCCATATGATACAGAAATGTAAAGGTTACAGACATTGGAATGGTGTTCCTGTATCAATTATCTTCTACAAAGCAAAAGTAATGTACCACCAGCTTAAGTTATCATTCTACATTTCATAATGGAAATTTAGCCTGCTATACAATCTTATATAATGTATGTTAATGGTGAGATTACGTCAATCGACTTAAATCATATTATATTAACCAGTACATTAACAGCAAGCATTTCTTACTCCATATTGTTTGTACTTGGGGTGACTTCAATAAAACGGCATTTACCAAAATGTAGCAATATACGTGATTGCATTTGCGAAGGAAAGCGCGTCACTCTAATGTACATTGTCGATTTTTCTGGTTTAAAAAAACCAATAGTTATTAAGTTTGTTTTTTCCTAAATTTATTTGCCTTAATGTGTCTTTGTGATAATATGTAACAGACAGTAACTTACGCGGTGTGATATTGAACATTTTGACAACTTTCACCCGCAAGTTGAATGACTGATCTTTCATTCTGCCTGTAAACAGAAAGATTTCTCCATGATTAAAATATAAAACGATTTCACTATGATCAAAAACGTGGGCTGTTTAAGATATTTCCTGTATTACTTTTACAGTAACTGAAAGTGGCTTGGTTGGAATTATTCACAAATTGGTGCTACAAATAAAGACTTTTAATTAGATAAAGCTTGAACTTGTAACCATATAAAACTTACTTGTAACCTTTCCAATGCAGCCCTTTTCCGATTAGTTGACGACTTTTAACTAAATTCTTGGGATCCTAAAAACCAAACAAAAAAAAAACAATAATAACACTGTTATTATAGTAAGTACATGATTGGGTCCAAACTCCGTGCCTTGTAATTATTTGACTAAGTAAGAGTGATATGTCATGCACAGAGATCAATTACATTTCTTTTGCAATCAGGCACATGGATATCCCTTATGTTTGCAGTAAAAAAAAACAGACTAACTTAACCATTTCATAAGATTTAACTCTTAAGGGACAATGATGATACATTTGTCTTTTACTTAACGCAACCTCCATGAAATTCCGAAATATCAGGCACTGATTTCCTAAAGTGAAAACAATAAATCAGTTTCAGAAAAAATCCACAAAGAAAAAAATACAGGGAAATAAATAAAGAAGGAAATAGGTAGTAATGTTAAATCTATTGCTACAATGATCTCCTTTTTTTAAATCATTTACAGGAGAAACTAGTTGGCTATATTATTTTTAAGTGTTTTCTAATCATATTTTCTACTAATACCATCCAAAACAAATCTAATTACTTCTATTATTAATTTATTTATTTATATAATATATATTATTAGGGCTAAGGTTCCGGTCATGGGAAAATGCTGAAAACAATTGAAGGTCTAGTTGGATTAGAAATTGATCGATAGTTTGCAAACGCCCCATTAAGTCATGGGGACAAATGTTGCAAATTTCTATAAATAACGGTTAAAATAACAATTTAACTTACTGTACATGCTCTCGGGAAATGTTCTGTGAGAACACATACCAGTCCCGCACCAAAACTTGTTTAAGTACGAACTTTCCCGGGGTTAATATTTGAGCACCAAATTGAAGTTTCAAGCTGAAATTGAGGTTAGCGACGTCTTACATTGAGGTTATGGGCGAATTTGTGGTTGAGCGAATGCTACAATTCGAGGATTATCGAACTCCACATTATAGGGTTATGGAGCGCTAAGTCGAGGGTTATCGCCAATGTCGGGGTCACCGAACGCCGCAATTCGGGGGTTATCGATTTGAAAAATTGGATATTATTGAAATAAAGTCCACGAGTTTGTAGTTCGAGAGTACAGAAAGGTCCGAGTTCGTACGAACTCATAAAATCCAACTAGAACTCGAGTTGCCAATCCCGAGTTGGGATATATTAGATTCTATTGTGGCTAACCTATATTCTAATAGGACAATTAATCTACTAATGCTTGTATTCATTTTTACTTACTACTGATGGCCCTTTCCTTTCTTTGTGCAGGATTTCCTAAAAATAAATGTATCATATTAATTTTTAATAAAATGTTAATTTATAGTCAAGACCTTTGTTCATTTATAATTCTGAATCCAGTTAGAGGGAAGTAAATTGACCAGGATATAAAGGTTCTCAGGTTTGGCTATATTACTTATCTTAGTGTCTAATTATGTTTTCTAAATAACCAACTATTACTATATAATTTATACTTTATTACTTACTGGTTCATCATTTCCAGGTCCGAGTCTTGAATTTCCTTAAGAAATAAAATATTATTTTCAATAAAAGCTACACTTAGGCTTAGTGCCCCACTACAATACACCGAATCAGCGCGGTCTGCTACAACTTGTGTGTGCATTTCACCTGCGTTGTCGCGCTTGTGCTGCATTTAGGCATGCTTTGTAATTTAATTTTAAAAAAACACACATGTGTTTTGTGTACAAAATTGGTGTGCCGTGCACAAACGTTGCTAAAATACATTAGTGGGGCCTATCCCAAGGCTGAGTGCCCCGCACTACAATGCAACCAAAGCGCATGGTATCCATACGATGCGTGTGTGATCTGGTCTTTGTCATGCGTTGCTCTGCGTTTGTGCGCATGCCAATTTTGCTATTTTCCTATTAATGGGGGGGGAAATAGCATTGTCGCAAAAAAAGGTGATCGCACAACGTAAAATCACACATGTCCATCGGATACCCTTTGACATTTTTGCTTTCATCCCTCCCAGATTTCCATCCTAACTCAAAATGCACATGCGAAATCGTGGTCGTGTGAAGCAACAAGTGAAAAACTGTTAGTTTCCTGGCCTAGCCCCCATAGTCTGTAGACCAGCACATATAGTCGTCGTGGGTCGGCTACCTCCGATACCCATTTAGTGGGGAAGGATAACCGGCAATAATTAAAGTTCCCAGGTTCAGGATATATCCGTTTCTAAAAGAAAAACTTTTCAAGTAAAATTAATGAACTGCTGCTATTTCTATTATTGCTATCTACTCTTTACTATTTTACTATTGTCTTTTAACGCTTCTACTTCTTTTACCTTATTGCTTCTTGGTCCCATTTCCGTGGGTTTTCTTAAATAACTAAAAAAGACGTGTTAACATATTGTGATATAAGGAAACGAACATGTTCTAACAGGGTATACAACATAACTAATATATTGTAATGTCCACAATACAACTAGGTCCAGTTTAATGATAGTAAATATATTCCTAATAAGATTACAATGTGTAAAATTTAACTATATGTTCAAATACAGGGATTGAGATGAGAAATGGTCTCTTACCTTCTTTTGCCGTCTAGCAACATCGAAAGCAACTACCGAAGCATTTTTTTGAATCGCTTCCACCGGAATCTTTTCTTTTTGATAACGATCACCCACAAGTGATGTGCATGTAAGAAATACAATATAAATTCAGTTTTAAGAGCCTATAGACATTACTTATTATTCAATAACAGTATAATGAAAAGTCGAGAATGTTTCTAGACTATTAGTTAAATGTGATCTGTAGATAAAGTGGTCCTGCCTGTGGTTGCAATATACAACAGGCACTCATAAACTATTCCATTTACCTGTGGTTGTGCAAACATTTGTCGTGGGCAAAGTAAGTTTATTAGCAATTAGCACTTCCTGTGTACTCAAACTTGCCTCTCTGTAACTTAAGAGGAGTTTTATAAATTGGTGTGTGATAGTTATACTTCTACTTGCATATTTATGGTGAAAAGAGAATCATTGGCGTTAGTTTCCTTCCGACAGCAGAAGACAAGCCCGGCTCTTGGTGCTAGGGGAAAGACATAAATAGTTTTGTTCATTTTTAATAAATTAACCATGAATACATAGATAGCAGAGTTAATATAAATATATACATCGCATTCTTTTTTTTAACGAATCTAACCTAGCGGTTTGGTGAGGGTAGGCAGGTGGATGCCCTACATTATATAAAGAATATTATTTTAGAAGGGTGGAGATGCCCTTTAACAGAGCTGTAAATAAAGACGAGGTCTGACCAGCGATGTGAACAACTTTCAAAAATGAAAAAATGTTCAACATGAATATATTTCTGTGTATAATTACCAAAAAATGTGTCCTCTGGCTACCCTTCCATGCCTCTTTTCTTCTTCTGTGGCAGACTTGTAAACGGACAAAGTAAAATAAAGTTTAATATATATAAATATATATGATATATACTCATGCGTAGATAAAGCTGAGAGGTAATACTGGATGAAGGAGGTATGGAACGCAATCGGCTTCAGTTCCAATGTTCGCAGATAGACCAGACGTACGGTGGGCACTAAAGAATGTAATGTGGGTTCGATAGATCCATTTCAAATCGAATCTGATTGGTTTCGAAGTCCAACAAAAATTGGTGAATCTCCCGAATTTCACGGAACCCGAAAGTAGACGATTTCGAAATAGAACGATTTTTGAAAATCGAAAGTAGATTATTTTGAAATGACGATGTTCGAAGAATCGCAAATCAAAGGTAGACAATTTTCGAAACCACAAATCGAAAGTAGAAGACGATTTTCGAAAACCGAAAATCGAAGTAGACCTTTTTCAAAATCAAGTAGACGATTTTTGAAAATGACCTTTTCCTGAACTGAAAGTAGACAAACCGTAATTGATAGTTGCTTTCGAAAATCTAAAGTAAACGATTTTAAAGTAGATGATTTTTCGACAATCGAACCAATCAAAAGACGATTTTTAAAAATGAAAGTAAACGTTTTTGAAATCGAAAGTTACGATGTTTGTAAAATTGCAAGTAGATACATTTCGGGGAAAATTGAAGTAGACAATCTTCTACATAATAGACGGTTCCTGAAAGTAGCACGATTTTGAAAATCAAGTAAGAATGATTTTCAAAAATCGAAAGTAGAAACGATTTTTCGATAATCGAAAATCAAGTTACGACTTTCGAAAATCGCATAGGCGATTTCGACATTCGAAGTAAGACAAGTTCAAAATCCGAAATCAATGTAGAAAATTTTCAAAACACGCAAAATGAAATAGTAGATGCTTTTCGTAAAATCGAAAGTAGTTGATTTTCGAAATCAAAGTATCCAATTTTCAAAATCAATATAGCTCATATTCAAAACCGAAAATTGAAAGTAAGATGCTTTCGAAAACCGAATACCGCCGACCCGATTTGTCGCAAATCGTAAGTAGCGCAATGTTAAAAATCAAAATTGAAAGTAGCACAAACCACATAATCGAAAGTAGTTCTTTTTGGAAAATCGAAATTAGACAATTTTTGAAAATCGAAGTAGGAACGATTTTCGTAATTGAAAGTTCAAAGATCTAATGTAGACAATTTTCAAAAATCGAAAATAACAATTCAATTTTCGAAAACTGAAATAGATGATTTTTTCGAAAATCGAAAGTGATCATTTTCGAAATTTGAAAATCGAAAGTATACGTTTTCGAATACTCTACTGTGTACCCCTAGCATCACTTTCTTTCTCTTAAAAGGTTAAATAAACACTGAGCTACATGAAATATATCATAAACAAGAAATGGATAAACGGCCATCTTACCTCCTAACGTTAATCAATGATGGCCTTTGTATAAACTGGTTAAAACAGTCATTGTGTTTAACTGCTAGAATGAAATAAAAACACAAAGTTAGTCTTATAATTGCACAAAATATTAATCTATAGTTTAAAAGGGGCTCTAATACTGAAAAAACAGATAAAATTGACCATTACTAGAGACTCTAATTCTTCCCACCACAAGCACAGCAGGGAGCCAGATCAGAGAGCTGGGGTTGTGGGTGAAGAGGGGGCCCTACACATATGAAACCTTTTACATAGGTGGGAAGTCCCTTTAACTTCCTGCTGTAAAGAGTTTTTCTGTGCTGATAGTGACATAGTTCTGAAGTTGGTTTGCTGTGTGCAGTTTTGACAGTTTGTTTGTTTAATTAACCGAAAGTCAGGTCAGGCACAGATAAACATGATCTGACATACAACCAAGAGGGCGGTTTCATAGAGGAGCACCGTAGGGATATTGTCACTATTGTTCCTTTTCCATATAAAAGGCCCCATAATTCTTTAATAAGGATACTGTATCACCATAAATAACATACTGATCCCTGAACAGAATGTGATCTAACTAATACAGCTGATTCTCAATAAAAATATTAGACCTGTAAGAAACCACTACCGATTCTAAATACACATAGCGATCCTCCAATAACAGACCCAACAAGATGCTAAAACATCGCAATACAAATTTATCTATTAAATAATTGTGTATAAATGTATTTACTGCCTTGGGATTGATTTGTGCTGGAATCTATGGAAATATCAACGTTACAGAGCAAAACGTACTCACGCCTAAATGTTACCTCACGAATGATAATATCTTCAGGATTTGTTACATAACGATCCTGCTGACATCACTAATAAGTCAGCATGACATGGACTGGCAGCATAACATCATACCTCAATATGGCAAATGTTTGAGGTTTCAAGGTCATGTATCAAATTCCTCCTGAACCTGGGTCACATGCTACACTTTTGTTTCCATGGCAACCATGACTAAACCATCAAAACAATTTAATGTTACCAACCATAACTGCAAGAGTGTAATGATTTTTTTCATGCCCTTGCTAACTTGTATTAACGCGAGTTTTGACAAAATGGACCAAAATGGTGATCACTGTGTGCTGAAATCACAATATGATCCTATCGCACAAGTGGGGCCATTCTCCAACGATTTACATTATAAATATAATGTCTTGCCGGATTGCCAAAGCGAAAAGAGCCAAACACAGCACAAACGCGTGTGTGCCATAGCCCTAAGGGACGCATACAGATCCCAGCATGTCAAGCTATCCTACAGATGACAAAAAGTTTCAGCAATTTTTTATCCATAAAGAACAGTGCACTTGTTATAAGAATTTCTTTAAAATATAACTGACCATAAAATAATATTACGATCTGATCCTGAACCAGAGTATTGATCCGCAACAATTAGCCTGACTCTCAATAAAAATATTACTGGAAAAACACTACCGATTTTAAGAAAGAATGAAACTAGGGAGCAATGGCGGTCCATAGACGTTCTCTCTAAATACTTTATATATACTTTATATTGGGAGCAATGGCGACACCTATCGTTCTCTCTATACTCTTATTTACTTTATATAGGGAGAATGGCGGTCACAACGTTTCTCATTCTATACTTTATATAGTACTTTATGACAGGGAGTATTGCGGCACTAAACGCTTCTCCTCCTATACTTAATTTACTTTATATTGGGAGTAGGCGTCCTAACGTTCTCTCTTATACTTTATACATTTATGTGGGTGTATGGCAGTCACTAACGTTCTCCCCTATACTGTTACTATACTTTTAATTAGGGAGAAAATGGCGGTCACTACCTTCTCTTCTCCTATACTTTATATATACTTTATTGGGAGTATGGCGGTCACTAACGTTCTCTCGTATACTTTTAATCATGACTATACTTTTATCTTGGAGAGTATGGCGGTCACTAAACGTTCTCTCTATACTTAATATATACTTTAGTATTGGGAGTATGGCGGTCACTACTTCTCTCATATTTTATATATATTATATTGGATAATGGCGATCACTATCGTTCTCCTCTCCATAGTTTATATATACTTTATATTGGGAGTATGGCGTCCTAACCTACGTTCTCTCTCTCTAACTTTATATGTAGCTTTATATTGGGAGAATGGCGATCACTAACGTTCTTCCTCAACATTTATATATACTCTTTAATATTGGGATAATGGGGTTCACTAACTTTCCTCTCTATACTTTATATATACTTTACTAGTGGGAGAATGGTGGTCACTACGTTCTCTATCTATATACTTTATATATACTTTATATTGGGGAAGAATGGCGATGACTATCCGTTCTCCCTATAACTTTATATAATACTTATATAGGAGTATGGCGGTCACTACACGTTCTCACCTATACTTAACATAGTAAACATAGTAATTTAAGGTTGAATAAAGACATTCGTCCATTCAAGTCACAACCTATTCACATTTTTTTTTTTTTTTTTTTAACCCTACTAACAGTTATCATGAGGAAGCACAAACCCCAGCTAAAAAGGGGGGAAAAATCCTTCCTGATCCAAACGGCATCGGAAAGTAGTCCCTGGATCAACCGAGATCTATATGCATTAATACCGAGTATTCTCAATATTCTTTTAGTTTAATTATCCAGGCCTTTTTAAAGTTATTCAATGACTTGCCATTACCACCCTCTGGGCTGGAAGACAGTTTCCACAGTTTTCAATTCCCGTTCTCACTGTAAAGAACCTCTCCTAACTTGAAGATGCAACTTGCTTTTCTTCCAACTTAAAGGATGTCCACGAGTCCTCTGATATGACCTATTAGTGACACAATGCACCAGAGAGGTCACTGTATGGCCATTACTATAATTTGTAATAAGATGTTATCATTCGTCCCCCCGCAACCGCCGCTTCTCCAATGTAAACACCCTAACTTGTCTATCTGCCTGCATATTCAGCCCCTCCATTCCCCTTATTAATTTAGTTGCCCTTCCTCTGAACGCTCATTTCCAATGTTCCCTTTGTATATGGGATTCCAAACTGCCAGCATATTCCAATGTGGCCTTACCAGTGCTGTAAAAGAGGGGAGAATAATATGTTTTCTCTCTTGATTCCATTCCCCTCTTTATACAAGACAATATCTTGCTAGCTCAGCTGTTGCTACCTGGCATTGTTGCTACAGCTAATTCTGTTATTCTACCAGAACCCCCAAATCCTTTTTTTCCATTTCAGATGCACTTAACACGAGTTATTTATGGTGTAGGGGTGGCACAGGGATTATTAAATCCCAATCATCACTTACATTTATCAACATTGAATCTCATCTGCCATTCTGTCTGGCCCATGTTTGTATCTATCCTAGGTCGGCTTGCAAGCACCTTGCCACATTGGAAGTTTCCAAAGCTCTGCAAATTTAGTGTCATCAAGGCAAAAACACAGAGCCTTTGCTCGCACCCCCTTCTAAGTCATTTATAAACGATTAAACAAAGCTGCCCCGTACAGAAACCTGAGGAACTCCGCCTAAACTTTACCCTACATAGATGTAGCTCTCATTTAACCACCACTCTCTGTTTTGCGGTCCAATACCAGTTCTCTATCCTGAACAAATGTTTTCTTCCAGTGCCCAACCGTCCTCAGTTTTATACATGTCGCTGCTGTGTGGCCACAGTAATCAAAGCTTTTGCAAAACTCCAAATATCCCACATCGCACCAGCTGTGCCTGAATCTACTTTTACTCACCTTCTTCATAAAAACCACTTAAATTTGTCTGGCATGATCTATTCTCATAAATCCATGCTGACTACACTAATAAGATGATCTCTGGAGACCAAGTCAAGGATATGATCCCTTAACAAAGTTTCCATCACCTTCCCTACCACTGATGTTAGCTTACAGGTCTGATAGTTACCGGCTGTAACGACTACCTTTTTGAATATTGGTATGTACATTGGCCTTTTTTTCCAATCCCCGCGCACATCCCGCGGACTAGCGAATCTGAAATATGAGACACATGGTCCTTCTAGAACTGAAACTAAGCTCTTTTAAAATCCTAGGAGCATCCATCTGGTCTGGCGCGTTATCTATTAACTTTGTCTCATTGATTCCGTACCATTCCTCGGTTATCCAATGTGAGACTCTTCTTTCCTTCCGCCTTCACATTGTGTACAATCCCTCCTGTAAAGGAATTCTCACATTAAAAAACCGATGTAAAACAAAACGGGTTAAGCAGATTAGCTCTTTTGGCATCCTCTACAACACCCCTCAAGCTCCATTATTTAATGGGTCCCACATTCTCAGTCCTCATTTTTATATCTTTCATATATACTTTATATAGGAGTAAGGCGGTCACTAACCTTCTCCGTACCTTTATATTAACTTTTATATGGGAGTAATGGCGTCACTAACGTTCTCACTACACTTTAGAAATACCTATATAGGGTAGTATGGCAGTGCACTCCGTTCTCCCTTACTTTTATATGACTTCAATAAGGGAGTTGGGCGGTCACTAATTGTTCTCGCTATCCATCTTATATATACTTCATATAGGAGAGGCGATCACTCAGCTTCTTCCACTACACTTTATATATCACTTTATATAGGGCATGGCAGTCACTAACATCTCTCTATATTTTATTATACTTTATATAGGAGGTATGGGCGGCCACTATCGTTCCTCCCCTATATCTATATATATCTCTTTATATAGCGAATATGGGCATCACTAAAAGTTCCTCCCTATCTTTATATATGCTTTGTATAGGGGAATGGCGGTCACTAACGTTCTTCTCTATTCTTTATCTATACTTTATATAGGAGTATGCAGCCACTAGATGATCTCCCTATACCTTATATATTCTTTATATAGGGAAGTATGGCGTCACTAACGTTCTCCCTAACTGTTATATAACTTAATATAAGGAGTAGGGCGGTCACTAACCGTTCTCCTATCACTTTATTTCTACTTTCATATAGGGAGTCAGGCAGTCACTAACGATCTCCCTGTACTTTATATATACTTAATATGGAAAATGGCGTCACTAACGTTCTCCCTATACTTTAATATTACTTATATAGGAGATGGCGGTCATAACGTTCTCCCTATACTTTTATATATACTTTATATAGGGGAGATGGCGTCACTAACCTTCTCCGTACCACTTATATATACTTTATATGGGAGTATGGCGGGTCACTAACGTTCTCACTACACTTTATAAATACCGTATAAGGGAGTATGCAGTCACAACGTTCTCCCTATCTTTATATAACTTCATATAGGGATTGCGGTCACTAATGTTCCTCTATACTTAAAAATACTTTATAATACTTCATAATAGTGTTATGGGGGGCGATCACTACATTCTCCTACACTTTATATATACTTTATATAGGGAACATTGCAGTCCCTAACAATCCCTCTCTAGTATTTATATACTTTATATAGGGAGTATGCGGCCTCTAACGTCTCACCTATATCTAAGTATAAATTCCTTTAAATATAGGGAATATTGCAGTCCTAAACTTCTCCCCTATACTTTATATATGAGCTTTGTATAAGGAGAATGTCGTTCACTAACGTTTTCTCTATACTTTATCTATACTTAATATAGGGAGTATGCAGCCACAGCGATCTCCCTATACCTTAATATATTCTTTATATAGGTAGTATGGGCAGTCACTAACGTTCTCGATCTAAACTTTATTATATACTTTATATAGGGAGTATGGCGGTCACTACGTCTCCCTACACTTTATTATACTTTATACTAGGGAGTAGTGCATCCACTAAACGATCTCCCTGTACTTTTATATAACTATATAGTCTGGTGTACTCTATATTGAATTTAGGGAGTATGGCGGTCCCTAACGTTCTCCCATACTTTATATATAAGGCTTTTTATAGGATTATGGCGGCAGCTAAACTTCTCCGCTAACTTTATATATATTTACGTTATTAGGGATATGGTCACTAACTTCGCTCACTTTAACTCTTTAGGGGTATGTCCGTACTAACTTCTCTAACTTTTTTATACTTATAATAGGGAGTATGGCAGTCACACCCTGATCTCCCTGTACTGTTATATATACTTATATAGGGATAAGGCGGTCGCTAACGTTCTCCTCTATACTTATAATATATACTTTTATAGGGAGTAGGCGGTCACCTAACGTTTCTCCTTATACTTTATATATATATATACTTTAATAGGGAGTATGGCGGTCACTAACTTCTCCGTACACGTTATATATACTTTAATATAGGAGTTATGGCGGTCACTAACGTTCCCCTACACTTTATTTATACTTTAATATAGGGATAATGGCAGTCATCTACGATCTCCCTGTACTTATAATTATACTTTATATAGGTGAGTGATGGGCGGTCACTAACGTTCTCTCTATACTTTAGATATACTTTATATAGGAGTATGGCGGTCACTAACGTTTTCTCTATACTTTATATATACTTTATATAGGGAGTCTGGGCAAGCCACTAACGATCTCCATATCACCTCTATATTTCTTTATATCGGGAGTATGGCAGTCCCTAACGTTCTCCCTAAACTTTATAAATACTTATTTGTCGTAGTAGGGCAGTCCACTAACGATCCTCCCTATACTTTATATTACTATCATATAGTCGGAAGAATGGCGGTCACTATCGTTCCTCAACTATGGTTTTTATATATACTTTATGTAGGGTATATGGCAGTCACTAACGTTCTACTACGTCTTAATAAATACCTTAACTAGTGTAGTATGGCATCACTACGTTCTCCTCTATACTTTATATATACCTTATATATGGAGTATGGCGATCACTAACATTCGTCCTACACTTTAGATATATCTTTATAAGGGAGTATGCAGTCACTAACGTTCTCCCATACTCCTTTATATCTACCCTTATATAGTGAGTATGGCGGTCACTAAACTGTTCTCCCTACACTTTAATTTAATACTTATATAGGGAGTATGGCATCCTAACGATCTCTCCTGTCACTTAAATATACTTTATACAGGGAGTCTGGCGGTCACTAACCTTCTCCGTACACTTTATATATACTTTATTAGGTGAGTATGGCGGTCACTAACGTTCTACGCCTAACTTTATGTGATACTTTTAAAAGGGATGTATTGGCGATCACTAACATTCTCCCTACAACGTTTATTCATACCTTTATATAGGAGCCTGCAGTCACACGATCCTCTTTATACTTTATAGATCTTTATATAGGAGTATGCGGTCACTACGTTCTCTCTATACCTTTATATATACTTTATATAGGGAGTATGCGGCCATAAACGTGTCTCCCTATACTAATATATTCTTTTATAGGGAATATGGCATGTCACTAAAGTTCTCCCTATAACTTTTATATACTTTATATAGGGAGTATGGCGGTCACACTACGTTCCTCCCACACTTTATTTATCTTTATACTAGGGAGTTGGCATCACAACGATCTCCCCTGTCTTTATATAAACTTTAATAGGGCGTATGGCGGTCGCTAACGTTCTCCCTATACTTTATATATACTTTTTCTAGGGAGTATGGCGGTCGACTAACTTCTCCCTATTCTATATATATACTTTGTGGTGTTTATATAGGGATTAGGCGGTCACTCAACCTTCTCCGTACACTTTTATATACTTTTATATAGGGAGTATGCGGTCCTAACGTTCTCCCTACACTTTAATTTATACTTTATATAGGGAGTATTGCAGTCACTAACGATCTGCCCTGTACTTTATATATTACTTTATATAGGGAGTAAGGCGGGTCGCTAACCGGTTCTCCCTATACTTTATATATCTTTTATAGGGATATGGCGGGTCCTACTAACGTTCTCCCATACTTATATCTATATATACTTATATAGTGGAGTATGCGGTACTAACCTTCTCCGTACACTTTATATATACTTATATAAGGGAGTATGGCGTCACTAAGTGTCTCCTACACATTTATTTATCGTAGTATAGGGGATCTATGGCACGTCACTAACATCTCCCTGTACTTTATATATACTTTATATAGGGGAGTTAATGGCGTCACTAACGTTCTCTCTATACTTTATATATACTTTATCTAGGGAGTAATGGCGGTCACTATAACGTTTTTCTTTATACTTTATATATACTTTATATAGGAGTATGGCACCACGAACTGATCTCCATATACCCTTATAATTCTTTATATAGGGATAAGCATCCACTAACGTCTCGCCTAAACTTTATAAATACTTAATGTGGAGTATGTCGAGCACTAACGATCTCCCTATACTTTATATATACTCTCTATAGGGAGAATGGCGGTCACTATCGTTCTCACTATGTTTTATATATCTTTATGTAGGGAGTATGGCAGTCACTAAACGTTCTCTACTACCTTATAAAACCTTAAATCGGTAGTCTGGCAGTCACGAACGTTCTCCTCTATACTTTAATGACTTTATATAGGGAGTTGGCGATCACAACCATTCTCCCTACACTTTTAGTATATACTTTAGAAGGGAGTATGGCAGCATCTAACGTTCTCCCTATACTTTATATGTACCTTATATATGAGGTTGGCGTCACTACACTACTCTCCTACAACTTTATTTATACTTAATTAGGGAGTATGGCAATCACTAACGATCTCCCTGTAACTTAAAATATCTTATACAGGGAGTCTGCGTTCACTACCTTCTCCGTACACTTTATACTATCTTTATATAGGATCATGGCGTCCTACCGTTCTACCTACCCTTTATTATAACTTATAAAGGGATATGGCGATCACTAACATTCCGTCTCCTACACTTTTTATATACCTTATATAGGGAGCCTGGCAGTCACTAAACGATCTCTTTATACTTATATATACTTGATATAGGGAGTAGTGCGGTCACTAACGTTCTCCTCTCTATACTTTCATAGTACTTTTAATAGGAGTAATGCGGCCACTAACGTCTCCCCTATACTATATATTTCCTTTATATAGGGATAGGCAGTCACTAAAGTTCTCCTATACTTTATATTGGCTTTGTATAGGGAGAATGGCGGTTCACTACCGTTTTCTCTATAGCTTTATATATACTTTATATAGGGGAGAATGGCACCACTAACGATCTCATATACTATATAAATTCTTTTATATGAATATGGCATGTCACTAAAGGTCCTCCCTATACTTATATATGCTTTGTATAGGGAGATGGCGGTCACTAACGTTTTCTCTCATACTTACTTTATATATACTTTATATAGGGATTATGGCAGCCACTAACGATCTCCATATACCTTATATAATTCGTTATATAGGAGTATGTCTGTCATACTACGTTCTCCCCAAACTTTATAAATACTTTATATGTGGAGTATGCGTTTCACTAACGATCCCCTATACTTTATATTCTTCATATAGGGATATGGCGGTCATCAACGTTCTCCCTACACTTTATTTATACTTATATAAGGGGTGTGGCAGTCCTAAAACGATCTCCGTACTTTCATATAAACGTTTATATAGGGATGCGGTCCGCTCACGTTCTCCCTATACTTTATATATACTTTTTAATAGGGTTATGGCGGTCAACTACGTCTCCTATACTTTATATATATAGCTACTTTATATAGGGAGTTATGGCGGTCACTAACCTTCTTCCGTACCTTTATAAATATACTTTATATAGGGAGTATGGCGTCACTAACGTTCTCCCTACCTTTATTATACGTTTTATAGGGACTATGCAGTCACTAACGATCTCCCTGTACTTATATATACTTTAATTGGGAGTAAGGCGGATCGCTAACGTTCCTCCCCTATACGTTATATATACTTTTTATAAGGGAGTATGGCGTCACTACGTTCTCCCTATACTTTAATATATATATAATACT
>CM033471.1:111372232-111396783 GCA_019447015.1 Hymenochirus boettgeri | reverse complement strand
TTTTTATAGGGAGTATGACGGTCACTAACGTTCTCCCTACACTTTATTTATACTTTATATGGGGAGTATGACGGTCACTAACGTTCTCCTTATACTTTATATATACTTTATATAGGGAGTATCGCGGTCAGTAACGTTCTCTCTATACTTTATATATACTTTATATATGGAGTACTCTGGTCGCTAACGTTCTCTCTATACTTTATATATACTTTTTATAGGGAGAACGTTAGTGACCGTCATACTCCCTATAAAAAGTATATATAAAGTATAGCTGCTGGATCTCGATGTCATCGTCTGTGGAACTCGATGGGCATCCGTCTGATCTTGATTGTGCGTCCTTCTGGATCTTAATAGTTTCCAGCTGGATCTTGATGGGAACTCTGTCCTGGATCCTGACATGCCTCTTGTTGGATCCTGATGGGCCTCTGGCTGAATCCCTGATGGTCCTCTGTCTGATCCTGATGGGCCTCTGTCTGGATTCTGACGTCATCGGTCTTGACCGAGTGGCCTCTACTGGATCGCTGATGACCTCTGTCTTGGATCCTTGAAGGGGGCGTCTGAATTTGGGATACCTTCCCCCTTGATGTTTCCTCCTTTTTATCCTCATTTTTTCCATACAACATATAGATGGCATTGTTGGTATCATTTTGCTGCTAGGCCTGCACTGGTACTGAGTTACAGTTAAAATTTCAAAAAAGGACTTACTGAGATACCATACCTCTATGAACCCTAGCTGTCTATGTAAAACCAATGCAATTCCTTTTGGTCAAACATAAACGTAACAGGGAAAAAATGTTTAGACGTAAACAAAGTTTTACCTCCTGGCATTTATCAGATATGGTGATTGAACGTTATATAGCTCCCATCCTTGGTGACTGTACGTCACAGGGGGTAGTTCCAGTTTTATTTCCATTAAGAGATGGAATATCATACACATTCTTTTCTGTTACGCTATTTTATTACATCTTCTTTATATTCTGACATATTTCTAATAAAATATCAAACCTTCCATTGATGTTTGGTCTTCATGACTTCGCTCGACCCTCTCCTGTCTTACATAGTGTCCCCTTTGCTGTTCCCGTATGGGAAATTTGTGCTGAAGTAATCGTTCTCCCCCGGGGTCGTTCGTCTGGGTTTTTTTTTCGTTCGACACAGATTTAGGAAACCGGTGGATTCTTTAGACTGGAAATAAAAGATTTCCCTATTAAACTCGAATGGCTAAATTCCATTTATTAATTTTTTTTCCCCTGCAGACTCTAAATATCACTAGACATTTACAATAAGGTTACATGGTTTTCCTACAAGAATAACTCACCAAGCTGATGGAGCTTCAGTGTTGGACTTCCAATGTCGAACATTCCGTGCTAAACTGAATCCGGAAACGAACCGTGATATGCTAAAGAATGAAAACAAAACACATGAGAAACAATCAAAGTCGGAAAAGAAATAATCGATAAATAATCGACACTTGTGCTCCTCGGCCTGGACAACGATAGATTTGCCCTCCTTAAAGGAAGTAGAACCCACATCCACACAGGATATGTTAGAGAGAGCCTTGGTTCAACTGTGACAATGGTGCGTTTACTTTACGTGGTAATCCTTCAGCCATTTCAATCGGCAACAATTCCAAAAGGACAAGATGTCACACTGGGGACAAAGAAATATAAGAAAATATTATAATCGATTAGGAAGTCCATGTCTCCACACATGACTCAATGAAAAAATAAATCCTTATTCTATTAAATGTGGCTCCGTCAGATTGCCCTAATTATTATTCCCCTGATACGCAGGCTGTGTCCCAGTTTCCTCAGGGATACTCCTATTTCGGAGGATTCTATCCTATTTTCCAACTTCCGAGACTTATCCCAGGGTGATTGTGACTTTAGACATGCAAGGGTGGTTGAAGCATGGACATTCCATAAGGGTGGCTAGTTTAATACTACTGGCTAGCCCCACCAGCGCGTTTTTGGGATCAGATTTCGATCCTTTGGTAGCCTATTGGCAGGCTCCCCCAACGACAATGCGTGCATCCCATACACTCGTAGCTCATAGCGATCACCAATTTTTGGCTCCGTATTTCATTTACTCCTGATAGTGTTTGCATTCCCAGAAAGCGCATGTATACACGGAAGCATGGTTGCAATCCAGCAATGCTTCCGTGCACTGGTAGTGGGGGCCGCAGCCTGATGTTAATATATTAAAATGAGTTTTTCTATCATTATAATCTTTACCTACCAATGTCAAAACAAAGAAGAGGGAAATAATCTAGGATGGCAATTAAAATGATTAAATATAGAACATAACCTTTACAATTATTGGGGTCATTTATTGACAAAAGTAAAGCCGTGCCACTTCTGTGCCATATAAAGTAAGTGCCCTGAGTTCATTGGCTCGATCTGTGCCGGTCTATAATTGTTTTGCCAACCGAAATCATCTGAAAGGAACAAATTAAATTATGAATTATTGTAGTTCATCAGGGAACAATCGGCAGTGAAAGGTAAATAATGAATCCCAATGAGAAAAGCTGATAATTAACGCAAACAATAAAGATCTGGGCACAGTCCAGTCCTACTATGGATGTAATGTTTATTTCCACTGCAAACCCAACATATAATCATGCAGTGACTAACAGCTACATGGCAGATGGTTTCTTTCCGAGCGCAACATCAGAACTCCAAGTGGCCCAAAATTATCTGCCGGGCCTGAATCTTGGTTTTTCCAATAAACGTTCTAAAGTTTTGAGGTGCCGGTCGTGAAAAACACAAAAACTGTTTTTTGATATTTTGGAGCAATTTGATAAATTTGATCGTTAGTCTTTCTTTAATATTACAGGGTATAATATAAACGCATAGGCGGCTATTAGCTCATTTAAAGACAGGAGGTTCCCGTACCTATTTTAACTCTGGCAGTCTGTGGTAAGAAGGATGTTTTCGGGTCCTTTTATGTCTCGTGGACGATGTATCTTTGTGCAGGTAACACAATCCCTGGGAATGTAAACATTTTATTTTTCTGTATCTATATTAATTTTCATGATACCGAAAATAAACTTGTAAAAGAATCCTAGTTATATGGTCTCTGTTAATGATCTTTCCCCAGGATAAAAGGTTTAAATTGTTTAATGCACAGAGATTCTAAAAGTGATGAGCGTCTATATATCTCTGCCCAGTATATAAAGTCATCATAAAATATAACTTTTCCAATTTAAGGGCACTACACGTAGAAAATAACTTTTTTAAAATGAAGACAGTAGATTAATTTTTCCGACCCCCTATGTTTTATTAAATAATGCAGCACAAAGAAACTGCTTCCTAACATTTCTGGTTCACATCTTATTTAGGAGGGCACGAGCGCTAAATTTATTTTCAAATTATAATTTCAATTGTCTAATTGCTTATATTTTTTAAAATTTTACCAATTAACATTAATATAAAAAAAACAAACAGTTTTCTGAGCCTTCCTGTGCTTCATTTGTTATTGCAATGTACTGGATTCCATTGTTTCATAGAAAATATCTATCTTGACTGAAAAGGAAAGGTGATGAGTCATTCAGGAGAGCCTCCTCCACATATTCCAGGATTATCTGCTATATAAATTAAATATATGTAGTTTGTGAGTCAGATCTCTGTATGGTATAAGAATGAATGTTACTTGACCGATTGTGCCAAGAGGCCCGTTGCTCGTTCTGGACCGACTTACAAATGGCGACTGAAATCTGTCCTCGACGCCGCCCCACACCATATTTTACTTCCAGCCAACGACCACTACCCGTCACTAGAGGTTGGTCGCAAAAATACTATTGTGTGGTACGTGACAAGGCCTTATTGTCTGCCCCTGGAAATTATTTATTGTGACCAAACAGTTCTATTGGTCCTATCCTTGCAAGTATTTCCCCCCAAATGATCCCAAGATACAGAAATGTAAAGGTTACAGACATTGGAATGTGTCCTGTTCAATTATCTTCTACAAAGCAAAAGTAATGTACCTACCAGCTTAAGTGATCAAATTCTACCATTTCATAATGGAAATTTAGCCTGCTATAAATCTTATATAATGTATGTTAAGGTGAGATTACTCAATCAACTTAAATCATATTATATTAACCAGTACATTAACACAAGCATTTTCTTACTCCATATTGTTTGTACTGGGGGTGACTTCAATAAAAACGGCATTTACCAAATGGGCAATATTAATCGTGATTGCATTTGCGAAGGAAAGCGACTTCCTCTAATGTACAATTGTCGATTTTTCTGTTTAAAAAAAACCAATAGTTGATTAAGTTCCTAAATTATTTGCCTTAATGTGTGCTTTGTGATAATATGTAACAGACGTAACTTACGGCGGTGTGATATTGGAACAACTTTCAATTGACAACTTTCCATTTCAACCGCCAAGTTGAATGACTGATCTTTCATTCTGCCTGTAATAACAGAAAGATTTCTCATGATTAATATATAAAACGATTTGCACTATGATCAAAAACTGGGCTGTTTAAGATATATTCCCTGTATTCTTTTACCAGTAACTGAATAGTGGCTGGTTGGAATTATTCACAAATGGTGCTACAAATAAAGACTTTAAATTAGATAAAGCTTGAACTTGTTAACCATATAAAACTACTTGTAGACTTTCCAATGCCCCTTTTCCGATTAGTTATTTCGACTTTTAACTAAATTCTTGGTGATCCTAAAAACCAAACAAAAAAAAAACAATAATAACACTGTTATTAATAGTAAGTCACATGATTGGGTCAAACTCGTGCCTTGTATTATTTTGACATAAAGTAAGAGTGATTATGTCATGCCAGAGATCAATACAATTTCTTTATGCAAATCCAGGCACATGGATATCCCTTATGTTTGCAGTGAAAAAAAAACAGACTAAGCTTAACCATTCAAAGATTTAACTCTTAAGGGACAATGTGATACATTTGTCTTTTACTTACGCAAGCCTCCATGGAAATTCCGAAATATCAGGCACGTGAATTTCCCTAAAGTCGAAAACAATAAATCAGTTTTTCGAAAAAATCCCAAAGAAACAAAATACAGGGAAATAAATAAAATAAGGAAATAGGTCGTAATGTTAAATCTATGGCTACAAATGATCTCCTTTTTTTATCATTTACAGAGAACTAGGTTTGGCTATATTAGTTTTTAAGTGTTTTCTAATCAATTTTCTAATAACCATCAAAAACAAATCTATTACTTCTATTATTAATTTATTTATTTATATAATATATATTATTAGGGCTAAGGTTCCGGTTCATGGGTAAGACATGACGAGAAACAATTGAAGGTCTAGGTTTGGATAGAAATTGTCGATAGTTTGCAAACGTCCCCATTAAGTCATGGGGACAAATAGTTTGCAAATTTCTATAATAACGGTTAAAATAACAATTTAACTTACTGTAGCATGTCTCGGGAATGTTCTGTGAGAACACATCCAGTCCCCGCACCAAAACTTGTTTAATACTAACTTTCCCGGGTTAATATTTGAGCACCAAATGAAGTTTCAAGCTGAAATTGAGGGTTATGCGACTCTCTACATTGGAGGTTATGGGCGAATTTGTGGTTTAGCGAATGCTAAATTCGAGGATTATCGAACTCCACATTATAGGTTATGGAGCGCTAAGTCGAGGGTTATCGCCTAATGTCTGGGTTCACCGAACGCCGCAATTCGGGGGTTATCGATTTGAAAAATTGGATACTTATTGAAATAAGTCCACGAGTTTGTAGTTCGAGAGTACAGAAAGGTCCGAGTTCGTACGAACTCATAAAATCCACTAGAACTCGATTCCTTCGAATCCCGAGTTGGGATATATTAGATTCTATTGTGGCTAACCTATATTTCTAAATACAAATTATCTACTATGCTTGTATTCATTTTACTTACTTGATGGGGCCCTTTCCTTTCTTTGTGTCAGGATTTCCTAAAGGAATAAATGTATCATTATTATTTTTAATAAAATGTTAATTTATAGTCAAGAGACCCTTTGTTCATTTATTAATTCTGAATCCAGTTAGAGTGGAAGTAAATGACCAGGATAATTAAAGGTTTCTCAGGTTTGGCTATATTACTTTCTTAGTGTCTAATTATGTTTCTAATAACCAACTATTACTATATAATTTATACTCTTATTTACTACTGGTTTCAATCATTTCCAGGTCCGATGTCTGAATTTCCTTACGAAATAAGAAACTTATTATTTCAATAACAAGCTACACTTAGGCTTATGCCCCACTACAATACAACCGAATCAGCGCGGTCTTGCTACACTTGTGGTGTGCCGATTTCAAATGCGTTGTCGCGCTTGTGGTCTGCATTTAGGCATGCATTTGTAATTTAATCTTTAAAAAAAAACACATGTGTTTTGTGTACAAAATTGGTGGCGCGTGCACAAACTTGCTAAAAATACATTAGTGGGGCCTATCCCAAGGCCTGAGTGCCCCACTACAATGCAACCAAAGCGCAGTTATCTCATACGATGGCGTTGTACTTGTGCTTTGTCATGCGTTGCTCTGCGTTTGCGCATGCAATTTTGCTATTTTCCATTATGGAAATACATTGCGCAAAAAAAGGTGATCGCACAACGTAAATCAACATGCCATCGGATACCCTTTGAATTTTTGCTTCTCCCAATTTCCATCTAACTCAAAAGCACATGCGAAATCGTGTGTAAAGCAAAACAAGTGAAAAAAACTGTTAGTCCTGGCCTAGCCCCCATGTCTGTAAGACCAAGCACATAGTCGGCTACCTCATACCCAGTTAGTGGGGAAGGATAACCGGCATAATTAAAGTTCCAGGTTCAGATATATCCGTTTTCCTAAAAGAAAAACTTTTCAAGTAAAATTGAACTGTCTATTTCTATTATTGCTACTCTTTACTATTTACTATTGTCTTTTACTTACTTGCTCTTCCTTTCCGGTGGGGTTTTCTTAAATACAAAAAAGACGTGTTCCAACATATTGTGATAAAGGAAACGTAACATGTTCTAACAGGGTATACAACATACTAAATATTGTAATGTCACATAACAAGTAGTTCTCAGTGTTAATGATAAGTAAATATATTCCTAATTAAATTACAATGTGTACAAATTAACCTATAGTTCAAACTGAAGCAGGGATTGAGATAAGAAATGGTTCTTACCTTCTTTTGCCGTCTAGCAACATCGGAAGCAACTGAAGCATTTATTTTGAATCGCTTCCAACCAGGAATCTTTGACGATCACCACGTGATGTGCGTAAGAAAATAAATATAAATTCAGTTTTAAGAGGCCTAGTATGACATTCTTATTATTCAATAACAGTATAATGAAAAGTTAGAGAATGTTCTAGACTATTAGTTGTGATCTGTAGATAAAATTGTCTGCACTGTGGTTGAAATACAACAGGCACTCATAAACTATCATTTTACCTGTGGTTGTGCAAACGTCGTGGGCAAAGTAAGTTTATAGCATTAGCACTTCCTGCTGTTACTCATAACTTGCCTGCTCTGTACTTAAGAGGTTTTAAATTAAATTGGTTTGATATTATACTTACTTGTCATATTTATGGTGATCCTTGGCGTAGTTTTCTTCCGACACAGAAGACATGCCCGGCTCTTGGTGCTAGGTGGAAAGACATAAATAGTTTTGTTCATTTTTAATAAAGTAACAGAATATCAATAAATACAGGTGTAACTAAATATATATACATCGATTCTTTTTTTTAACAATCTAACCTAGAGGTTGGGTGAGGGTAGGCAGGGATGCCCTACATTATATAAAGAATTATTTGATAGGGTGGAGATGCCCTTTAACAGAGCTGATAAATAAAGGACGAGGTCTGACCAGCGATGTGAACAATTTCAAAAAGAAAATGTTAACATGAATATATTTCCGTGTGTATAATTACCAGAAAAATGTGTCCTCTGTCTACCGCTTCCATGGCCTCTTTTTTCTTCTGGGGCAGACTGTAAACGGACAAGTAAAATAAAATTTTCTAATAAATATATATGATTGATATACCTACCTCGTAACTAACCTGTAGATAATATGAGCAGAAGGGAGAGGGTATAGGATACGCAATCGGAACTCTCAGTTTCGCCATGTTCCAGATAGACCAGACGTCTGTGGGCCTAAAGAATGTAATGTGGGTTCATAGAATCCAGTTTCAAATCGAATCTGATGGTTTTCGAAGTCCAACAAAAATTGTGAACTCCCGAATTTCACGGAACCCGAAAGTAGAGACGATTTCGAAATAGACGATTTTGAAAATCGAAAGTAGAAGATTTTTGAAATAGACGGATTTTCGAAGATCGCAATCAAAGGAAGTAGACAATTTTCGAAAACCAAAATCGCAAGTAGAAAGAACGATTTTCGAAAACCGAAAATCGAAGTAGAAACCTTTTCAAAAATCAAAGTAGACGATTTTTGAAAATGCCTATTTCCTGAACTGAAAGTATACAAACCGATAATTGATAGTTGCTTTCGAAAATCTAAAGTAACATTTTTAAAGTGATGATTTTCGTCAATCGCCAATCAAAGAACGATTTTTAAAAATTAAAGTAGAACGATTTTTGAAATCGAAAGTAACGATGTTTTAAAATTGCAAGTAGATAACTATTTCGAAAATTGAAAGTAGACAATCTTCTACATAGATATAGACGGTTCTGAAAGTAGCACGATTTTCGAAAATCCGAAGTAGATGATTTTCAAAAATCGAAAGTAGAAACGATTTTTCGATAATCGAAAATCTAAGTCGACTATATTCGAAAATCGATAGGCGATTTCGACATTCGAAAGTAGACAATTTTCTCAAAATCCGACAATCAAATAGTAGAAAATTTTCAAAACACCAAAATAAAAGTAGATGCTTTTCGTAAAATCGCAAGTAGTATGATTGTCTGAAATCGAAAGTATCAATTTTCAAAATCAATAGTAGCCCATATTCTAAAACCGAAATTAAAGTAAGATGCTTTTCGAAAACCGAATTACCCCGCCGCACCCGATTTTCGCAAATCGTAATAGCCAAGTTAAAAATCAAAATTGAAAGTAGACAAACCAATAATCGAAAGTAGTCGTATTTTGAAAATCGAAATTAGAACAATTTTTGAAATCGAAGTAGAACGATTTTCGTAAATTGAAATTCAAAGATTAATGTAGACAAATTTCAAAAATCGAAAATAACAATTCATTTTCGAAAACTGAAATAGATGATTTTCGAAATCGAAAGTCATCATTTTCGAAATTTGAAAATCGAAAGTAGAACGCTTTTCGAATACCTCTACTGTGTACCCCTAGCATCCCTTTCTTCTCTTAAAAGGTTAAATAACAAGAATCTATCATAAATATATCGATAAACTAAGAAATGGATAACGGCCATCTTACCTTCATAACGTTAATGCAATGGATGGCTTTGTTAAACTGGTAAACAGTCATTGTGGTTTAACTTCTAGAATGAAATAAAAAACACAAAGTTAGTTATACATTGCACAAAATATTAATCTTATAGTTTAAAAGGGGTCTCTAATAACTGAAAAAAAGATAAAATTGCCATTACTAGAACTCTAATTCTTCCCAACCACAAGCACAGCAGGGAGCCAGATCAGAGAGCTGGAGGTTGGGGTGAGAGGGGGCCCTACACATATGAAACCTTTTACATAGGTGGGAGATCCCTTTAACTTCTGCTGTAAAGAGTTTTTCTGTGCTGGAAAGGTGACATAGTTCTGACAGTTGGTTTGCTGTGGTGCAGTTTTGACAGTTGGTTTGTTTAATTTAACCGAAAGTCAGGTCCGGCACAGATATAACATATCTGGACATACAACCAAGAGGGCGGTTTCATAGAGGGCACCGGGGATATTGTCACCTATTGTTCCTTTATAAAAGAGGCCCCATTAATTCTTTAATAAGGATACTGATACCATAAATAACATTACTGATCCCTGAACCAGAATAGTGATCCTAACACTACAGCTGATTCTCAATAAAAATATTAGACTGTAAGAAACACTACCGATTCTAAATACACATAAGCGATCCTCCAATAACAGACCCCAACAAATGCTAAACATCCAATACAATATTTACATTAAATAAGTTTGTAAAATGATATTTTACTGCTTGGGAATTGATTGTGCCTGGAATCTATGGAAATATCAAACTGTTATACAGAGCAAAACGTACTCACGCTAAATGTTACCTGGCATCGAAATGAAATATCTCCAGATTTGTTTACCTAACGATCCTGCATGACATCACTAATAATGTCATGCATGACATGGACTGGCAGCATAACAACTCATCCTCAATATGGGCAAGTTTGAGGTTTCAAGGTGCATTTATCAAATTCCTGAACCTGGGTCACATGCTACAGCTTTTGTTTTCCAATGGCAACCATGACTAAACATCAAAACAATTTAATGTTCCAACCATAACTGGCAAGACGTGTAATGATTTTTTTCATGCCCTTGCATAACTTGTATTAAACGCGAGTTTTGACATAAATGACCAAAAATGGTGATCACATGTGTTAAATGAAATCACAATAGATCCTATCGAAAGTGGGGCCACTTCCTCAACGATTTACATTATAAATATAATGTCTTGCGGATTGCCAAAGCGACAAAAGAGCAAACACAGCCAAACGCGCTGTGTGGCCTAGGCCCTAAGGGCGCATACAGATCCCATCATGTCAAGCTATCCTACAGATACAAAAAGTTTTCAGCAATTTATTTTATTCCAAAAAGAACAGGCACTTTTATAAGGAATTTCTTTAATAAGACTGACCATAAAATAATATTACTGATATTAACTCGATCCTGAACACCAGAGATATTGATCCGCAACAATATAGCTGACTCTCAATAAAAATATTACTGTAAAAACACTACCGATCTTTAAAATATAATTGAGTAACTAGGGAGCATGGCGGTCATAGACGTTCTCTCTATACTTTTACTATCTACTTTATATTGGGAGAATGGCGATCCCTAGCGTTCTCGTCTATACTTTATATATACTTTATATAGGGAGAATGGCTGGTCACTAACGTTCTCATTCTATACTTTATATATACTTTAGACAGGGAGTAATTGCGGCACTAAACCTTTCGCTCCTATACTTATTATCCTTTATATTGGGAGTAGGCGGTCCTAAACTTCTCTCCTCTATACTTTTGCATTATATTGGGATTATGGCAGTCCTAACGTTCTCCCCTATACTGTTACTATACTTATAATAGGGAGAATGGCGGTCACTACCGTTCTCTTCTCTCTATACTTTATATATACTTTAATTTGGGAGTATGGCGGTCAGCACGTTCTCTCTATACTTTTATATATACTTTATCTTGGGAGTATGGCGGTCACTAAACGCTCTCTATACTTAATATATACGTTTATATTGGGAGTATGGCGGTCACTAACGTTCTCTCATTTTTATATATACTTATATTGGAGAATGGCGATCACTATCGTTCTCCTTCTCCCTATATTTATATATACTTTATAATTGGGATATGGCTCCCTAACTTTCTCTAATCGTTCTCTCCTCTCTATACTTTATATGTAGGCTTTATATTGGGAGAATGGCGATCACTAAACGTTCTCCCGATACTTTTATATACTTTATATTGGGATAATGGGGTCACTACTTTCCCCTCTCTATCTTTATATATACTTTACTACGTGGGAGAATGGTGGTCACTACGTTCTGCTATCTATACTTTTATTATACTTATATTGGGAGAATGGCGATGATATCGTTCTCCTTAACTTTATATAATACTTTATATAGGAGTAGCGGTCACTAACGTTCTCACCTATACTTAACATAGTAAACATAGTAATTAAGTTGAATAAAGACATTCGTCCATTCAAGTGCACAACCTATTCACTTTTTTTTTTTTTTTTTTTTAACCCTACCTAACAGTTGATGCAGAGGAAGGCAAAACACCCCAGCTTAAAAAGGGGGGAAAAAGTCCTTCCTGACTCCAAACGGCAAGCGGAAAGTATCCCTGGATCAACAGATCTTATATGCATTAATCCGCAGTACTTCTCAATATTCTTCTTTAGTTTTAATTATCCAGGCCTTTTTAAAGTTATTCAATGAACTTGCCCATTACCACCCCTCTGGGCGGAAGACAGTTTCCACAGGTTTCACTCGTTCTCACTGTAAAGAACCTCTCCTAATTGAGATGAAACTGCTTTTTCTTCAACCTTAAAGGATGTCCACGAGTCCTCTGATATGACCTATTAGTGCACAATGCCCAGAGAGGTCACTGTATGGGCCATTACTATAATTTGTAATAATGTTATCATGTCCCCCCGCACCGCCGCTTCTCACAATTAAACATCCCTAACTTGTCTATCTGCCTGCATATTCAGCCGCCTCCATTCCCCTTATTATTTAGTTGCCCTTCTCTGAACGCTCAATTTCCAAGTGTTCCCTTTTGTATATGGGATTCCAAAACTGCACAGCATATTCCAATGTGGCCTTACCAGTGCCTTGTAAAAGAGGGGAAGAATAATATTTTTCTCTCTTGATTCCATTCCCCTCTTTAATACAAGACAATATCTTGCTAGCTCGGCTGTTGCTACCTGGCATTGTTTGCTACAGGCTAATTCTGTTATCTACCAGAAACCCCCAAATCTTTTTTTTTCCATTTCAGATGCACTTAACCCGAGTTTTTATGGTGTAGGGGGGGTGGCACAGTGATTATTAATCCCAAATGCATCACCTTACATTTATCAACATTGAATCTCATCTGCCATTCTTCTGCCCATTTTGTACTCTATCTAGGTCTGCTTGCAAGCCCTTGCACAGCATTGGAAGTTTCCAAAGCTCTGCATAATTTAAAGTGTCATCAGGCAAAAACACAGAGACCTTGCTCGCATCCCCCTTCTAAGTCATTTATAAACGATTAAACAGAAGCTGCCCCAGTACAGAAACCCTGAAGGAATCCGCTAAACTTTACCCACATAGATGTAGCTAGCTCCATTAACCACCACTCTCTGTTTTGCGGTCCAATACCCCAGTTCTCTATCCTAACAAATGTTTTCTTCCAGGCCCAACCGTCCTCGTTTATACATTAGTCGCGCTTGTGGCCACAGTAGCAAGCTTTTGCAAAATCAATCCAAATATACACATCGCACCAGCTGTGCCTGAATCTACTTTTACATCACCCTTCTTCATAAAACCAATTAAATTTTTCTGGCATGAATCTATTCTCAATAAATCCATGCTGACTACTACTATAAGATGATCTCTGGAGACAAAGTCAAGGATATGATCCCTTAACAAAGTTTCCATCACCTTCCGCTAACCACTGATGTTATGCTTACAGGTCGATAGTTACCGAGTCTGTAACGACTACCTTTTTTGAATATTGGTAGTACATTGGCTTTTTTTCGCAATCCATCCCGCGCACATCCCGCGGACTAGCGAATCTGAAAGATGAGACACAGTGGTCTGGCTAGAACTGAACTAAGCTCTTGTTAAAATCCTAGGAGGCATCCATCTGGTCTGGCGCGTTATGCTATTAACTTTGTCTCATTGATTCCGTACCATTCCTGCGGTTATCCAATGTGAGATCTTCTTTCCTCCCTGCACATTGGTACATCCCTCTGTAAAGGATTCTCACATTAAAAAACCGATGTAAACAAAACGGGTTAAGCAGATTCTCCTTTTGGGCATCCTCCTACAAACCACCTCAAGCTCCATTATTAATGGTCCCACATTCTCAGATTCGCTCATTTTTATACTT
This sequence comes from Hymenochirus boettgeri, assembly GCA_019447015.1. NCBI lineage: Eukaryota > Metazoa > Chordata > Amphibia > Anura > Pipidae > Hymenochirus > Hymenochirus boettgeri. Next base: position 111,383,035 of record CM033471.1, on the reverse strand, counting down.
TATATATACTTATATAGGAGTAAGGCGGTCCACTAACCTTCTCCGTACCCTTTATATTATACTTTTTTATATCGGGAGTATGGCGTCACTACGTTCCACTACACTTTAGAAATACCTATATAGGTAGTATGGCAGTCACTAACGTTCTCCCCTAACTTTTATAGACTTCATATAGGGAGTAGGGTCAGGTCACTAATGTTCGTCGCTAATATACTTGATATATACTTCATATAGGAGTATGGCGGATCACCTCACCTTCTTCCCTACACTTTATATATCACTTTATATAGGGCATGGCAGTCCTAAACGATCCCTCTATATTTTATATATACTTTAATAGGAGTATGGGCGGCCACTAGCGTTCTCCCCTATATCTATATATATTCTTTATATAGCGAATAGGGCAGTCACTAAAAGTTCCTCCCTAATACTTTATATATGCTTTGTATAGGGAGAATGGCGGTCACTAACGTTCTTCTCTATTCTTTATATATACTTTATATAGGGAGTATGCAGCCACTATCGATCTCCCATACTTATATATTCTTTATAATAGGGAAGTATGGCAGTCACTACGTTCTCCCTAAACTTTATATAGACTTATATAAGGAGTAGGGCGGTCACTAACGTTCTCCTATCACTTTATTTCTACTTTCATATAGGGAGTATGGCAGTCACTAACGATCTCCCTGTTAACTTTATATATACTTATATAGTGAAGAATGGCGTCAATAACGTTCTCCCATAACTTTATATATACTTATATAGGAGTATGGCGTCACTAACGTTCTCGCCTATACTTTTATATATACTTTATATAGGGAGGATGGCGGTCACTAACCTTCTCCGTCCACTTTATATATACTTTATATGGGAGTATGGCGTCACTAACGTTCTCACTACACTTTATAAATACCTTATAAGGAGTATGGTCAGTCACTAACGTTCTCCCTATACTTTATATAGACTTCATATGGGATATGGCGGTCACTAATTTCTCTCTATACTTTATAATATCCTTCATAATAGTGATTACGGGGGGGGGCGATCACTACCATTCTCCGCTACACTTTATATATTACTTTATATAGGAATCATTGCAGTCCCTAACAATCCCTCTCTATATTTATTATACTTTATATAGGGAGTATGTCGGCCCTAACGTTCTCACCTATACTAATATAAATTCCTTTAAAATATAAGGGAATATTGCAGTCCTAAACTTCTCGCCCCTATACTTTTATATATGGCTTTGTTAAGGGAGAATGTCGTTCACTAACGTTTTCTCTATACTTTATCTATACTTTATATAGGGAGTATGCAGCCACTAGCGATCTCCCTATACCTTAATATAATTTCTTTATATAGGTAGTATGGGGCAGTCACTAACGTTCTCATACCTAAACTTTATATATACTTTCTATAGGGAGTATGGCGGTCACTAACGTCTCCCTACACTTTATTTTATACTTTATCTAGGGAGTATGTCAGTCGACTACGATCTCCCTGTACTTTTATATACACTTTACTATAGGGAGTATGGCGGTCCGCTAAACGTTCTCCCATACTTTATATATACTTTTTATAGGAGTAGGCGGATCACAAACGTTCTCCCTATACTTTATATATATATACGTTATCTAGGGAGTATGCGTTCACTAACCTTCGCCGTAACACTTTATACTATCCTTTATAAGGGAGTATGTCGGTCACTAACGTTCTCCCTACACTTTATTTATACTTATATAGGAGTATGGCAGTCACAACGATCTCCCTGTCTTTATATATACTTTATATAGGGAGTAAGGCGGTCGCTAACGTTCTCCCTATACTTATTATATACTTTTATAGGTAGTATGGCGGTCACCCCTAACGTTCTCCTTATACTTTAATATATATATATACTTTATATAGGGAGTATGGCGGTCCTAACTTCTCCGTACACTTTATATATACTTTATATAGGAGTATGGCGGTTCACTAACGTTACCCCTACACTTTATTTATACTTTATATAGGGAGTAAATGGTCAGTCACTACGATCTCCCGTACTTTCTTATACTTTATATAGTGAGGATGGCGGCACTAAACGTTCTCTCTATACTTTAATATACTTTTATAGGAGTATGGCGGTCACTAACGTTTTCTCTATACTTTATATATACTTAATAGGGAGTCTGGGGGCAAGCCACTAACGATCTCCATATACCTTCTATATTCTTTATATGGGAGTATGGCAGTCCCTAACGTTCTCCCCTACACTTTATAATACTTATATGTGGAGTAGGGCAGTCACTAACGATCCTATCCCTATACTTTATATTACTATCATATAGGGAAGAATGGCGGTCACTATCGTTCCTCAACTATGTTTTTATATATCTACTTTATGTATAGGGTATATGGCAGTCACTAACGTTCTCACTACAGTCTTAATAAATACCTTAACTATGTAGTATGGCAGTCACTACGTTCTCCTCTATACTTTATATATACCTTATATATGGAGTATGCGATCACTAACATTCTCCTACACTTGATATATACTTATAGGGAGTATGCAGTCACTAACGTTCTCCCTATACTCCTTTATGATATACCTTATATAGTGAGTATGCGGTCACTAAACGTTCTCCCTACACTTTAATTTCTACTTATATAGGGAGTAATGGCATCCTAACGATCTCTCCTGTACTTAAATATACTTTATACAGGGAGTCTGGCGGTCACTAACCTTCTCCGTACACTTTATATATACTTTATAGGGAGTATTGCGGTCACTACGTTCTACCTACACTTTATGTGTATACTTTTAAAAGGGAGTATTGGCGATCACTAACTTCTCCCTACCTTTTTCTATACCTTATATAGGGAGCCTGGCAGTCACTAACGATCCTCTTTATACTTTATAATCTTTAATATAGGGAGTTGGCGGTCACTAACGTCTCTCTCTCCTTTATATATACTTTATATAGTGAGTATGCGGCCACTAATAACGGTCTTCCCTATACTAGATATATTCTTTATATAGGGAATATGGCAGTCACTAACGTTCTCCCTATAACTTTTTATTACTTTATATAGGGAGTATGGCGTCACACTAAACGTTCCTCCCCACTTTATTTATACTTTATCTAGGGAGTCTGGCATCACTAACGATCTCTCCCTGTACTTTAATAAACTTTATATAGGGAGTATGGGCGGTCGCTAACTTCTCCCTATACTTTATAATACTTTTTTATAGGGAGTATGGCGGTCACTAACTTCTCCTATTCTGTATATATATAGGTGGTGGGGCTTTATATAGGGATTATGGCGGTCACTAACCTTCTCCGTACACTTTTATATACTTTTATTAGGGAGTAGGGCGGTCCTACGTTCTCCCTACACTTTAATTTATACTTATATAGGGAGTATGGCAGTCACTAAACGATCGCCCTGTACTTTATATATACTTTATATAGGGAGTAAGGCGGTCGCTACGTTCTCCCTATACTTATATATACTTTTATAGGGATATGGCGGTCCCCTACTAACGTTCTCCCATACTTTATTATATTCTACTTTATATATGGAGTAATGCGGTACTAACCTTCTCCGTACACTTTATATATACTTTATATAGGGAGTAATGGCGGTCACTAAGTTCTCCTACACACTTTATTTATCCTTTAGTATAGGGGATTAATGGCCGTCACTAACGATCTCCGCTGATACTTTATATATACCTTTATATAGGGAGTATGGCGTCACTAACGTTCTCTCTATACTTTATATATACTTTATCTAGGGAGTAATGGCGGTCACTATAACTTTTTTTTTTATACTTTATATATACTTTATATAGGTAGTATGGCATCCAACGAACTGATCTCCATATACCTTAAATTCTTTATATAGGGAGTAATGCAGTCACTAACGTTCTCGCCTAAACTTTATAAATACTTGAATGTGGAGTATGGAGTCACTAACGATCTCCCTATACTTATATATACCTCTATAGGGAGAATGGCGGTCACTATCGTTCTCACTATGTTTTATATATACTTTATGTAGGGAGTATGGCAGTCACTAACGTTCTCACTACACTTTATAAATACCTTAAATAGGGAGTATGGCAGTCACTAATGTTCTCTCTATACTTTATATATACTTTATATAGGGAGTATGGCGATCACTAACATTCTCCCTACACTTTATATATACTTTATATAGGGAGTATGGCAGTCACTAACGTTCTCCCTACACTTTATATATACGTTATATAGGGAGAATGGCGGTCACTAACGTTCTCCCTATACTTTATATATACTTTTTATAGGGAGTATGACGGTCACTAACGTTCTCCCTACACTTTATTTATACTTTATATAGGGAGTATGGCAGTCACTAACGATCTCCCTGTTCTTTAAATATACTTTATACAGGGAGTCTGGCGGTCACTAACCTTCTCCGTACACTTTATATATACTTTATATAGGGAGTATGGCGGTCACTAACGTTCTCCCTACACTTTATTTATACTTTATAAAGGGAGTATGGCAGTCACTAACGATCTCCCTATACTTTATATATACCTTATACAGGGAGAAATGCGGTCACTAACGTTCTCCGTATACTTTATATATACTTTTTATGGGGAGTATGACGGTCACTAACGTTCTCCTTATACTTTATATATACTTTATATAGGGAGTATCGCGGTCAGTAACGTTCTCTCTATACTTTATATATACTTTATATATGGAGTACTCTGGTCGCTAATGTTCTCTCTATACTTTATATATACTTTTTATAGGGAGTATGACGGTCACTAACGTTCTCCCTACACTTTATTTATACTTTATATAGGGAGTATGGCAGTCACTAACGATCTCCCTGTACTTTACATATACTTTATACAGGGAGTCTGGCGGTCACTAACCTTCTCCGTACACCGTAGGCAAGCGGATCTGCTGTACGCGGACAACAGTCCCTCTATGGTAGTACCCAGCGCTTGAGCTTGTGGACTTGGTGGTGGATCTGGTTGGTAAGTGATGGTAGGTTTGGGATGTTGATTGGTTGGGTAGATCTGCTTGGTTGTTTTCGGCCCGACGCCCGCGTTGAGATTGAGTTGGAGGAGTTTGTTGGTTGGTAGAGCTTTGTTGAGTGGATTGATGATAGCACGTGTTGGTGGATATTGATGGTAGATTGTTGAGCGACACAATGATCCCGCTTCCATACCCTTTTGTTCTTTCAGTTGTCTTCTAGTGCGTGCTGTATATTTATATGGGGCGATACATGCATGATGTACAATGTAAGCGGCTAATAAATGGCAGCAGAGCAAGAACAGCAGCACGACAGACATACTTTAAGGATCATTATACTCGCCTCCCCTACATTGCGCCGGCTTCTCTGGTCAGTAACGTTTTACTTCAGGTGAGGACCGGACCAATGCTAGGTTCTCACACCACTGGTTTGCGCGTAACTTGAAGCACAGCCTTACTGAACACCGTGCTCGGTAGGCTCCGCAACCTACTCTCCGTGCGCGACGAGGGCCAATAGGAAGGCAACTCGATAGTTCGAGCGAAGCACGACCCCGACGGCAGAGTAGGTACACCACGAGAATCGTTCGTTGTCAGGGTCGTTCGCCAATCCGCTAGGCGGATCAAAAAAGGGTCATGCCTGCTCGAGAAGATCGTGGGCATGTGTAAGAGCCTTTTAAGAAAATCAGTGTATGGACAGTCAGGAGTTAATTAAGTTATAGAAATTGTAGTCACTAAGGCCCCTAGAGTGGGCACAGCTGCTGTAGAGGACTAGGTACAAACCATACAATCTTACCTCCTGAGCCGACCATTCGAGGGGCTTCCGATATGTGGAGCCACAAGATATATTATAAAGTATATATAAAGGTATAGGGAGATGTTAGTGACTGCAATACTCCTTAATAAAGTATATATTCAAAGTATAGGGAGAACGTTAGTGGACCGCCCATACTCCCTATATAAAGGTATAATAAAGTATAGGGAGAACGTTAGTGACGCCATACTCCCCTATATATAAAGTATATATAAAGTAGAGGGGAGTAACATTAGATTATGTTGGACGGCCATACCCTGTATAAAGTATATAATAAAGTTATAGGGAGAACGTAGTGACTGCCATATCCCTATATAAAATATTAAGTGTAGGGGAAGGTTAGTGACTGCCTACTCCCTTAAAAGTATATATAAAGTATAGGAGAATGTTAGTGATCGCCATTCTCCCTATAAAAGTATAATAAAGTATAGGGAGAAAGTTGTGACTGCCATGTATCTCCCTATATAAAGTATATTAAAGTATAGGGAGAACGTTAGTGACCGCATACTCCCTATATAAAGTATATATAAAGTATAGGGGAGAACGTTTAGTGACCGCGATACTCCCTTAATAACTAAGTATATATAAAGGTAGGGGAAGGAATTAGTGACCGCCATACTCCCTATATAAAGTATATATTAAAGTATAGGGAGAACGTAATAGTGACGCATTTCTCCCTGATAAGCGTATAATAAGAGTATCAGGGAGAAACGCTTAGTGATGCCATACTCCGTCTAAAAAGTTATTAAATAAAAGTTAGGGAGAACGTTAGTGACCGCCCATACTCCCGTAGTATAATATTAACTAGAAAGTGATAGAGAGAACGCTGGTGCACGGCCTATGTCCCCTATCGAAAAGTCTAGTCGATTATAAGTGACTAGCGGGAGGTAGAGCGTTTCTATCGGGTGACCTTGCTGGCACGGCGCCATCAGCACATGGCCACCACAATAATAAAAGTAGTCTATTATACAGCAGTCGATCGGGGACGGAGTGAAACGTTTAGTGTACCACACCCAATTACACTCCCCTATACAACAGCGTGTACACACTAACAATCCTGCGAGAGTAGTACGGGGAGAACCGTTAGTTGGGGTAGACATGGGCCAGTAGACATGCCCGTCATAATAAAGTATCACCAACGTAGACTCAGCCTGATGTAGGGGAAATACTACGTAGTAGACCCACCACCCCTACTTTATGCGCCGAGGCGCGAATCACACGCTGTATGACACCTTAGTTTCCCACGAGCTATGAGAATGCTCCCGGCCATTCATGGGCAGAACGGCAACCGCGTCTGGGGCCCTTGACGTTTGATACAGTTTAGTGAAACTCGCCCACGCGCCACCCACCGACCCCGACGTGGCCGGCTTAATCAGAAAAGTGGTATATCGCATGTAGGTAAGTCGATAGGTGGAGTGAAGTCGTTGAGTGAACGCACATAACTACCATTAATGACACAGACGGTGAGACATACTAGAAAGGTATAGAGGGAGAACGGTATAAGTGACCGCCCCCATATAGCTCCCTAGTATTCTAAAGGAGTTATATAGTAAAGAGATGAGGTGAGTCAGGAAGTTCAGTGGTACTAGCAAGACTCCTCTATTAGAGAGTATAGGGATTGGGAAACGTTAGGCTAGGGGTAGACCGCAACTCATATTCGCCTGATAGAAAGTGATATATACGAAGTTAGAGGAGAGAACCGCTTGAGCAGTGTCGTCGAGTGACCGCCAACACTTAGCTACCCTATATTTAAAGAATTATTAAAGTAAGGGAGAAGGTTAAGGTGACCAGCCATACTCCATATTATGAAAGTTATAGATAAAGTATAAGATGCGATGAAGCGTAGTGAAGACGCTACATACTCCAGATATGTAACAACACACCCTTTTTTTTTTTTTTCCCCCCCCCCCCCATGTACTATTGATATAAGTTTAGGGTTGGCGCAGTTATATCCTTCACTGCTATCCGAGAACAGTCCCATAACGCCGACGACTCGCCCCCCCACCCACACCCCACCCACAACTGTAATAGGCCTAGTTAGGGAGAACGGTTAGTGACCGGCAATACCATACTCCCTATATAATCTGAAGATATATATAAAGTATAGGGAGAACGTTAGTGAACCCGCATACTCCCCTAGATCAACGTATATATAAAGTATATATAGGGAGAAGGTGTAGGAGTGACAGCAAACATTGATCACTTATATAAAGTATATATAAAGTATAGGGAGAACGTTTTAGGACCCGCCATACTCCCTATATAAAGTAGATAGAGAAGTTATAGGGAAAACGTGGTTACCGCCATACCTTTTCTTTTTTTCTATTATATAAAGTATATATAAAGTATAGAGAGACCCGGGAGTATGGCAGTCACTAACGTTCCCTAAACTTATATATACTTTATATGGGAGTATGGCCAGTCACTAAGATCTCCCAACTTTTCTTTTTCTTTTTTTATATATACTATATAGGGAGATGGCGGTCACTAACGGTTTCTCCTATCTTTATATATACTTTTTTAGGGAGTAGGGGTCACTAACGTTATCACTAACACTATATATACTTTATTTAGGGAGTATGGCGGTCACAACGTTCTCTATACTTTTAATACTTAATAGGGAGTATGGCGGCCACTAACCTTCTCCTATACTTTATATATAGTATATGGGAGTATGGCGGTCACTAACGTTCTCCCTACACTTTATATATACTTATATAGGGAGTATGGCAGTCACTAACGGATCTCCCTATACTTTATATATACTATATAGGGAGAATGGCGGTCACTAAAGTTCCCTATACTTTATAATACTTTATATAGGGGGTATGCGGTCACTAACGTTCTCCTACACTTATTTATACTTTATATAGGAGTATGGCGTCAATACAACCCCTATCTTTATATAACTATATAGGGAGAAATGCGGTCACTAACGTTCTCTATACTTTATATATACTTTATATGGGAGTATGCGGTCACTAACGTTCTCCTTATACTTTTATATATTTATAGGGAGTATGGGTCACTAACGTTCTCCTAACTTTATATACTTTATATAGGGAGTATCGTGGTAAGTAACGTTTTCTATACTTTATATATATTATTATAGGGAGATGGGTCCTAACGTTCTCTCTATACTTATATATACTTTATAGGGAGTATGCGGGTCACTAACGATCCCTATACTTATATATCTTATATAGGGAGTATGGCAGTCACTAACAGTTCTCCCTAAACTTTATATATACTTATATAGGGAGTATGGCGTCACTAACGCATCTCTATACTTATATATACTTATATAGGGAGAATGGCGGCACTAACGTTCTCCTATCTTTATATATACTTATATAGGAGTATGGCGGTCACTAAAGTTTCCCTAACTTTATATTACTTATATAGGGAGATGGCGGTCACTAAGATTTCTCCCAAACTTATATATCTTTTATAGGAGTATGGACGGTCACTAACGTTCTCCCTACACTTTATATACTTTATATAGGGAGTATGGCAGTCACTAACGATCCCTATACTTTAATATACTTATATAGGGAGTGGCGGTCACTAACCGTCTCCTATCACTTTATATTACTTTATATAGGGAGTATGGCGGTCACTAACGTTCTCCCTACACTTTATTTATACTTATAAGGGAGTATGGCAGTCACTAAAAGATTCCTATACTTTATATATACCTTATATAGGGAGAATGCGGGTCACTAACGTTCTCCCTATACTTTATATATACTTTATATGGGGGAGTATGACGGTCACTAACGTTCTCCCTATACTTATATATACTTTATATAGGGAGTATCGCGGTCAGTAACGTTCTCTCTAATACTTTTATATACTTTATATATGGAGTACTCTGGTCGCTAACGTTCTCCTCTATACTTATATATATACTTTATAGAGGGAGTATGCGGTCACTAACGTTCTCCCTACACTTTATTTATACTTATATAGGGAGTATGGCAGTCACTAACGATCTCCCGTACTTTAATACTTATACAGGGAGTGGCGGTCACTAACTTTCTCCTACACTTGTATATATACTTTATATAGGGAGTATGGCGGTCACTAACGTTCTCCACACTTTATTATACTTTATTAAGGGAGTATGGCGTCACTAACATTCTCCCTACACTTTTATATATACTTTATATGGGAGCTGGCAGTCACTAACGATCTCTATACTTTTATATACTTATATAGGGAGTATGGCGGTCACTAACGTTCTCTCATACTTTTTTATAATACTTTATATAGGGAGTATGGCGAGGCACTAACGTTCTCCCTATATATATATACTTATTATAGGGAATATGGCAGTCACTAAAGTTTCTCCTCTACTTTATATATTTTTATAGGGAGTAATGGCGGTCACTAACGTTCTCTTCTCTTACTTATATAACTTTATATAGGGAGTATGGCAGCCTAACGTCTCCATAACCTTATTATCTTTATATGGGAGGCTGGCAGTCACTAACGTTCTCCCTAACTTTATAATACTTTATAGTGGAGTATGGCAGTCAAACGATCTCCCTATACTTTTATATACTTATAGGGAGAATGGCGGTCACTAGTTTCTCACTATGTTTTATATATACTTTATGGGAGTATGGGTCACTAACAGTTCTCCCTAATCTTTATATATCTTTAGGGAGCTGGCGGACTAAAGGTCTCCCTATACCTTTATATATTTTATAGGGAGATGGCGGTCACTAACGTTCTCTTATACACTTATATATACTTTATTATAGGAGATGGCAGCTAACGATCTCCTAATAACATATTCTTTATATAGGGAGTATGGCAGTCACTAACGATCTCTCCATACTTTTATATATACCTATATAGGGAGAATGGCGGTCACTAACGTTCTCCCTATACTTATATTACTTTATATAGGGAGTATGACGGTCACTACGTTCTCCCACACTTATTGATACTTTTGTA
>CM033471.1:111097177-111369004 GCA_019447015.1 Hymenochirus boettgeri | reverse complement strand
CCGGAACCAGGGGGCGCTCCTCCTCTTTTTTTCCTCTTCTTTTATATCTTACGTGCTGCATAGCCTATAAACATACAAACAAATCAGAATATTAGTGCACATCCAAGTCATATTCCCATTTTATTGCTGTCTTATCGCCAGTCCCTCTATAGAGATAAATTAAAGTGATTTATAGAATACACAGAGCAGTAAAACAGACCAGAAACCATAGCTCACAATAACATTTCAATGACTCTGTGCAGTATCATTCTAAAACTATAGTATTTATGTTCATTAATACGACCATCCATATAGGACCCTAGGAAACACAATTACCCAGTACTATCCAAATACTAACCAGATGGCAAGACAACAGCAACAATTCTGGATCCATCTGGATCTCGATGGGTGTCCGTCTAGATCTCGACGGACGTAATTTCAGATTTTGATGGCCCTCTGTCTGGATCCTGATGGGAGTGCATCTGGATCCTGTTAAGTCTGTGTTGGGATCCTGATGGGCCTGCGTCGGGATCCAGATGGGCCTGCGTTGGGACCCTGATGGGCCTGCGTCTGGACCCTGGTGTGCCTGCGTCTGGATCCTGATGGGCCTGTGTCTGGATCCTGATGGGCCTCTGCGTCTGGATTCTGATGGGCCTGCGTCGGGATCCAGATGGGCCTGCGTTGGGACCCTGATGGGCCTGGGCCTGGGCCTGGATCCTGTTGGTCCTGTATCTGGATTCTGATGGGCCTGCGCCTGGACCCTGGTGTGCCTGCATCTGGATCCTGTTAAGCCTGTGTTGGGACCCTGATGGGCCTGCGTTGGGACCCTGATGGGCCTGCGTCTGGATGCTGTTGGCCTGTTTCTGGATTCTGATGGCCGGCGCCTTGGACCCTGGTGTGCCTGCCTCTGGATCTTGATGGGCCTCTGTGGTCTGGATCCTGATGGGCCTGCTGCGTCTGGATCCTAATAGGCCTGCGCCTGATCAGATTGGCCTGGGCCTGGATCCTGGCCTCTTTCTGGATTCGATGGGCATCGGTCTGGAACTCGATGGGCATCCGTCTGGATCTTGATTGGCGTCCGTCTGGATCTAATAGTTGTCCATCTGGACTTGATGGACTCTGCTGGATCGACAGGCTCTTTTGTATCCTGATGGGCCTCTGTTCTGATCCTGATGGGCCTCTGTCGGATCCTTATGGGCCTCTGTCTGGATTCTGACAGGCATCGGTCTGGAGCTCTGAGTGGCCTCTACCTGATCCTGATGACCTCTGTCTGGATCCTGAGGGGCGTCTGAGTTTTGGATACTTCCCTTCCCCCTTTGATGTTTCCTTTTATCCTCATTTTTCCTACAACATATAATATTGGCATTGTTGGTATCAGTTTGCTACACTGCACTGTACTGAAGTTACAGTTTAACATTTCAGGACTTACTGGAGATACCATAACTCTATGAACCCTACTGTATATGTAAAACCATATGCTTTTGGTCAAACAGAAGTAACAGGGTAAAAAAATGTTTAAGAAAGTAAAAGTTTTACTCCTGGGAATTTATCAGATATGGGATTGAACGTTATAGCTCCCTCCTGGGTTGACTGTACAGCACAGGGGGGTAGTTCCAGGTTTTATTTCCATTTAAGAGATGGAATATCACATTCTTTCTGTTACACCTATTTATTAGCATCTTATTTATATTCTGAAATATTTCTAATAAATATCAAACCTTCCATTTGATGTTTTGGTCTTCATGAGCTCGACCATCTCCTGTCTTACATGTGTTCCCCTTTGGTTCCCGATGAATTTGTGCTGAATTAATCTTTCTCCCCGGGGTCTTTCGTCTGGGTTTTTCGTTAGACACAGATTTAGGAAACTGTGGAATTCTTTAGACCTGGAAATAAATATTCCCTATTAACACTCTAATGGCTAAATTCCATTTTATTAATTTTCCTGCAGACTCTAATATCAAATAGACAGTTTACAATAAGGGTTAAAGGGTTTTACACTACAAGAATAACTCACCAAGCTGATGGAGACTTCAGTGTTGGACTTTCCAATGTTCGAACATTCCGTGCTACTGAATCCGGGAAACGACCGTGATATGCTAAAGATGAAAACAAAAACACATGAGAAACAGCAAAGTCGGAATAAATAATTGATAAATAATCGACACTTGTGACCGGTCGCCTGGACAAACGATAGATTTGCCCTCCTTAAAAGGAAGTAGAACACACATCCACACAGGATATGTGATGAGAGCCTTGGTTCAACTGTGACAATAGTGAGTTTTACTTACTGGTAATCCTTCAGCCATTTCAATCTGCACAATTCCATAGGACCAGATGTCACACTGGGAAAAAGAATATAAAGAAAATATTATGAACTGATCTAGGAAGAGTCCATGTCTCCCACACATGGACCAATGAAAAAATAAATCCTTATTCTGATTAAATTGGCTAATGTCAGATTGCCCTAAATTATTATTCCCCTGAAATACCAGGCTGTGTCCCAGTTTCCCCCAGGATAGCTCTATTTCGGGAGATTTATCCTATTGTCCAGACTGCCGAGACTTATCCCAGGGTGATTGTGACTTAGACAGTATGGGGGTTGAAGCCATGACATTCCATAGGGTGGCTAGTTTAAATACAAGGGCTAGGCCCCACCAGCGCGTTTTGGATCGAGATTTTGCAATCCTGTGGTAGCCTATTGCAGCGGCCCCACTACATGCGCCATCCCATTACATCGGAGCTCATGCGATCACCATTTTTTGCTCCGTATTGCATTTACTCCGATATTGTTGCATTACCAGAAGCGATGTACACGGAAGCGTGGTTGCAATCCCGCATGCTTCCATGCACTGCTAGTGGGGCCGCAGCCTGAATGTTAATATTAAAAATGATTATTTTCTATCAATAATATCTTTACCTCCAATGTAAAAAAAAGAGAGTGAAATAATCTAGGATGGCAATATAATGATTAAATATAGAACATACCTTTACATTATATGGGGTTCCTTTATTACAAAAGTAGCCGATCACTTCTGGTGCCATATAAAGTAAAGTGCCCTTGAGTTCATTGGCTCGATCTGCCGGTCCTATAAATTGTTTTGCCAACCGAAATCAGCTGAAAGGACAAATTAGAATTATGAATTATGTATTTCATTAAGGGAACATCGCAGTGAATAAGGTAAAAATAGATGAATCCCAAATGAGAAAGCTGACATTAAACTGCAAACAATAAAGATCTGGGCACAGTCCAGCCTACTATGGATGTTGTAATTATTTCCACTGCACCCAACATATATAATGCAGTGACTACAGCTACATGGCCAGATGTTCTTCCGAGCGCAACGATCAGAAATCCAGTGTTCCAAAATTATCTGCCTGGCCTGATCTTGGTTTTTCCAATAAACCGTTCGAAAGTTTTGAGTGGCCGGTCGGAAAAAAACAAAAACTGTTTTTTGATATTTTGAGCAATTTGATAAATTTGATCTTTAGTCTTTCTTTAATATTCAGGGTATAATATAAACCTAGGCGGCTATTAGCTCATTTAAAGACCAGGAGGTTCCCTTACCTATTTTAACTCTGCAGTCAGTGGTAAGAAGGATGTTCGGTCCTTTTATGTCTCGGTGGACGATGTATCTTTGGTGCGGTAACACAATCCCTGAGGAAATTGATAAACATTTTATTTTCTGTATCTATATGTAATTTTCATTGAATACCTGAAAATAAACTTGTATAAGAATCCTAGTTATATTGGCTCTGTTAATGATCTTTCCCAGGATAAAAGGGTTTAATTGTTATATGAACAAGATTCTAAAAGTGATAGCGTCTTATATATAGCGCCCAGTATATAAAGCATGAATAGAAATATAACGTTTTCCACTTTAAGGGCAACTACACTGTAGAAATTAACTTTTTTAAATGAGAACAGGTAGGATTATTATTCCGACCCCCATATCGTTTTATTAAAGAATGCCAGCACAAAGAAAACTGCTTCCTACATTTCTGGATTAACATCTTATTTAGGGCCAAGAGCGCTAATTTATTTCAAATTATATTTCAAGTTTCTAATTGATTATATTTTTAAAATTTACCAATTACATTAATAAAAAATAAAAACAGTTTCTGAGCCTTACCTGCAGTTATTTTTTTGCAATGTACTGGATCCAGTGTTCATAGAAATATCTATCTTTGACTGAAAAGTGAAAGGTGATGAGGTCATCAGAGAGCGCTCCCTCCACAATATTCCAGGATTATCTGCAATATAAAATTATTAGTTTGTGAGCAGATTTCTGTATGTATAAGAAATGAATGTTAATTGACCGATTGTGCCAAGAGGCCCGGTTGCTCGTTCATCCGATACTGACAAATGGGCGACTGAAATCGGTCTCGGACAGCCGCCCCACACCATAAGTTACTTCCAGCCGACTGACCACTACCCGTCACTAGAGGTTGGTCGGCCAAAAATATCTTATGGTGTGTACCAAGCCTTATTGTCTGTCCCTGGATTAGTTAGTTGTGACCAAACATTTCTATTGGTCACTATCCTGTGCAAGTATGGCCGCCCCAAATGATCCCAATGATACAGGAAATTGTAACAGGTTACAGACATTGGAATGTGTCCTGTATCAAGTATCTTCTACAAAGCAGAAAAGTATGTACCCAGCTTAAGTGATCAAATTCTACATTTCATAATGGAAATTTAGCCTGCTATAAATCTTATATGTATGTTAACATATGTGTATGTTAAGGTGAAGTTACTCAATCAACTTAAATCATTATATTAACCAGTACATAACAAGCATTTCTTACCCATAAATGTTGTACTTGGGTGACTTCAATAAACGCATTTACAAAATGTACAATATTATCGTGATTGCATTTGCGAAGGAAAGCGACTTCATCTAATGTACATTGTCGATTTTTCTGTTTAAAAAAAACAATATTGATTAAGTTCCTAAATTATTGGCCTTAATGTGTCTTTGTGATAATATGTAACAGACAGGTAACTTACCGGTGGTGATATTGACAACTTTTCACCGCATTTGAATGACTGATCTTCCTTCGCACTGTAACAGAAAAGATTTCTCATGATTAATAATATAAAACGTTGCACTATGATCAAAAACATTGCTGTTTAAGATATATTCCCTGTAATTTTTACCATTAACCGGATAGGCGTGGTTGGAATTATTCACAAATTGTGCTACAAAAAGACTTAAATTAGATAAAGCATGAACTTGTTACCATATAACTTACTTTGTAGACTTTTCCAAATGCCCCTTTTCCGATTAGTTTAGACTTTTAACTAAATCTGTGGGATCCTTAAAACAAAACAAAAAACAACAATAATAACATGTTATTAATAGTAAAGTACATGATCGGTCAAACTCTGTGCCTTGTATGTATTTATGACATAAGTAAGAGTGAGGATGTCATTCACAGAGTTCAAATTACAATTTCTTTTGCAATATCAGCACATGGATACCCTTATGTTTGCAGTTAAAAAAAAACAGACTAATCTTAACCATTCAGATTTAACTCTTAAAGGAAAATGATGCTAACATTTGTCTTTTACTTACGCAAGCCTCCAATGGAAATTCCGAAATATCAGGCACTTGATTTCCTAAAGTAGAAAAAAATCAGTTTTTCAGAAAAAATCCAAAGAAACACAAATAAAAGAAATAATAAAATAAGGAAATAGGTAGTAATGTTAAATCGATTGCTACAAATGATCTCCTTTTTTTATCAATTTAAAGGAGAACTAGGTTTGGCTTATTAGTTTTTAGTGTTCTAATCAATGTTTCTAATAACCATAAAACAAAATCTATTACTTCTATTATTTATTTATTTATATGATAATATTATTAGGCTAAGGTCCTTTCATGGGGAAGAAAATGACAAACAATTGAAGGTTCTATTTTGGATTAGAAATTGATCGATAGTTTGAAAGTCAATGGGGACAATAGTTTTGCAAAGTTCTAATAAATAACGGTTAAATAACAATTGTACTTACTGTACAGGCTCTGGGAAATGGTCTGGAGAACACATACATGTCACCAAAACTTGTTTAAATACTAACTTTCCCGGGTTATATTTGAGCAACCAAATTGAAGTTTCAAGGCTGAAATTGAGGGTTGCGAACTCTACATTTGAGGGTTATGGGCAAATTTGTGGTTTAGCGAATGCTACATTCGAGGATTATCGAACTCCACATTATAGGGTTATGAGGTTATCGCCGAATTCGAGGGTCACCGAACGCCGCATTCATGGGGTTTCGATTTGAAAATTGGATAATTATTGAAATAAGTTCCACGAGTTTGTAGTTCGAAGAGTCCAGAAAGGCCCGAGTTCGTACGAACTCATAAAATCCAACTAGAACTCGAGTTCTCAATCCCGAGTTGGGATATATTAGATTCTATTGTGCTAACCTATATTCTAATACAAATTAATCTACTATGACCTGTATTCATTTTTACTTACTTGATGCACCATTTCCTTTTCTTGTGTCAGGATTTCCTAAGAATAAAATGTATCATTATTCATTTTTAATAAAATGTTATATTTATAGTCAAGAGACCTTTGTTCAGTTTATTATTCTGATATCCAGTTAGTGGGGAAGGAAATGACCAGGATAATTAAGGTTCAGGTTTGGCTATATTACTTTCTAGTGTTCTAATCTATGTTTCTAAATACCAACTATTACTATATAACTTATACTATTTTTTACTTACTGGTTCAATCATTCCAGGTCCGATGTCTGAATTTCCTATAAATAAGAAATATTATTAATTTTCAATAAAAGATACACTTAGGCTTAGGCCCCACTACAATACAACCGAATCAGGCGCGTTATTGCATACAATTGTGTGTGCGATTTCAATGCGTTGTCGCGCGTTGTGCTGCATTTAGCATGCATTTGTAATTTAATATTAAAAAAACACATGTGTTTGTGTAAAAAATTGGTGGCGCGTGCACAAACGTGCTAAAAATACATTAGTGGGCCTATCCCTAAGGCTGAGCCCCACTACAATGCACCAAAGCGCATGTTACGCATACGATTGCGTGTGTGATTCTGGTGCTTTGTCATGCATTGCTCTGCGTTTGCGCATCGCTATTTGCTATTTTCCATTATGGAAATAGCATTGCGCAAAAAAAGGTGATCGCACAACGTAAATCACATGCGC
This sequence comes from Hymenochirus boettgeri, assembly GCA_019447015.1. Taxonomy (NCBI): domain Eukaryota; kingdom Metazoa; phylum Chordata; class Amphibia; order Anura; family Pipidae; genus Hymenochirus; species Hymenochirus boettgeri. Next base: position 111,361,844 of record CM033471.1, on the reverse strand, counting down.
ATCGATATCCCTTGAATTTTTGCTTCCAGCAATTTCCATTCTACCCCAAAATCACATGCGAAATCGTGTGTGCAAACAGTGAAAAACGTGTTAGCTCTGGCCTAGCCCCCATAGTCTGTAGACCAGCACATAGTCGATTATCGATACCCAGTTAGTGGGGAAGGATACCGGCATAATTAAAGGTTCCAGGTTCAGATATATCCGTTTCTAAAAGAAAAACTTTTCAAAGTAAAATAATGAACTGCTATTTCTATTATTGCTACTCTTTACTATTTACTATTGTCTTTTACTTACTTTGTCTTCCATTTCCGGTGGGGTTTTCTTAAATAAAAAAAAAAGACGTGTTACATATTTGATATAGGAAACGGAACATGTTCTAACAGGGTATAATAACATAATAAGATTCCAGTTCCAGTTCTAGTTCCAGTTTTAATGATAGTAAATATATTCCTATGAATTAAAATGTGTACAAATTACATTATATGTTCAAATTACAGGGATTGAGATAAGAAATGATCTTACCTTCTTTTGCCGTCTGCCAACTTGGAAGCAACTGAAGCATTTTTTGAATCGCTTCCACCAGGAATCTTTGACGATCACCAACTTGATGTTGCATTAAGAAAAAAAATATAAATTCAGTTTTAGCCTATATGACATTCTTATTCAAATAACAGTATAATGAAAAGTTAGAGAATGTTCTAGACTATTAGTTTTGTGATCTGTAGATAAAAGTGTCTGCACTGTGGTTGAAATACACAGCACTATAAATATCATTCAGTACCTGTGTGTGCAAACGTAAGTGGGCAAAAGGAAGTTTATTAGCAATTAGCACTTCCTGATGTACATCAGACTTGCCTGCTCTGTACTTAAGAGGAGTTTTTATGAAATTGGTGTGATATTATCTTACTTGCATATTTATGGTGATCCTTGGCGTTATGTTGTCTTCCGACACGAAGACAGGCCCGGCTCTTGGTGCTAGGAAAGACAAAATGTTTGTTCATTTTTAATAAATTAACAGAATATAAATAGATACAGAGATGTAAATAAATTATATACATTGATTCTTTTTTTTAACAATCTAACATAGCGGTTGGGTTGAGGGTAGGCAGGGATGCCCTACAATATATAAATAATTATTTAGAGGGTGGAGATGCCCTTTAACAGAGCTGTAAATAAAAGGACAGGGTCTGACCAGCGATGTGAAAACTTTCAAAAATGAAAATGTTAAAATGAATATATTTCCTTGTGTATAATTACCAGAAAAATGTGTCCTCTGGCTATCCGCTCAATGGCCTCTTTTTCTTCTGGGGAAGACTGTAAACGGACAAAGTAAAATAAAGTTATAATAAATATATAGATGGATATAAATAATATAACTACATGTAGATAATATGAGAGAAGGGAGAGGGTATAGGATAAGATAGGAACGATAGGTGCCATGTTCCAGTATATACCAGACGTACTGTGCACTAAAGATGTAATGTGGGTTCGATTAGAATCCAGTTTCAACAAAAATTTGTGAACTCCCGAATTTCACGGAACCCGAAAGTAGACGATTTTCGAAAATAGACGATTTTTGAAAATCGAAAGTAGATGATTTTTGAAAATAGACGATTTTCGAAAAATCGAAAATCAAAAGTAGACAATTTTCGAAAACCAAAAATCGAAAGTAGATGATTTTCGAAAACCGAAAATCGAAAGTAGACGCTTTTCAAAAATCTAAAGTAGACGATTTTTGAAAATAGACTATTTTCTGAAACTGAAAGTAGACAAAACCGATAATTGAAAGTAGTTGATTTCGAAAATCTAAAGTAGACGATTTTTGAAAGTAGATGATTTTCGAAAATCGAAAATCAAAAGACGATTTTTAAAAATCGAAAGTAGACGATTTTTGAAAATCGAAAGTAGACGATGTTTGAAAATTGAAAGTAGACGATTTTCGAAAATTGAAAGTAGACAATCTTCTACAATAGACGGTTTCTGAAAGTAGACGATTTTCGAAAATCGAAAGTAGATGATTTTCAAAAATCGAAAGTAGATGATTTTCGAGAATCGAAAATCGAAAGTAGACGATATTCGAAAATCGATAGGCGATTTTCGACATTCGAAAGTAGACAATTTTCAAAATCCGAAAATCAAAAGTAGACGATTTTCAAAAACCGAAAATAGAAAGTAGATGCTTTTCGAAAATCGAAAGTAGTTGATTTTCGAAAATCGAAAGTAGTCAATTTTCAAAAATCAATAGTAGCCGATTTTCGAAAACCGAAAATTGAAAGTAGATGCTTTTCGAAAACCGAAAGTACCCGATTTTCGAAAATCGAAAGTAGCCAATTTTAAAAAATCGAAAATTGAAAGTAGACAAAACCAATAATCGAAAGTAGTCGATTTTTGAAAATCGAAATTAGACAATTTTTGAAAATCGAAAGTAGACGATTTTCGTAAATTGAAATTCAAAGATCGAATGTAGACAATTTTCAAAAATCGAAAATAGACAATTCAATTTTCGAAAACTGAAAATAGATGATTTTCGAAAATCGAAAGTAGATCATTTTCGAAAATTGAAAATCGAAAGTAGACGATTTTCGAACATCTCTACTGTGTACCCCTAGCATCACTTTCTTCTCTTAAAAGGTTAAATAACAATGAATCTACATAGAATATATCTATAAACTAAAGAAAATGGATAAACGGCCATCTTACCTTCATAACGTTAATGCCAATGATGGCCTTGTTAAACTGGTTAAACAGCATTGTGTTTAACTGCTAGAATGAAATAAAAAACACAAAGTTAGTTTTACATTGCACAAAATATTAATCTTATAGTTTAAAGGGCCTCTATACTGAAAAAAAGATAAAATTGACCATTACTAGAAACTCTAATTCTTCCCAACCACAAGCAAGCAGGGAGCCAGATCAGAGAGCTGTAGGTTGGGGTGAGAAGGGGGCCCTACAACATATGAAACCTTTTACATAGGGGGGAGATGCCCTTTAAACTTCTGCTGTAAAGAGTTTTTCTGTAGCTGGAATGGTGACAGAGTTCTGACAGTTGGTTTGCTGTGTGCAGTTTTGACAGTTGGTTTGTTTAATTTAACAGAAAGTCAGGTCAGCACAGATATAACATGATCTGGACATACAACAAAGATGGCGGTTTCATAGAGGCACCGTATGGGATATTGTCAATATTGTTCCTTTATAAATAGGCCCCATGAATTCTTTAATAAGGATACTGATCCATAAATAACATTACTGATCCCTGAACCAGAATATTGATCCATAAACAATACAGCTGATTCTCAATAAAAATATTAGACTGTAAGAAACACTACCGATCCTTAAATAAACATAGCGATCCTCCAATAACAAGACCCCAACAAGATGCTAAACTATCCAATACAAGATTTACATTAAATAAAGATTGTATAAATGATATTTTACTGCTTGGGATTGATTGTGCCTGGATATCTATGGAAATATCAAACTGGTACAGAGCAAAACAAAACTTACTCACGCTAAATGTTACTGCAACAGAAATGAGTAATATCTTCCAGGATTTGTTTACATAACATCCTGCATGACATCACTAATAATGTCACATGACATGACTGGCACATAACATCATCCTCAAATATGCAAATTTTGAGGTTTCAAGGTCATGTGATCAAATTCCTGAACCTGGGTCACATGCTACACTTTTGTTTCCATGGCAACCATGACTAAACCATCAAAACAATTTAATGTTACAACCATAACTGCACGTGTAGGATTTTTTCATGCCCTTGCATAGACTTGTATTAAACGCGAGTTTGACAGAAATGGACCAAAAATGGTGATCACATGTGTTATGAAATCACAATAGATCCTATCGCACAGTGGGGCCCACTTCTCACGATTTACATTACAAATATAATGTCATTGCGGATTGCAAAGCAAAAACAGAGCAAAACACAGCAAAAACGCGCTAGTGTGGCCTAGCCCTAAGGGAGCATACAGATCCCAGCATGCACAGCTGTCTACAAGATGACAAAAAGTTTACAGCAATTTATTCCATAAAGAACAGGCACTTGTTATAGGATCACTATCGTTCTCTCTATACTTTATATATACTTTATATAGGGAGAATGGCGGTCACTAACGTTCTCTCTATACTTTATATATACTTTATACAGGGAGTATGGCGGTCACTAACGTTCTCTCTATACTTTATTTATACTTTATATTGGGAGTATGGCGGTCACTAACGTTCTCTCTATACTTTATATATACATTATATGGGGAGTATGGCAGTCACTAACGTTCTCCCTATACTTTATATATACTTTATATAGGGAGAATGGCGGTCACTAACGTTCTCTCTATACTTTATATATACTTTATATTGGGAGTATGGCAGTCACTAACGTTCTCTCTATACTTTATATATACTTTATATTGGGAGTATGGCAGTCACTAACGTTCTCTCTATACTTTATATATACTTTATATTGGGAGTATGGCGGTCACTAACGTTCTCTCTATACTTTATATATACTTTATATTGGGAGAATGGCGATCACTATCGTTCTCCCTATAGTTTATATATACTTTATATTGGGAGTATGGCGGTCACTAACGTTCTCTCTATACTTTATATATACTTTATATTGGGAGAATGGTGGTCACTAACGTTCTCTATCTATACTTTATATATACTTTATATTGGGAGAATGGCGATCACTATCGTTCTCGCTATACTTTATATATACTTTATATGGGGAGAATGGCGGTCACTAACGTTCTCCCTATACTTTATATATACTTTATATAGGGAGTATGGCAGTCACTAACGATCTCCCTGTACTTTATATATACTTTATATAGGGAGTATGGCGGTCGCTAACGTTCTCCCTATACTTTATATTTACTTTTTATAGGGAGTATGGCGGTCACTAACGTTCTCCCTATACTTTATATATACTTTATATAGGGAGTATGGCAGTCACTAACCTTCTCCGTACACTTTAGATATACTTTATATAGGGAGTATGGCGGTCACTATATAGAGGGTGTTCCTGTGATGCAAATGCTGTCAATGCCACTCCCCCGGCACGAAAATGCTAAGGGGAATCCTGTCCAGCTGCTAAGGGTCAGGGAGCGTCATCACTACTCCAAGGAACTCCCGGGTCCGCTCTGGTTATAGGGGGTAGCGAGGTCGATCTGTGCAAGTCCAATATGCTCATAAAGTGCCAGTGCTTCGTTTAGTGGTATTGGTATCTGGTGGATGTAACTGTGAAATGAGTATTAAAATCAATAAAAACCCATATAAAAACTCTAGTGATATATCAAAAATTCCATAAAACATATATATATACAAAACAGGATCTGAATAGCGGGATCAATACATGGAACGCTAGGGAAAAAATATTAGATAAAACATGCCAGGGATAGTATTTCATTAAGGCCCTTAGGGGACACGGTGTCCAAATGATGGATCCACCACTAACAGCCACTAACGATCTCCCTATACCTTATATATACTTTATATGGGGAGTATGGCAGTCACTAACGTTCTCCCTAAACTTTATATATACTTTATATGTGGAGTATGGCAGTCACTAACAATCTCCCTATACTTTATATATACTTCATATAGGTAGAATGGCGGTCACTATCGTTCTCACTATGTTTTATATATACTTTATGTAGGGAGTATGGCGGTCACTAACGTTCTCACTACACTTTATATATACTTCATATAGGGAGTATGGCAGTCACTAACGTTCTCCCTACACTTTATATATACTTCATATAGGGAGTATGGCAGTCACTAACGTTCTCCCTATACTTTATATATACTTCATATAGGGAGTATGGCAGTCACTAACGTTCTCCCTATACTTTATATATACTTCATATAGGGAGTATGGCAGTCACTAACGTTCTCCCTATACTTTATATATACTTCATATAGGGAGTATGGCAGTCACTAACTTTCTCCATATACTTTATATATACTTCATATAGGGAGTATGGCGATCACTAACATTCTCCCTACACTTTATATATACTTTATATAGGGAGTATGGCGGTCACTAACGTTCTCCCTATACTTTATATATACTTTATATAGGGAGAATGGCGGTCACTAACATTCTCCCTATACTTTATATATACTTTATATAGGGAGTATGACGGTCACTAACGTTCTTCCTACACTTTATTTATACTTTATATAGGGAGTATGGCAGTCACTAACGATCTCCCTGTACTTTATATATACTTTATATAGGGAGTATGGCGGTCACTAACGTTCTCCCTATACTTTATATATACTTTATATAGGGAGTATAGCGGTCACTAACCTTCTCCCTACACTTTATATATACTTTATGTAGGGAGCATGGCAGTCACTAACGATCTCTCTATACTTTATATATACTTTATATAGGGAGTATGGCGGTCACTAACGTTCTCTCTATACTTTATATATACTTTATATAGGGAGTATGGCGGCCACTAACGTTCTCCCTATACTATATATATTCTTTATATAGGGAGTATGGCGGTCACTAACGTTCTCACTACACTTTATAAATACCTTATATAGGGGGTATGGCAGTCACTAACGTTCTCCCTATACTTCATATATACTTCATATAGGGAGTAAAGCGATCACTAAAATTCTCCCTTCACTTTATATATACTTTATATATGGGGAGTATGGCAGTCACTAACGTTCCCCTATACTTTATATATACTTTATATAGGGAGAATGGCGGTCACTAACATTCTCCCTACACTTTATATATACCTTATATAGTGAGCATGGCGGTTACTAACATTCTCCCTACACTTTATATATACGTTATATATAGGGAGAATGGCGGTCACTAACGTTCTCCCTATACTTTATATATATTTTATATAGGGAGTATGGCGGTCCCTAACGTTCTCCCTACACTTTATTTATACTTTATATAGGGAGTATGGCAGTCACTAACGATCTCCCTGTACTTTATATATACTTTATATAGGGAGTATGGCGGTCACTAACGTTCTCCCTGTACTTTATATATTCTTTATATAGGAAGAATGGCGGTCACTAACATTCTCCCTATACTTTATATATACTTTATATAGGGAGAATAGTGGTCACTAACGTTCTTCCTATATTTTATATATTCTACATGTTTTGCAAATTGAATAAAAGTTTGGTGTTCTCCTTTTTCTTAGTTCTATTAATGAGGCAGATCTGATCACAGAGAAACCTGTACACTGTTTGAATACAATATTGGGCAGTAGATTCAAACTCCTTCCAGCTTTTCAGTTACAGCGCAGTTGCTTCGTGATCAAATGATCTTATTAAAGAAACTGAAAAAGAAGCAGCTGCTGTGAAGAAACACACTAATCCAATGCAAGGTCAGGGATACAACCTTCCCAAGAAAATGCAACCAAGCAGAGGTATCAGCCCAGATAAATGAGTTAGGACCCTCCATACTGGGGTTAACTTGATGTGATTGGAAGGCTTTTCTCTGTAATGCATAACATTGTAACTAAAACCCCTATATCTTTACTGTTTGGATTAGCACAGATATTATGTTATTAGATGGGTCCCAGGAACATAGGCTGGATTTGGAGGCCAGGCCCCCGACCAACCTCTCTCCCCAGAGGTCTACGATTAGATGAACAGTATGGGCTGTTCAGCGGCATGGTGGGGTGGCACCCAGTGTTAATGAGGGTTCTTCAAATAGGTTAGGTTGGGGAATTTATTGGGGGGGAGCAGAATTACAGTACTGATGGCGCCGTCAAATCGGGCGCGAACCTGCTCACTCTTGTGGAAGCAAGTGGTAAGCAGCATGGCAAGAAAGTCTCCCGAAATCTGGCTCCCGCCCTCCCAGAAAAAAAAAAAGAAAAAAAGTACTTCTGATTTAAATTGATTAATTTACTTATATTCAAATAATGTTGGTTAAAGATAATATGTTACATGAAGCTAAACATGTTAGCTTCTTATATGGATGGTCGTCGCAGCTGGTGTTAATTAATGTTCAGTTGTACTCTTATGTTGTGTTTACAGTGGATAGGCGGTTTCAAATTTGGGACTAGCTAGTAAAAGAAAATACTGCCATGTTTTTGTTGAAGTTAATGAGGTGTGATATACATAATAAAAGTAAAGCTGCGGCCTTTTCTCCACCTACAAGTCCTGTGTCGGTTGTTATTGTGTGGTGTAAGGTTATTAAGGTTTGGAAATTAACAATGTGGTGTCTACCATTACCATGTCGGCATACCAGTTGCAAATTTCTTTACGTGGAGTGCGTGAATATCCAGAGGTACCTCCCAGTACCAGGCACAGTAATTCCAATGCTATTCCCGTTATTATAAAAAAAACATCCAAAATGTATTATCTCAATTAAAATCACATACAAGGGTATACATATGGAGGAGAAAAGTCCTATCGAGAAACACCCGCCTTACGCGTTTCGTGGGCATACCCACTTCGTCAGTTAACTACTGTATGTATACCCCTTGTATGTTATTTTAAATGAAATAATAACATTTTGGATGTTTTACCTCAATAAGTTGGATGTATTTTTAAAGTGTGTGGGGCCAAAAGTTGCTGTGGTGTGTTCCAGCACTAGAATTTTTTTCGAAATTTTGCCAACTATGCAGTTGCTACACCACTGTACAAAAGAACTATGGTTCACTGCTATACAGTAGGTTACACTGCAATAGAAATATTTAGTAGTTTCCCTTTCTCTTCCTGATTGCTTTATTTGATACTAGTAGATGAGTACTGTAGGATAAGGTGATACCTTTTTATTATGGACTAACAGTTCATTTTTACAGACAAGCTTTCGAGAGATACACTTCTCTCTTCCTCAGGTCAAGCAGTACTAAGAAACACAGGGTAGGAAAAGAAAGTTTGTAACCCTATCAACTTTAAAGATGTGATGTACCCTGTGTTTCTTAGTACTACTTGACCTGAGGAACAGAGAAGTGTATCTCTCCAAAGCTTGTCTGTAAAAATGAACTGTTAGTCCATAATAAAAGGTATCACCTTATCCTACACTACTCATCTCTTAGTATATGCTACTGGACTAATATGGCTACAACCATTTTATTTGCATTTGATACTAGTGGGAGGAAATTCAATATTTCTTGTCTCTCTTGTCATGTCTTAAAAATAAACAAGAATTGTAAGTAAAAAAGTTAGTGGTTTATTTTCATCCTAAACTACTAAATGCAATAGGTCATTTCCCTTAAAAGATGATTTGCAGCACAATCGCACACTGTGAATCATTACAATTTTTTTTTTGTGATGCCAAGCAATTTTCAGTACCTCTGTGGGCAACTACTTCATGATTTGCACCCCAGCATGGTTCTAGGAATCGATACTCAAAATGAATAATGAATCAGTTCATGACTCTTGTCTGGATTCTCAGCTGTTCCACTGAAAAAAATGTAAAGATATTTTAACATTGTTCAGCTTTGTACCTTGACGTATATATAACCAAACGTGTGTGTACATTTTGCAGTAATTTTAAATCTACATTATGTTGCAAGTTACTTTAAATATCTGTACACACATTAGATTTGGGCCGACAATCTAATGTGTGTGGAGGTTTTACTCGGCATGAAGTAATCTATTCTGTTGGATTGTTTAACAATGTCGGGTGGCACTGGCATTATTCTCCTGCGCTGTGGGCAGTCTGCCAATTGCTCCCTCTCATCTTCTCATAATACAGAACAGGCTGCAAGTTGATCATGCAAGTCGCGCTAAGCTACGCTACTTGCATGATCCCGTGATTCAAAAACATTGTGCACGTCACTGTGTGCCTATATTGCATTGTTGGAGTGTGCATGTTTTTTTGAAGGGGGGATTCAATCAGAAAAGCTGCAATAGTTTCAAAAAGATTTTGAAGTGGTGCAGCTCCCACAAAATGAGCGGTGCACCCATGCTACCCGATATTGCATGGGGTAGTGTGGGTTTTATGCTCGTTTTATGGGGAAAACTAGCATATCGAATCTCCCTGTTGATTTTTTTTGACTTTAAAGTAAAATGGTGTTTATTAAACACCTAATTAGATTTATTATAACAAAAATATATGGAATTCAAACACAACAGAAATAAGACACACAAGATGTACAGTAGTTTTATACAAAAAAATTTTAATGTTTCGGCAGTGGTAACATTAATTTTTAACTTTGAGATTGTTAACAAATGATCAATGTATAATTTAAGCATTTTTTAACAAGTTAAAATAGTAGGGTAAAAATCCATGTTATAGAACATTTGCCTGGCCATGAATAGCAAGCTAGCACTGACCTGCTGTTGCTACCCACAGACAATACTTCAGAGCTGCACTTACTAATTAGTTTTCACCCTACGGGTTCAAGGAAAAATAAATGTATAACCTATTTTCTTTTCCAGTTTTGGATTTCATCAACTCCTTCCCACAGAAAGAAGAAAAATGTAACTGCTAGTTTTTCTGAAGTCTATGCCAAATAACAAATCCTCTTACCTTTTTTTCATTTTAGAGTTGTGAATAGTAGGGAGGCACATTATTATACAAATAAATATAGTGGTCTGTCAGATAAACTTCAAATCTCTGATTCATCTATCATTCCGAAGGGCTCAGAGGCAATCTTCCAAATAATGCTTCATTTACAAACAGCAACTCAGCAAAAAATAAAAACCTTAGAATAACAGTCAAAGTGGAATATTTAAACAATTGGACAATACACTGTATTTCTAAGCTTAGAGCTGTCAAGCAGAGAAGAGTAATGGATTTTAAAAGGGCAGAAAGAGTAAATATATACTGCCATGTCTAACTAATGAGGTAGTAATGCTGGCTTAAAAGGTCTTTTAAAAACACAGCAGAATTAATTAATTTTATTACATTTTATATTTACACATTATATACATAAACATTTTTTTTAAACTGACATTTTTCAGGCTAAATGGAAGTCAATACTTTTGGTTCTTTGTAACTGAACCAATTCAATTTGCTGCTATACTTCATGACCAGCTTAAAATAAAAGGAGATCCAGAGGGAGACTGAAAAGTAAAGTTATTGTAACTAACAGCATTCTCTAAATTGCAAAAAGGGAAAAGGATATGTTCATGGCTTAATTCACAAACATACTAATCTCCAGTAACAATTATTTATGAAAAATAGTGAAGCTAATTTACCAAACCTTTTCTATATCACAAACACCCAGGGCTCTCGAAATGTGCGCAACTTATTGCCAGCAATGAAAGTATGTTGGATTGTGCAGTGTATGTTTGTTGTGCTGGGTATAACCTATAAAAACATCACAAGAGATCTATTTAAAGCCACTCTGAACATGATCTTTTCCTTATTGGTCCTGTGCTATGATAATTATAACTAAACCTATTAAGGACCCCACTTTGGGTTTGCTAAGGTTCAGCACATAATCATACACCAGCTTCAATATTCTGTCACTTTCTTTCCTTTCACATTAAACCAACCTTCCATTTGCTTGCCCTTCTGGTTTTGATCTGGTTTTTGGGTACCTTTTGGCCTGTAACATTGATCTCGACCATGGCACTACAGATGTTTGGAAACTATGACTCCCAGCATACCTTGGTTGTAGTTTCTTAACATCTGCAATGCCAAGGTTCACCATCACTGGCCAATAGACTTAACCTAGGCCTCCTCTAATTACACATACAGCATGTATACACAACATATTGAAGTAACGTGTGACCCAATGTAAAAGGGAGCAAAATACTACATGACTAAGAATACAAAACACAAAACGGGGCTAACAACATTTGCAAACACCAGGATATTGTTTTTCTCTTTAACATGGTTTTCTGCAGCTGTTGATCTCACCTCATTAAAGTCTGTTGGATTTGTGCCAAAATGAAAATCTGCAATGGAATTGTTTAATATGAAGTGGCAAAGCAACATTTATGATGAAGTAATCAGTAATTACAAATATAGCTGCCTGGGAAATGACTTGATCTTCCATAATGATTTGACTTTTTTTTTTTTTAAGAAATACACATTTATACCAACTATTCTGACCACCATTATATACAGGATACAGCTGTATGAGTATATAAAGAAAATATTTGGAATATATTAATAGCTACATTTACTTATCAAACAATATCTTTGATGGCTATTCTTGCAAATCTTTCACTAAAATACAAGAATACAGTTCCTGCTCAGTCAATTATCCGTGCATGTGCCAAACGTTGCAAATTTTCTAGTGTATGAGAAATGACTAATGACCAAAGGCTCTAAGCATCTGTTCTCGCTTTCCCCTGAAATGCTCATTTATAGGCTTTGTTAGTGAAAAGTTAAGCTTAAACTCACATGCACAGTTACATAAAATTTATTATTTTAATGTTTTAAATGTGCACAGCCCTTGTAATTATTTGAAGGCTCTCTTTCAGTAAGATGTATCCATAACTACCAAAAGCAAGTCATTGAATGAGGAGTATAGTCAAAATCTACTTGTTTTCAAAAATAGAGAATCTAGACAATATAATTTCCTATATTGCAGTTATTTCTACTCAAATGAGTTTCCACTATAAAAACAAGCCAGTTAGACTAAAGGTCAAATACAATCAAAGAAACACTTTATTTGAGAAACTTCAGTAGAGGTATACTATCATCAAAAAGTTTGGGGTCACATATAAACTTGCTTGATGTTTGTTATAGACTCCAATTGCTATAGACTCTAATGTATTTATTCACTTGTGTGTATGTGTGTGTGGGGGGTAGGTTTGTTTTTACTGTGGTTAATACCAAATTGTGCTGCTTTTGGAAAGCTCTTATGAAATAGACAACATATCCTAGAACAAGAAAACATTTCAGAATAAAGTTCTTTGTTTCAGGTCATTTTGGTATTGCAATCAAATCAATTGCTGATGATCAAAGTAGTCTAAAGAAAGCCAGTTATACCATTTTCACCTGTGAATATTATTGCAAAAGTCTTTCTAAAGATCATTTTTTCCCATCATTTTCATAAAGGTTTTCAAAAAACATTAGCATTTAACTTACTGAACATATACCTATAAGTTTAGTTCAAAAATATGTATAAGGTAAATCTTTCAGTTATGCATAGCATTCATTTTAATATTATTGTATCTTATTATTACTAAAATACAACATTTAAGTGGAACATATGAGAGAAAAATTGTTGCTGATAATGGGCCTCTGTGTATATGTGTATATGTAGATATTTTGTAAAATAATAAAATATCTGTAGTTACAATAATCATTTCCAACACTAAAGAACATAGATACAAAAACCAACCTCAGTTAGAATGAAAAAAAAATTCTATTTGAGGCGTTTACCTTAATATTATATATCCTTTCTATACATCCTTTCTATGTACCTTGGCAGCTGACAGGCCCTAATGGAACAAACTCCATAAGACTGTTCCCCCCCCCCCCCGTATATAATTATTGTCTTTTAACAAAGTCCTCAAGTTCCAAATATTTTTTATTAGAGAGATATTCCAAAGTTTATGCTTAAATACAAATGGAAACATAATTATATATTTTTCGGTTTTCAGTTATACCATATATACTGGATTTGGCTATTACTGTATGGGACTCCTGTATGGGAATCCTGCTGTCCACTCAAAGGGCAACTAAAGCCTCAAAACAATACAGAATCAGGAGGCAGTAGTGGTCATAATTTCTAGTCTCGACTTATACTCAAGTCAATCATGGTTTACTCATTTTTCAGGTAAAAAAGCTGTGTCCTACCTCCTGTTCTTCAATAAAATGATGAGGAGCCAGGAGAGAAAATAAGCTACTTACCCGATTGCTCGCTCCCCCACCGCGTAGTCTGACAGGTCCCGATGGACTCTGTCTTCTGTGCGCATGCGCAAGTGCTATGCGCATGCACATAGAAGACAACAAAAACGAAAGAAAGATGAACAACTCAAAATAAGGGGAGATGAAATCAATATGTCACTCAATTACTAAACAATTATTTATATGGCAAGTGGATTGCCTGAAGGGCAGAAGTCCGCAAAAGGAACAAATAATGTTGCAATAGTCTTGTAAGGTTTTATGGTAGTAAATTAGGGAATGGTATCTCCATGTTATTGGTTCATACAGGAGACCACTTTATTTTTTACGTTAGAAATATACTAGTAAAGGAAAAAACAACCAGATGTAATGTTTTATACCTGTAGTTTATCTGAAAAACTATATATCATTTCAAGACACATGTTAAGTTTATCTAATTATCATTTGGCATTTTGGGAGATCTTTTCTATAAAAGTAAGATGAGAAGGGTGAGCTACAATTAGGGATTGGTAACAAATTCCTCTGATTGTAGATCAGTATTTAATAGTTGTCTATATTTCAAAATGAGTAGTATTTAAAGTTTTTCTGTACTGCATATGCAAAAAGGTGTGATTGGCAAATTGTGTAAAAGGGTGGGGGGCACAATACTATTTGGTCACTATGCACATAGAAATATGAGAGATGACTCCCAGTGGTTGTTTTGGGGTGAATATTTGCTTTAAATTCTATGAGTTTTTGATGGTGTAATAATATCACACACAGTGCAATGCAATATTCACAAGCAGCGCTAGTAACCTGGCTGAGGTCCTGCTATAATCTCTTTGCAAGAATTACTCAGGTAAGAAGTGTCTTCTTAGGAATCCATTTAAAAGGTGTTAAGTTTCATGCTACATACTGTAGTAGCAGTATTAAGCTGTATTGCATTGGGGTCTGAAAACTTTTGGGAATGATGCAGGTACAGTATAGTCAATATAAAACCCATGTTAACCTGATAAAACATCAGGATATAACAATGATATATCTGGTTAGCTGCCTTTATTGAATTCTTATATCAATTATATCTTAAAATCTTACCAAAGAAGAAAACAATAATAGACATGTATGTAACATATAAATAAATAACTACACAATACAATCTTTAAACATGGCCACAAATTTAGAAAAGAATTAGATTTCTAACTTTAGAAGACATATTCTATATTAAAATATGAAATGCAGAAAATTATAAAACTCAATCAAACTAAAGTAACAGAGTAAATACATTTAAGGATTCGCCATTTTTCCTCTTGTTTTTATATAAATTTAAAACTTTATCAATAATGCTCTAGGTTCAAATACTGCTATACAAGTTTTTATGCAAACAAACAACAAAAAATACCTTTTTGCTCCTTATGAAAAGGGAACATTTTTCATGTGGATCTTGCCTAAACAGATGGGATAGTAAAATGTTAACAGTTTGCTATGTTTTCCTTATATAGTTATAAGGAAATAAAACTTGCAGAAAGACTTTTATTTTAATGTGCTCTACACAAATAAAAGCAAATACGAATCCCGTTTGGTTTTCAGAACAAAAATATATCATAATAGAGTTTAATAAAATGTGATATATATATATATATATATATATATATATGTAATCTCTATAGTAAAATCCATAAATTCAAATGCTACATGTCTTTTTAAGACCATCTATAGGGTCATTTAAATGTTTAAACTACTTTAAATTTCTCTACATTGATACCCTGGAACTCCGTATGTTTAATGTATACCACTCTGGACTCTTCCCTCTTGTTATGTTTACTTGAACCATTTACGTTTCTCCCTTTAGGCTAATATAACCAGTCTATTTAATAAGCAATTTTAAGGGATAAGCCTTTAAATAAATTATTTTCAATTAATAAATAAATTAATTAATCTTAAAGAAGAGATAATTTTACCACACTTAATATCAAATCAGTTTAATCAATTGGGTTAATATATAAACCTGCCTATTTTATCTGGTCATTATAATAACAGTCAAAGCATTTTATAAAAGACATGACTCCTATAAATGTCAGGGTTGTAAACTTGTTAACGATTAATTTATTGTTATATTTATCATAACCATACTGTCCTTTTTTATGTTATTAAACCTTTAAGTATGATTTAAATCAGAATTTTGGTAGCTTATTACTATGGGAAAATATTAAATTAATTTGCTAAAATAACTTGACTTTTTTTCTAAACATAACAGGAAACAAGCAAAGCTTCTATCCACACTTATGCCTCATCTTGCTCCCTTTAACGCAATTGTTGATAAATATCTCCCTCTCCAATTCCTAATGACATGCTTAAGATCTCCAACTATTTGATATATTATTGCATACATCTCCATATCTTAGAAGCCACAAAGCTACAAAATAATGTACCCCCAACTGTAAATTAATGGGATATTAATGGGATATTAATTTTACAGTATTAATTTACAGCCTCGTGCTTTTATATGGTCACGGAACTCCTTGGTGACTTCTAATATCCTTATAATTTACAGTTGGGGGTGCATTATCCACTATATTAACTCACACTCAAGACCCCTCAACAGCATAAGATCATTGTCTACAGTACATATTAAAATAAATCTCGATGCAACAATTCTGAAATTCAAATGCAGCACAGTTTCAAGATAATCTATACGCTTGTTAAAATATATTTTATTATATGTAAATTACATGGGAGGCAAGATTGAGTTTTTCTACCTCTTGTTCTGTTAGTTTCCCACTCACATGCACAGTTCAGCAGAGAACTGATAGCCCTAAGCATTCATCCATGGAAAATTATCTTGGATGTATTATATTGCCGTGAAGTGGTACATGGCTCCATGAGACAGCACCCAGAAGACTGACAAAAAAAGGTGCAGTATGTCGTTCTAAATATATAGGACTTATGGGTGAAGGTGGCTGTTGGATTTAGAATGAGGTGGGCCTGTTTTGAACCCAAATTAACTTTTTTAGTATACAACTATGCACATAAAAAAATCTTATTACATTTGGCTACCGTGAATTTATTTATTGTGAAAGTGCATGACAATACTTTTATTAAAAAGCATTTAATTATTGTAACAGGATTTACAGCTTTTCAGATAGAGATGCATTTAAGGATGAGAACTTTTTAGAATATTCTTCCATTTTTGCCTCATTTTGCTTTTTTGTCAGGTAGTTTATAGTTTTCTCTAGTGATAGTGTGTCTAATTCATCTGGACTTGTTAAGTACATTAGAGGATGATTCACTACTCATCCATTTAATTAATGATGCCCTGCAAACCCACAAAATCAGCATTGAACAATTCTATTTTATGGAAGTCTTGTAATCTTAACTTAATTTAACAGCAAGCTTACATTACTAAAAGCCTCTAGTCATTTTTAATAAGGCAGTCCTACTTGATTGACAATTTATGCAGCTCTCCATTCTACAGTACTAAATTATACCATATGGGGGAGGGTCAAAGAAATATAACAAATAAATAAAGTAGAACAAACAGTTACTTAGGACTCTACATAATATATTTATCCTGAAGAATATATTTGTGCTAAGGCATATGTAAGCCAAAAATCACTAAAATTAAAACAAAACCTATATAGGAATGCAATATATAAAGCGACTTCCATGCCCAACGGCATTAATCATTAAATTGTATTAAAAAATGACAATTTGGCATATATACTCTTATCTTGAAGGTTTTTACCTGGTAAAGGAAGTGCTACGTTGCAAAGAAAGGACACAAGTATATTTAATACTAATTACTAATTTGTAATTCAACTTCGAGGAAACAGATTTTAATAATTTTACTTGAAGCAACTGATTCATGATAGATGGCCAGATGGGGATATATGACATAAATAACTATGAAACAGGTCAAATTGTATAGTGGTTTTATGTGGGTTTGGGAATCTACTAAATGTTTGTAAACAATACTTTTTTATAAAATGTGTTGAGATATAGGTTGAAATAAATTGCAGTTTAGTCTTCATATTGAATCACTCTAAGGGTCTAAAAATTTGATAAATTTTGCATTATTATTGCATTTATGATCTGTGTATTCATTGCCATCACAATTGGAGTCAGTATCCAAAACATTATAAGATAGCACAAATATGTTTACTGGGTTAGACCCCACACTAGGACACACGTGTGCCTGCAATTTATCAAAGTGATCCTTTATTAATATAAATACATAGTGTCCCTAATTATAAAACATCAGCATGTAATTAGCATAATAATGACATGGACTAATATCACAATATAATAGAACCGAATGAAAGAAATAGACTTGGTTTACTGGGTCCATTTCAAATTGCATGTCCTTTGACAAGGATAATTATCCAGGTACAAAGCATTATTGTCATCAGTAACATGTGATTGGGCATACATTGCAAACTCAAATGTATCATGGCTGGTCACAAACTTTCGGCTCCTCCAAAATCCTTGTGCATGCCTCGCTCACTTCTCATTTTACATTACCCGGTTCATATAACTTTCATCTGGTGGGTTAATTGAAATAACTGGTTATGCCGCCATTCCACCATGTCTTCCTGCTTTTCCAACACGCTTTTTACCTGTGCACTGTTCCTACAGGCTTTATCAGGGTATCGCAAGAGTTTCTTCTACAGCTTAAAGCCATTTTTTGGAAGATTTCACTATTGCACCCACGCCTTCAGAATATTTTTATATTATTATTAATTTCTATTATGTATTCCCAAACATCAAAATAAAATTTCTTCCAATTTATGTTACGTACATTTATATTCACATTTATTTACAAATACTATACCAGAATCAAACATGATACCTTATATCATATTTTTTTAAATTCAAGGGGTTACTATATAATTATATGATGAAGCAAGAAAAAATGATTATATCATTCAAACCATTTGGGTATATATCCACCTACTTTCTCTCTGTTGTTTTTTATTTTAAATTCTATTACCACCACTCAGAGGAGAAGTTGAAATGTGCACTGAAAACTCCGTCCTATCTATCCAGTTAAGAATAGAAAGTCTTAAAAAACCCTAAACAGAATAAAGATCTTGTAATTAAGGTAGCGGATAAAGATAAGAACATGGTAGTAATGGGTCTTGATCAGTATAAAAATGCATATAAACAGTGACATCAAAGGATAAAATATAATATGAAAATTATTAAACCATCCAGTAGGGTATATATGAATATGTATATGAATATAAAGAGAGACTGGATAAGTTACAATTATGTACGCTGGAGAAAAGGCACTTGCGTGGGGATATGATTACTGTGTATAAATACAGTAACAGGCCATACAATAAACTATCTGGAGCATTGTTCACCAATAGAGCAAGTCAGAGGACAAGTGGACATCCCTTAACACTTGAAAAAAAAAGGTTTAGGCTTCAAAAAAAGGGTTTTTCACTGTGAGAACAGTAAAGCTATGGAATGATATTCCAGTGGACGTTGTTATGGCAGGTTCATTGGTCAGTTTGAAAAAAAAGCTGGATGAGTTTCTGCAAACAAGGAATGTTGCAAGTTACTGGTACTGATAAAGTAGAGTTGACCCAGGAAATTTTTTTCCCCCTTCATAAATTTGGTGTTTGTTTTTTTTTTGCCTTTGCCTCGATCAATAACAGGCAGGAAATAAGGATATTGATAGATGGGCTGGACTGGATGGACGTATGTCTTTATTCAACCTCAAATGCTATACTATACTATATACAGAATAAATTGAGAGATTTGATTCTGAAGGAGTTTGGGAGAGGCTTAATTAGCCAGAAAAAGATAATTTTTTTATTAAAAATCCAGTATTACCTACTGATATGTAATCCTGAAATACTTAAGAACCAAATAATAAATAAAACACCTGAAAGGCCAATTATTTTGGGAATAGAGGGACCAACAGAGCATATAAGTTACTTTTTAATTTAGATTGGACACCAAGGATTTATTTTTAAAAAATTAAATGGGATAACAGTTGACGATGATGTTGTTAGTCTCTCTAGACATATATGGATTGTATTCTTTAATTATGCATAAAACTGGATTACATGCATGCAGAACATACTTAAAGACCTGGGTGAGCAGTAGATTTATTAAGATTCATATTTAATAACAATGTATTTCAGTTTACTGGCTCCTATTATTGCCAGGTAAGAGACACTACAATGGGTGTGGTCAACATGCCGACCTATGCATGCCTCATTCTGGTGATGTGGGAGCAAGTAGATTGGTTTAATAAATTGGGGATTGAGAAAGTTATGTTGATGATCTTTTTATGTGGAAAGACTCAGTTGAATCACTTTAAGAATTCATAGAAAGGTTCAATTCAAATGAATAAAATACAAAATTATGAGTGGAATTGTGAAGCCATTATCTTCTTAGATGTAGTTATTTTCTTAGAACTACATCAAGTAATAATAAAGAGAAAAGAGACCCAAATAACACAACAGGGAAAAACGGCTGTCAATTTGCTGTTGGAAGCACCCGAGAAAATTAATTAAGAGAATACATTGGGACAGTTCCTCTGGATTCTGTGGATTAAATAGCATATCTGGGAATAGAACCTATACTTCATTACCCTGGGCAGTTTTGATAACACTTCTTAGCCTCAATGCAATCAACACCTTGCATTCAGGAGGTTCCTAACACCTTGCTGTTATATTCTGATTAGGACACAATTCAGGGTATTTATGGCAACAGATTCTTGCACAAAATTCATTCTGAATTCTGAAACATCTTCAAGAACTAAACTTCAAGTCCACTTGATCCACTTCACAATCATATTGCAAATAATTTGGGGGAGAAAACCCTCAAACTTGTATAGCAATATGAAAAGACAGCAAGAAAATTGGCAGACCATAGAAACCAACCATGCTTTAACAACAGATTACAGCAACAATGAATAGTACCATACAGTATACATACAGTATAAGGCAAAACCACACAGATACTGCAAAAGGCTCAAATACAGCTTCTGAATAAATGAGTATGACAGACAAATTTACAGTTTATGCTTTAAGACACAGCATCAGTCAGCTAGAATAGATCCTGACTTCACAGCTACCTGTGGCAATCTGGGAAAGAGTGATGGAGTTCACCAATCTAGCACAGCTATCTCAGGAATGTAAGGGCAACGAAAGGCAATAGAAAAAGTTCGCTATTCTGTCATCCCAGAACACCCCAAAAGAGACAAGCTACTTTTGATAAAAAAAACAAGGGAATTGTCTCTGTACCTGACCATGAGGATTGGGTGAGAAACTTGTCTAAAGGGACCCTGTAGCTTATAGAGATGGGAGATCCAATAAGCCTGTTGCTAAACATTTCCTAGAGAAGGACCACATGGTCATGGATCTTATGATTACTGAGATTGACCAGGTCCAAACCCCATATAGAGAGGGGAAAGATCCAAACTCCTTTTACAATGAGAGGTGTTTTGGATAAGAACTTTAAATACCGCTTGTGGAGGTTCTCATTCATCCAGGTCATGGTATATCTGTGGTATTCAGTTAGATCAACTGGACTTAAAGTTTAGTTCTTGAAACTAAACTTTAAGTGCAGTTGATCTAACAATACAACATATATAACTTTAAATACCCTAAAACCACATGGTCTCAATGACCATTGTCTCTTTAAGTGATATAGTTGCAAAGGGTTTATTATTTTTCCAATTAATCTGGTTAGGTCAATTTAAGGGCCCCTGGGGTGACTAGCCCAATATGGAATCTAGTTACTGGTTTTATAAACGAGTTTGAGGACAGATTGTTAAGATAACATTTGTATTTATTATCCAAAAGGGAATTATTTAAACTCTTTGAAGTGAGAAATGTCAGGTTCTTAACATGATTGGAATATTGTGTAGAAATATTTAATCAATATATTTTTATTCAAGCTACTGATTTGCAATTGTTTTTATAACTAATTTATTTTTCTATTCTATTCACAATTTGTTCAATTTCATATATGTATGTATATATTTTTTTAACACTGAAAATGAATCTGTAGGGGACCCTGCATTTCTGTTTGATAATAACTGTGTTTGCATATCATCTATTACAGTGGTGGTGAACATATGGCATGCATATTAGAGGTGGCACTCAGGGCCCTCTTTGTGGGCACTTATGTTCAGCAGCGTTCACCAGAGTTTGTTACTAGAAAGCCAGCGAGACACTGCCCGGTCTGCTCTTTTTTCTGCAATCCAGAGCTTGAGAAAGTGTAGTGGATGTCTGTAAAAGAAAGAGGTCACGTGAACATCAGTCTCTCAGCTTTTATACATTCCAGCACATAAGAAATGGAAGGAGGAGTGCAGTAAGTGAGAAACTGCTGCACGTGTCTTGTGGCTGCCACAGCATGCTAAGGAAGTGAGGTCTGTCAAATCAGTCTGTTTAATGTACTGCTGTCTCTATCTGCTCTGCATAGTTTGAAGGAGACTGGAGGTGTTCTTACTGCCTGAAAAAACTACTGCTGTCATCTACTAGGTTTAATATGGGGGTGCCAGACAAGCCAGGGGAAGGGGGATTTCTTACCTAAAATAAAGAACATTGATTTTATGTTTGTGCATGGATACCAAACTCTTGTCTGGTAATGTAGGGATTAATTGGTTACTGTTTTGGAATTCAAATTCTTGTCTGATAATGTACGAGTTAATGGTCACCGTTTTTGTATCTCAAACTCTTGTGTGGTAACGTAGAGATTAATAAGTTATCTATAATTGCTTCTATATAATGTATCTGCCTGTGCCTATCTGTTTGAGTTGTTTTTTTCTAAACTAAAACCTCAGTATTCAGATTATCTTATAGTGTGGGCACTATGCAATAAATAAGTGGGTTTTGGGTTGCAGTTTGGCCACTTGATCTCTAAAAGGTTCACCATTACTGATCTATTAAGTATTGCTTAGCACTTTAATTGCACTTTTTTCTGATGTCATAGTTATGGGATGGGGTAATGATTATATAGGTGTACTACAGTATTGTTTTTTGTGTTTGTAAGTTTATGGCTTCAGAAAGGTCTTAGAAAGTGACCGAAACCTTGCTATCTGTTACACTGCAATAAAAATTATTACAGGTTTGAATTTTAACACCACTTTTTAATCCATCCCTGTGGTGGATATGATAGCAGCCACAGAAGCATGTTAACTGTCATATAATTGGGAAACGTATCCAGATCAGGTAAAAAAGTATCCAAGCAGTGCTATCCGAGCTCGCCGTGGATCTCCCTCTGTGAGATCAAGTGTACTAGGATGCAGGTCTCTCCTCCTTCATGTTGGCACCAGCTCTCTGTTGATACATATATAAATACACAGTCTGTGTTGGCAGACCGCTCCTGCTATTAGTTTACAATGTTGTTAAAGGCGTTGTATTAAAAGGCTGTGATACTGCCCCTTCATAAATATACCCCATAGAACTGTACAGTTGCATCCATCTCTGTTTAGTGTCAACTAATTGGGAAAGGTACAGTAAGACACATACTGTAGTATTGGAGGTTAAATAAAGACATATGTCGATTTAGTCCAACCTTTTTAGCCTACTTATGAGCCCTGTTTTATACATTGTAGGTTTCTTTACAAGTAACATTTAACCAACAGAAAGATGGATTGCATCAGTGAATTAATCTCACATGTCTTTGGTCTAGATAGATAAACACTACAAGGACATATACACATCCACATAAAACATCAGAGAATAGCTAAACCATTCTCTGATGTTTCATACAAAGTTACAGGTTTGTTTCTTGTGCTACTGATATGTTTCAGGTTTCCATGTTAACAAGCATACCTTAATACTCATGGTATAATGGAGCCTATGCATTTTCACCTTGAAACTGTTTATCATCTGAAATCCCAGTGTCTTTGGTTCAACAATGAAAAGTTTTTTGTACCAATATACAAATACCTGTCTGGATATTTCTTCAAAATGTTATTCTAAAATTAAACAGGGCACTTTCAACTTTGCAGTCCTCCTTATGGATTAAAGGGCATGTACACCCGTTTTTAAAACTTTCTTTAGTGTAGGGCTCCCTCCCCCAACCCCAAACGCTATAGTTATTTGAAACTCCCCCGATCATTACTTACATCGCCTCTTTCCCCTGACATTCAGTCCCGGCCCTCTGCTTGCATGAAACTGCAAGCAGGGGGCCGGACTGGCAGCTGCATCCGTGATTGGCTGAGAGGCAGCCAGTCATGGCCGCGGCTTCTAGCTGTACTGAATGTCAGGGGAAAGAGGCAATGTAAGTATAGATCGGGAGAGTTTTGCTTCAAATAACTATAGCGGTTGGGGTTGGGGAAAAGAACTACAGAAAAGGGGATTTGAGCTAGGGGGAGGGAGAGAGAAATGGGAGAGGGGGTGGTGGTGGCTGCAGTGTGCATGGCATTTTTCTCCCAGAGTAAAGACAGGAGGCAGAGTCCTATATGATAGATTTGATTTAATGTATTGCATACAGTACATCTTTGCTTCTGGAATTGATAAGTATTCACAGTAAGGTTTGTGTGTGGGCAAAGGAAAAAGTCACTTCAATGAAGCATGCAAGATGATCCCGATATTTTGTTTAAGGTGTGCATACACCTTACCGATACTCAACAAATCCTGTTGTGCACCTACCAGAGGAGAAACGCGCATCGACTCTTAGAGATGGGAGGTTCAGCGTCTAGTAAGGAGCATTGGAATAACAACGTATCCAGAGGTAGCATAGAGCGAGGGATTTTGAAAATAGAACTTGGTAGATTGGAGGGCCGTGTAATCGGAGCACCTGTGTAATTGGTTGTATATAGCCTAAGTAGAAACCTGCTTACCTCGGATACATGCTGTTCTTCTATATCTTGCTTTGATCCGGACTGAGATTCCCTTAAAGGACAACTCCGCCCTCATAAGAACATCTTTTAAAAAGAACGGTCTCTTTAAAATATGTTGATATATCATACTTTGTCCTATGAATTCATTACTGTATGCTTGCTATGCTTTTGGATGCCCCAAGGAAACTGAGCAATTTAGAAACCTGTACTGAGTATTTACTGAGCCTGGGCATGCCTCAGAAGAGGGGGGATTAACATTCAGTCATTGGCTGTGATGTCAACTGTCAAATCCATAACTGACAGTTACTAACTGGAAGAACCAGGAAGCAGAAACTGGGGCAACAGGACATTGTGCAGGATTTCAAGTTAGACTTGATATATTTCAGGTTTCAAACTATTATAGTTTAGGGTTTTGGGAGGTGATTTACCTGTATGTAAGTTTTCATTTTAGGGCTGGACTTGCCCTTTAACTCTTAATAGGAAACTGGTACACACTTACCTTGCACACACATTCATTTTGTGAATATACCTTTGTGACTTTCCTATCTACGCAGGGCTGATATCTCCCATTTAGTCTCTATTCCAAGTTGGCTCTGATTGTAATAACAATCAGATTGGACTACCATGACAAACTTGATTTATTTGAAATATAGGACTTTTTAAAATTGTTTTTAATTTACACATGTCTCATTGATCGTAATTGCATGTGTATGGGCAACATAAGTCTGCCCTTAAAAGTGAAAATAACAGGGTGTGGGGCACTGGATATAAAGTGCATCAGTGTACCTCCTTAAAGGGGTTTACCCATGGCACGGTTTTAACGCTGGCTATTAGCGGGTGTCTTTTGCTTAACCCGTACATCCGGCAGTAATATGGAGTTAAGGTTGTGCTAAGTCAACTGATAGTGAATCGGTTAGCACGACTTTAACTCCATATAACTGCCCAGCGGCTCTGGGTAAATGAGCCTGATAGACTTTCCGTCTAAGGAAAATTAATAGGATTAATACTGTTTTACAGGAGAATTAAAGCTAAAACATAAATAAGCCTGAATAACTAGTTGATAGCTTCAACTATATCCTCTGAAATCAGCAACATTGTGGAGAATTCATCTAATTCAGCACGTTTCTGGCATTTCCCTTTTTTTGTAGCCCTCCTTTATAGCAAGTCAAGTTTTCTGACTGCACAGTTTGATAACATACACACTAACTGAGTATATGCAACTTTGTAAAAGTGGTCAAGATACACTGTGTTAGGCAGCTTTTAGAAATCAGAAAAAGCTAGAAAAGGATTATAATTTCTCCATAATGCTGCTGATTTGATAGAGGAAAGATACATTAATTTCCATAGAAAATATCAACCTGAGTGTATCTAGCCTTAGAATTTGGGAAAAGAAATAATAACAAAAAAAACCCCAACTCATTTATTTCATTCATTAGACTAAAATGTTGGTATTTTTTAAGTTAGTGTGCATTTTACTTATAATACTACTTATTTTTTTTTTTACTTATAATACTACTTCCATTTGTTTGCACTTGAAATATATAAATAATTCAATCCCATTCAAATTCTACTAGAGTCTCTTTTCATATCAAACATTTATCTTTTTAGTTTCAAACTTCTCCCTTTTATGAAATTGTATAAAAAATTAGATTGTATATTAGACTGAGAAACAGAAGCCAATCACATGCCCTCCAACCAAACCTATAATTTAATCAAATGGAAGACACATCTGACACATGGGATATTATTCTTGGTACCCCAAATTTCCTATTTATATCCCCCAGTCTCATATGTTTTCTTTTTAATAATTAGAAAAACCTGTGATCTTTCATACAAAATTATCAAACCTCTTTTCGCATTCCCATTGGAATTTCATTCCAGTAAGAAAAACATCTTACACTGTAAGTAAAAACCTATTTCCATAATTCTCTGTAGAGGTCCAACTGGACTTGAAGTAGAGATGGCCGAACTTTCGAAAGCTCGGTCTGTTTTCGAACTTTTGAACTATATGGAAAGTTCGAAAGTTCGAAAACGGACCCATTAAAGTCAATGGGAGTCAAATAGTTCGAAAAGTTCTAATGAAATACAAATAAAATATCAATGGTAACTTAATGTAAATGGCTGTGGGACCTGGGAAATGGTCTGGGGAACATGTTCAAATATCCAGGACATTCGAAAATCAATTTTACTCTCACTCACGCTATTTTCGAGCTCGTTAGCGCCTAGGTACCATGTACATTTTACTTGCGGATTCGATGCTTGCGTATAGGCTTTAATGGACACCTTACTCGTGTATTCGATGTTCGAGCCTAGATACCATGGGCATTTTACTCGCAGATTCCATGCTCGCGTATAGGTTTTAATGGACACTTTACTCGCGCATTTGATGCTCGCGCCTAGATACCATGGACATTTTACTCACGGATTTGATGCTCGCGTATAGGTTTTAATGGACCCTTTAATCATGAATTCGATGCTCGCGTATAGGTATAATAGGCATTTTACTCGCACATTTGAATAGTTGAACATTCGATATTTATCGAAAGTCCGAAAATATCGAAAATCTGGGTCCGGGATAGTTCAAGAAATCCGAATTCATTCGAATTTGAATAGTTCGGCTCGAACTCGGGTTCGAGCTTGAGTTCTAGTCCATCTCTAACTTCTTAGTTCTTGAAGATGTTTCACTCTGCCATGTACAATGCTGTTTGGACACCTTACTCTGGGCGTTCCTATAACACCTCTTAGCCACTATTAAATCATGCCCTTAACACCTGGCTGTGATATGCTAATTGGGATTTTCCAGGGTACATAATTGCCCCAGATTCTTGTCATTCTGAATTGAGAAAGCCAGTCGGATGACTAGCGAAACATCTTCAAGAACTAAACTTCAAGTCTAGTTGATCTAATTGAATACAACAGATAAACCATGACCTGGATGAATGAGAACCTTCACAATCTTATGGGGAAGTTAAAGTTTTTTGCTGTCAATTCTTTTTATTGACCTTTTTCCAAGACTGTTTTATCAATTTGTTTGTGAATGAAACATGAACTATGTAATGCCATGTAATTTTATTTTATATTGTCATCCCTAACTCAGACGGGTTTGTAGTTATAATAAGCAATCA
Organism: Hymenochirus boettgeri; assembly: GCA_019447015.1. Classification (NCBI taxonomy): domain Eukaryota; kingdom Metazoa; phylum Chordata; class Amphibia; order Anura; family Pipidae; genus Hymenochirus; species Hymenochirus boettgeri. Next base: position 111,334,155 of record CM033471.1, on the reverse strand, counting down.
AAAGAATGCCCAAGTTGTATTCAGAGTATCTGTGAGGTTACCTAGAGTGACAGTTTCTGTTATTAGTACTAAATATATGTGTGATTCCTACGGAAACTATTTTCATGTTAAGACTGAACTGCAGAATACAGAAATGTTTATTGAACTGTTGGGAAATACATTTTCCTGAATTTATCCCATCTGTCTTAACTAAATTCAGTGTCCTGACTTCCTTTGAATACTAAACTTTATTTTTCACTCTGAGCAATTTTATTTTATCAACTGGCTTGCAAATAAAACTTCTTTGAATAATAACTACTGAGCTGAACTATAGCTAGAAGTGCTAGGCTGATACTGATCTGTCCAAGAATATTGTAAATCTCTGTGTGTTTTACTGGATTCTTGACTGTGCCAGCCAACAAGCTGCCTGCCCTGACCCAAATGTTGCTGAAATATTCTAGCCTGTTTTATTAACAGCTGCTTTAGTGTTCCACTATTACTGATCTGTCTTGGTACACATAAATCTCTCTGCATTTTACTTGAGTGTACAGTTCATGCAGATAGTAGCGCTGTGTTGATCTGTTTACAAATAAAATTACAAAATCGGCCTATTTGTCTTAACTGCGGCCATTTGGTTTTCCGCTGATACTGAAGTGACTGAAAATAAATCTCTGTAAATTTGTGCAGGGAGACATACCAGCCATTTGCTCAGAATAAAATTATTTATGGACATTTATAAAATCAGTTTCAGAATGAGAAGAGCCAGGCATGCCAGGAATGGCATCAGAAAGTAAATGGGGGAAGGGAAAATTATGTTGTATTTATGTAGAAAGGAAAACAGCAGGGAGCTTAAAGAAATGAGTCAAATAAATTATTAATAGCGTAAAGGGCATCTTAGCCTGGAAGCAAGTACCAGTTAGTGGAGTTATAGATGATAAAATGATAGGGGGAATTGAATACATAGATAGATAATGTAGAAAAATAAACACAACACTTATAGATATTTTAAACTTGTATATATTAGTCTTCGCCATTCAGAACAACATTAAATTAGAAGGCAGGTCTCCTTGTTGTAGCAAGGAGTAACAGTGTCTCACCTCTCATTTTAATATGGTTGCTGAAAAATGTAACTTTCTAACATGAGGTTTGTGTCTTATTTCCTATTGTTCCAGTATCGCACAGTGTGGTCACTGACCATTATTATCTTTACACATGCTCAGTCCTAAGATATGGCATAAACTTGGTACAGTTGGTCACACCCATTAATAGCCTCTAGCCAATCCTTTTACAGGACAGAATAGACAAAGGAGCATGTGACTGAGATCAGGGGTGTGGCCAGTCACTGTACATACACAGTTATTTCATCCAGTTCTTCAAGTGGTAACATTTATTTAATGTCATTTATTGTATTGCTATTTTACAGTTTATTGGTGTTTGTGGAGGTTATATGTTCAGATTCTTGAGTGTAAAAATTTGGGGTTAGTTCTCCTTTAAAAAGTCCTTTAAGTCGCTCTAATACCTAGTCAATCATCTGGGAATATTAACAATTTCCTCACTCTCACTAGATCTTTGCGATATCTCCATACAAAACAGTATTGCTCATTACACTGGATTAGGGATAGTGCTAGGTTCAATCCTTGCAATGACTTTTAACATGGTATACTAGACTTTTACTTTCTCACTTACCTCCTCCTGTAGAGAAAGGAAACAGGGCAAGTCATAGATCAAAATGGCAAATGAAGAAAAAATATTACAAATATTACAAGTCATATTATTTGTCTATTTTGTAATATAATTTTTAAATATAAAATGATTTCAATGGAGTGAAAACAAGGAGGCATTGGAAAATCTGCTAGTTGTTTATTAGTGCAGTACACACTATAATGAACTAATAAACTACTTTTCCAGTGCCTCCTTGTTTTCACTCCATTGAAAAACTATTTTTCTTCAATTTAGTGTTGATAGGGAAATAATCTCTTTTATTTTAGTGTCCCTATAAGCTTTATGGCTAGTTAAAGCAAATGGCTTGCAGGCTTACTGGTGGGGTTGTTGGTAGTCTAACTGGTGGACCTCAGGGAAATTGTCTAATGCCACAAACTTGTGGCATTAGGTGACCCATCTCACTCCATGCTGTTCAAATTCAATGGGGCATGAGGGGCATACAGTACCTTTGATTAGCGTAGATGGAATAAACAATCAGATTTGGATTTGGAACAGCTTCATGTTAGCAAATATTTGTTTGACAGTGGCATCAGTTCAATATACTTAAATAGGGTTGACCTTACAAGCTGGTAAGATCCATGGAAAAACACACAGCAATATCAACAATCAGATATTTTTTATGGTTAAAATACGATGATTCACTTAAACATATAGTTTATAGCTACTTAGTAATTCAGAGCCAGTTTAATAATTCAGAGCCAGTGGGAATTTTATCAACAGCATAATTATGTATATGGTAACAGTTTTTCATATTTACTTGTCTGTATTCCATGTTTTGTTTTAATTGTGACTTGCTAAGTTTGATTGTGACTTGCTAAGTTTGATTGGGACTTGCTAAGTTTAATTGTGACTTACTAAGTTTAATTGTGACTTGCTAAGTTTGATTGTGACTTGCTAAGTTTGATTGCTGACTTGCTCAGTTGAATTGTGACTTGCTAAGTTTGATTGTGACTTGCTTAGTTTAATTGTGACTTACTAAGTTTAATTGTGACTTGCTAAGTTTAATTGTGACTTGCTCAGTTATATTGTGACTTGCTCAGTTATACTGTGACTTAATAATTTTAATTGTGACTTGCTAAGTTTAATTGTGACTTGCTAGGTTTAATTGTGACTTACTAAGTTTAATTGTGACTTGCTAAGTTTGATTGCTGACTTGCTAAGTTTAATTGTGACTTGCTAGGTTTAATGGTGACTTACTAGTAGAGATGTCCGAACTTCGCAAAATCCGGTCCGCTCGAGGATCCGTGAATTTTCGAAAATATTCGAAAAATTGAAAATGCGTGAGCGGACCCATTAAAATGAAAAATATCCTCGAAAATACAAGAAATCCTTGTAATTTCGAAAATTTTCGAAAATACAAGAAATCCTCGTAATTTCTAAAATTTTCGAAAATACGTATTTTCGAAAATTTTCTAAATTACGAGGATTACTCGTATTTTCTAAATACGTATTTTTGAAAATTTTCAAAATTACGAGGATTTCTTGTATTTTCGAAAATTTTCGAAAATACGTATTTTCGCAAATTTTTTAAAATATGAGAAATTCTCGTAATTTAGAAAATTTTCGAAAATACGAGAAATACGCGGTTCGGAAGGCGGAAAACCCGGAAAATCAGCCGTTCGCGAACGGGATAAATCCGTGGTGGATCCGGGTTCGGATCCGCGAATCGGCCATCCCTACTTACTATGTTTAATTGTGACTTAATAAGTTTAATTGTGACTTGCTAAGTTTAATTGTGACTTACTAAGTTTAATTGTGACTTGCTAAGTTTATTTGTGACTTGCTAAGTTTATTTGTGACTTAATAAATTTGATTGTGACTTGCTAAGTTTGAATTCCAATGGATCTGTCGGCATACAAGCAAGTGTAATGTCTATGGCCACTTTGTCTATTTTGTGTTCATAACAAGACATGAGGTTCAAGAGAATTTTTTCTGTAGTAGTCACAGTAATTTGTTAAAGAAGAAATAAGTGCTGCTAATATTAACTTAAGTTCAGGAGATTCAGTGTGTAATGAGGATTTGAATTGCAATGTTCCTAATTTCCAAATTTCTTATACATTATTCTCATTAAAATGTGATTTGTCTGATGGCAAGTTATAGTTTGGCTATCTGGTAGCCTAGCTGCAGAAGAACTGGGGAGGTAAGAACCCATGACTGCATCAACTCTTGTTTTGAAAGTCACAACTATAATGACACTTTCTATTAATAAATCTGTTGTATCCTGCTAAATCAACTGAACTTTTCATTCATTTCTGAATTGAAAAAGCCAGTCAGATAACTAGGAAAATGTCAAGAACTAATCTTTAAGTCCAGTTGATCAACTGAATACCAAATTTACCCTGGCCTGGATGAATGAGTACTTGAAACAATAATACATATTGGAGAACATCTATTAACCTTTGTAAATCTCTGCTTTTTTATTTCTGTCAATTTCAGACAGAAATATCCTTTAAAATTAGGACAAAACAGTTTAACAAAAGAAAATCATCTGTAAAAGTTGTGAAACCAAACTGTATAAAGTTAGTGTGCATTTATATACTTGCAGTAAAGGATTATTAGATATTTCAATTTGGAAATCACTGCCCGGTATTTACAATGAGAAATATGTGTTTAGCTGAACAGGGCAAAGAAAGACTAAATTGGGGAACACTTTCTTGTTTAAATTAGTAATTTAAAGTAAGACCTTTTAGTGGGTCACTATAATTGCTTCTGGGCTAACAATATATTTAATTAGATGAATGCCATGCCTTTTGTTATCCATGGAACATTTAATTGAATTTCTTTTTAGCACAGAATTCTTCATTGTTAGATTACAGTTTTATATAAAAAAAATAGCCAATTCCCTAGTCAGAAATATGCATTTCTCATTTTAATTAATGTGGAAACTTGTAAGGCTTACAAAAACATACCAAATAAAATTATATTTTTGCACCAGATTTTGACTTATTTCATAGTGTTATCAGAAAGTTAAGATAATAAAGGAATGGATTATATGCATGGGTTTCTAAACCTCTAGGGTCTGTTTAAGATGTCTAATAATTTGTATGCATATTTAACGCAGGGATCCTCTATGCATCACATTTAACCATTCTTTGATGTCTATGCACATTTTTCACACAGATAATTATTCAAATGTTAGAAGTATGGAAACCATAGCATAATGCAGGAAAATCATAAAAATATTTGAAGTAGGTGGAAAATTGTAATTTAACATTATACAAGAAGAAATAAAGTATAAATGAGTATGAGTAAATTTATGCAGGACATTATCCTCAAATATCTTGCTACCTTTAGAAGAAAGACTTAAGCCCTGTACATACCTTATTAATAGAGATGACCAAAACTTCCCAGTTTCATTCCATTTTCGGATTCCCGGATTGTGGGAAAATCCCAAAGATCCGAAAATGGAACAAATTTGTGATTATTATTGAATGTTTGAGGCTATATTCGATAATTTTCAAAAATAACCTCGAACGTTCGATTATCCTCGAAAATATGATCGGAGACTACTTTAGAGTTTCCGATCGTATTTTTGAGGATTATCGAACGTTCAAGGATATTTTTTAAAATTATCGAAAATAGCCTTGAACATTCGATAATAATCGAAATCCGGACAATCCATGTGGATTTGGACAAATCATTCAGATTTCAGAACCGAGGGGTTCTGTGTCGGATCTGGGTCCAAGTCTGACCCAGATCCCATCTCTAATTATTAATCAATCTGATTCAATCAGACAACAAGTTGACCTGATATGGCCAGAATAAGAAACATGAGCAACGTGCCATCATTAATGAGAATAATAGGATCATTTACAAAAATCTGCCAGGAAAGATCTGTTTGGAGGGATATTTTCTCACCTCTATTTAATCTGTAAGTGGTGTACGGAAATACGCATAGGCAACCATAGGTTGGCTATTCAGGACGCACTTGAAGGGAAAACCAGACATGAGGAGTGATCCAATAAATACGGTGAGCAGTTAGTGGCAGGCATTATAAACTTAAGGAACACATTCCTTCCAAAAAAAGGTAGTTGTAAGCTGCATATGATGGCGCCGAGAGGTTTAAATGAGATATGCTACCTGGCGTGCTTTTTATCACACTAGCTCTTGAGGATCAATTTCTGAAAGATGTGTTCTGATCTGTTTGATATGTTTTGTGGGGATTTTCTTTCTTACTATATGTGCAGTATGGCCTTATTTAGAATATGCATAATAATTATGTTTGGTGTTGAGCAACTATAACAAGAGACCAATTCAGTAATTTAAATATCTCCAGGGTTCCAACCATTAGTACAGGCTTCCATTATAAATGTTTTGGACGTGTTTTGTCTTAGCAAACAGACTTCCTTAATGGTGGACCCGCCATTGAGGAAGTCCGTTTGTTTTGACGAAACATGTCTGGCGTTCGTTCTATTTTTATCTGCTCCCCTTGCCCTACACTGGCACTACTAAACTGGGAATATTAGTGATCTGACAGCCTACACTTTTAAGATTTGGTTTGATCTCTCTTTACCCTACATACTGCATGTTATACCTCCAATTGTACTTATGTGATATTTATGTGTTTCCCTTTTATATGTATATACATAGGATTGTTGTATATTTAAAGCTGGTATTATTCTTCATTGGGGGGCCACCTTGAAGGGCACAAAGTGCCCCTCAATTAGATATATACTGGTATAGTAAAGTGACAGGTAGGACAGGGGGGAGTGTTTTTAATATATTTATGCACTTTATCTGTTTTGTTGTATTTTGTTGCAATATTGGAATAAAATTTTGGACTGTGTTTTGCACCTCACTATTGAGAGTTGTCCATTTGTCCCACTGTTGTCCTCTGTTGCTTTTCAGATAGAGGACAACCACACGTCTAAAAAATAAAGAAAGGGTTTTCATGGAATCGTTTCAGTACCTGAAATCATCAGGTTTTCCCATGTTAATATCTACCTGGAGGGGAAACAATATATCAGATAAATTGTCAGACAACTGATATGTAGTTAGTGCCCATATGATAAATTGAGCAGGAGTAAAACAAAATGGACTTTTAACAGGTGTTGGTCCAGGATCTACAACACTAAGACATAAAGCCTCATCTTTAAAATTTCTTAAACCAGGCATGTAGGTTATGATAAATTTTATCTGGAAAAGAAATGAGCCCAACATGCTTGTTTTGAGTTGAATCTTTTGGCATTACCAATATACTCCAGATTCTTGTGGCCTGTAAAAACAGTGACTGGATGTTCTGCCCCAGCCAACCAATGCCTCCATTGCTCTAAAGCCAATTTGATGGCCAGCAGCTCCCTTTAATGTTAAAGCTTCAGTACTTCACCCATTCACCCAATTATGTGATGTTTGTGAATCATGTGACAGTCATAGCTCACTCCAGCACTTATTTTCACTCCAGCACATGTTACCCATTCAACTAGATTGTAAGCTCTATGGGGCAGGGACCTCCTTTCCTCTTGTGGCAAAGCTCTAGCACTTCTATTTATATACATTTATGTACTGAACTATCCATGTATTTATCCCCCTTTTATGACTTTATTTTATATTGTTATTGTACAGCACTGCGTCCCCAAGTAATGCTTTATAAATAAACTATACATACATACAAAATAAGGTCTGTCTAGCTAGACTTCCTTCCCTCGCCTTCTCCATAGGCAAATGGAAAACTTCCTAGTGGGGGCAGAGCCAGCAAGTGTGTGTGTTAACTGCAGCTTGGAACAATAGAGGAGGGAGAAGAACTGGAAACGTTTCTAAAGAAATAATGTGTGTGTCTGTCCCTATCTCTTTATTTCTATGTCTGTTCATATGCAGAAGTGTCTTTTATAAGTTGAACAGTTTGAAACATTTTAAAAGAGGCTCTGTAATCTGTGGGAGCAACAGGGAAATATATTCTTATAAAAATCATTTAGCTAAGTTGCTGAGTGATTTTTATAAAAAATTTTACATTGTTGTTCACTTTCTAATACCAGAGCCATATGTATTATATTGCAATATTAAATTCTGGCCAGAAATGCTGTTAAAACAATCATGGCTCTCGATAAATGAGCCTGATAATCATTGGTTAGACATTCTGCTGCTGATAGTTTAATACTACAGCCGTTATACCAGCATGCCTGTTTAAATTTCTGTCAGGGGTGTCCCTAGGGTTTTTGGCACCTAAAACAACTTATGAATGCTGCCTCTTGGCATGTGTATGGTCGGGTGCATCACCGTGGCAAAATGGGCATGGCTTCACGTGGGCGTGGTTTTGTTGGGTGTGGCAAATCTTTTGATAATTATGTATTTGAAAGTCATTCATACAGTTCTCCATTGTTGTAACACAAAAAAACATGTTGGTGCAACTGGTTCATAACATTAGAAGTCCCTACCATACGTTCTCTAGAATAAAAGATGTTGGCCAAAAGATTTGTAAGCTTGCCACCACATCAAGGTAGACTCTTTTAGCAGGGCCCTAATTAACCTAACCAGTCTAACCTAGCCTAACCTAATAAACTATCTAAAGTTAGCCGAATCATATGAAATTCCTTTTAAAAATATCCAAGACATTTTTATTGAAAGGAAAATATTTAAATAAACATCTGCAGCAAAGTACATATTTGGTAGATCATTTTGGTAAAATCTGTAGTCCCCATTATATCTGTTATTATCTATATATACAATTTATACCGGACAGTTGTCCTCTTGCTGCTGTCAGTGGTTGTCCTCTGGCTGCTGTCGGCAGCTGTTGTCAGGAGGGCCCTGCACACAAGGATGGTCCTGCACACAAGGATGGTCCTGCACACAAGGAAGGCCCTTCACACAAGGAGGGCCCTTCACACAAGGAGGGCCCTTCACACAAGAGGGCGCATATGCAAAACATGTTTTGACCACATCTACTTTTCTAAAGCCACTCCCACTTTTTAAGACCACTCCCACTTTAAAAAAAACTATTCCCATTTTGCATAATTTTCAAGTGTAATGATGTGATAAAGATAGCAGAAACAGACTAATAAACTCGAGGTTCTGGCTAATAAACTGAAGGACAATGACTAATGAACTAGGGGGCTGACTTACATTGTCTAATGAACTGGAGGGGTGACTAACACTGCTTATAAACAGGTGGGCTGACTAAAAATACTAATGAATTGGAAAGCAGAGTAACACTGTCTAATGAACTAGAGGGCTGACAACACAGTCTAATAAACTTGAGGGCTGACACTGTCCTATATACTGGAGGACTGACTAACAATGCTAATGAACTGGAGGGCTGAATAACACTGTCTAATAAACTGGAGGGCTGACTAACACTGGCTAATGAATTGGAGAGCTGACTAACAAAGCTAATGACCTGGAGGACTTAATAACACTGGCTAATGAACTGGAGAGCTGATAACACTGTAATGACCTGGAGGGCTGACAACACTGGCTAACAAACTGGAGGGCTGATAACACTGGCTAATAAATTGAAGGAATGACTAACACTGGCTGAAAGGCTCATTGTAACACTGGCTGGAGGGCTGGTTTAACACATACCAGTGAAGGTATGATAGTTGTATACTTTAAATAGTTATCCCAGAGACCCCCATTCATTGCTCAGCTTTCAGTTCCCTTCAAAGTGCTGCCCAGACTGTCAAACAAAGTAAGAAACTGAATATGCTGTGTTGCTTTTATTACTTTGGTCTGGACAGGACTTTGAAAGAAGCCAGAAGATGAACAATGTATGTGGGTCTCATGGATAATTCAGAATAGCAGCTCCCATCTCACACACACACACACAGTAAAGTGTAGTAGCAATAACACAGGACTGTAGCTGTGTGAAACAACAATAATTTTATTAACACGGAAACATGCGTGCTACATGTTTCAGACAGGAGTCCTTTCTCAACTACCCCAAACCACATACCTGTGTCATCAACTCCCATTCAGAAGGAGGACACTTCTACTCCAGTCCTCAGAAGCAGAGAAGATGTCTGTCCTGTGCTCCTCAAGGCAAACCACTTTACGTTACTGGCTGGCAGTGTAAGGTATGAATAAAGTTTTGTTAACAAAACAGAACTTCCATTTTATTAACAAAACTTTATTCATACATGACAATGCCGGCTGGGACAATGCAGAGCGAAATGGGGCGGAAGCAGAAATCCGGGATAATCACCTGGCAATCTGGGACAGCGGAACACAAGGTGAAATCTGTGAATATTATTCACGAGGGGCATCAAGTCAAGTAGAAAAAATTCTAACAGGCTACCACCTTTCTAACTTTCTAGAGGTATGCGCCATGAGCAATATTTTTATATTGCTTCATGGTAGGAGCGGCCCTGATTTCTTGCCTGAAAGGTTCTTTGTGTATGTATTTCATTTTCTACATAGTGCCAAACATATTAAGCATATTTTAGCATTTCATATCAGGCCCTGCCCCAAGGATCTTACAGTTTAAGCCCTTTTTCCCCCACACACCCAACCTGTCAGTATGAATATTGGATTGGGGGAGACCTGAGTGACCGGAGAAAACTAGCACAAGCACAAAGAGAGCGAACATACAAAGTCCCTGCAGATTTAGCCAAGGGTAGATTCACACTTTTTTATTTTGATGCTATGCTGAACATAGTTTAGGTATAATAGTCTGCAGCAAAGCTTTTGTAAATTTCTGAAGAAAACTGCTACTAACACAATTTGGTATACTGCCCGAGTCTTCTGTAATATGGCAACAAATCTATTCCTAATATCCTGCTGGCAGAGAACAGTTTTTACAGCAGGGGGTGCATTTTATGCTGTCTGCTTTATTTAAAAGCTGCAACTGTGGAATCACAAAGCAAAACAAACTATCAAAGAAAAATAAGCCTGGGGCATTGTCTGTAGCAACCTGAATCCCACCCAGAGGTTTATGCCCTTTTCAAACCACATAAAATAAAACAAAGCCAAATAATCCTTTAAATACATTTTTAACAAACTGTACAAACTCTGTCTGGGACCCAATACTTTTCTTTCCAAGAGTATATAGGAATGATGGAACAATAGCCAACTCATAGCTCCTCCATGGCAAGATGCTTTTCCCAGATGCAAAAAACAGACTTTAGCCAATGCTGTACTGTATGACTTTTTCTGCTTTCTATACTATATAACTGAAATGCTCTTTCAATATATATTCCCCTTTCAGTCTGAATTTAGGAATATCACAATCTATTCTGCTTGCTTTCCTTGTTGACAACCAGTTGTTTGCAGGTAGGCAAGTTACACCTACCACTCACTTGAGCGGAATTGACAGCAAAAGTTAAAGAACACAGAAACCCATCACCAGAAGAACAGAGGGAATTAATAGTCATACACAGAATTCATATAAGCCAGGGAAGGCAGAAGAGAGACTGCATATTCACTATCACAGATAAAGTTTGGTCCAGTAATTGAACAGAAATGGTCAATAACAAAGCCAAGTCATAATCTAAAAAATGGCAGTAGCAATTCTAAATGTTACAATGGCCAATGATGCACTTCTGCTGGGAAACCTTTTAATGGGAATGACAGCCAATCAAGAAACATCATAGACCAGGGTTTTAAAAAATAAAAGGGTGCCAATTCACAAAGACCTGGACCCCTCAGGACACTATGATGTCCATAGACTGAGCAGAACCTATACTCTCTTTTCACGTTATCCTGGAAGCAAATCCCTGTTCCTTGAGCCAAAACCCCCACCAGCGGAGCGGTTACTTATCTGAGATTTTTTTTCAAAAAATGCAATCAATAAAGCAAAGCAATGTAAGGTGATTATATATAGATTAAGAACAACTTTACTATCAATATGTTTTTGTAATAAGATATCACTGATTTTGAAATATGATTGTTTTAAACCTCATGACATGTTCCTATCATATAAATTACAGGCCAACTGTATCAAGATAAACACCACAATGGACTCTCTCAGTATGTGGTGGATATGAAACTTTGAATTTAAGATGTTAAAAAAACAACCATCCTTATATTTTTCCCTTTGGGGGCTAAAAAATATTGTGTATTGGTAACTAAAATATGTGCCAAAAATATGTTTTTCTTTGTTATATATGTGAAAAAGCTATTAAAAAATAAACAGGGAGATTCAATAATAGTTCTTATCGTTTAAAATTGTGCTAATTTTGCCCCAACCAATCAGATCTTGTTTAACATGTGAAAGCTAACATCTGATTGGTAGGGGCAAAATTAGCACCATTTTAAATGATAAGAACTTTTATTGAATAACCCTTAAAGTTATTTAAAAAAAAAAGGTGAATATAGATTGGACTTGGCAAAGCAGAATATGATTGAATATTTGAATAAATTTACTTTCATCTGGTTAAGGCCTTGCAGACAGCTGGGGAGAATATAAAGACAGACATGTTTGACTGAAAGAAAACACACCCCAATGCTCCCAGAAACAGTAAGAGACATGCATTCAGGATGCATACAGCACTGCATTAAAGATCTCATCAGGTCCCAAACATTAAACATAGAGCAAAGATAACCAACCTCTAAATACCTTGGAATTTTGCTCAGCTCATGGTCTGACTCTATACTTTAAAATTTAAATGTGGGTAAATCAGTTAATGTAAATAATGCCAACCATGGTATGATTTAAAAAAAAAAAAAAAAGGCTTAACACTTTTAATAACAACTACCTATTTTTTTACAAAATAGCTTGTGTGTTAGATGCTTTGTGAAATAAAGAAAGAAGACGCTATTATTATAAAACTACTGCTATTTTTTTCTACTCACATCCTGGAATGGAACTGTAAAGGATTTTGAATAGCAATACTTCTTTTATGTGCTAATAATTCAGCCTCAGTGTCCCCTTAAGCAATGCTATATTTCTTAATCTGATTTGGTGATAAAACCTGTGATCTGTATCATGCTGTTCGTGTCTTAATTCGAGAATGACAAAGGCAAAACGAAGGAAAGCTAAATAAACAGAAAACAAAGGAAGAGTATTGTAATCATTTCTAATTTCTTTAATCTTTTTTTTTTAAATGTATTTATTAAGACAATGTGTTAGAAGGAATTGTGAATTTTGTTTGAAATGTCAAGTTCTTCCAGGAGCGGAAATGGATTAACCCATTGGTGCCAAAATCTGGGCTCCAATGAAGAATGAAGAGTGAAGTATGAAGAAACAAATAGACCAGGAATGATCAAGAGTGAACGAATGCCAAAAGAAAAGGATGAAACAAGTGAAAGAAAGTAAGAGTTAGATGTGGATGTAAAAGGAGAGAAATATATTTGATAAAATAATAAATGACAGATTTACCAAGGAGAGATGGGAGGCAAGAAAAAGAAAAAGACAGGAAGAAAGAAAACTAAAAACAAAAAAAAAATAATATAGCAAAATACATGTAAAAGTAGAACAAAGGACAGGAATCAAAACACAGCAGATAAATAATGGCAGAAAATGAGTATTAGTTGGTAAGTATGGCTGTAAGCTTATCACTTGATCATTTTGGTTCCAGTATCTTTTATATTTGACAGTTGTAGCTTGGTCATATTCTTAAGGACAGTGCTTGGGAAGGTTCTCATTTATCCAGGTCATGGTATATCTGTTGTATTCAATTAGATCAACTGGACTTGAAGCTTAGTTCTTGAAGACGTTTCGCTAGTCATCCGACTGGCTTTCTCAATTCAGAATGACTTGTACAAGAATCTGTGGCAATTATGTACCCTGGAAAATCCCAATTAGCATATCACAGCCAAGTGTATAGGGCGTGATTGGATAGTGGCTACGAGGTGTTATAGGAACGCCCAGAGTTAGGTGTCAAAACAGCATTGTACATGGCAGACAGTTGGTGTCGAACCCCCCCACCTCTATTTAGACTTGGTTTCTTTATTTTCACATAAATGGCCTCCTTAACACCTCTCTTGAACCGGTCACGTTCCTTTGTCAATATGTTAACATTAGAATCTTCAAAGGTATGTCCTTTATCCTTAAGATGCAGGTACACGGCTGAGTCCTGACCCGAGTAATTGGCTCTTCTGTGCTGGGCCATACGTTGATGCAGTTGCTGTTTGGTCTCCCCCACATACAAATCAGAGCATTCTTCACTGCACTGCACTGCGTAAATGATGTCGATTTTCTTGTGTTTGGGTATTGGGTCTTTCGGATGTACCAATTGCTGCCTCAGTGTGTTGTTCGGTTTAAACAGACAGGGATACAGTGTTTTTTGAAAATTCTTCTTAATTTCTCGGAGACCCCTGCTACATATGGGATGACCATGTGCTGTCTCCTGTCTTGCTTTTCCCCTTCACTGTTGGTATTCATGTTCTTTTCTTTCCTTCTACTTCTTTTGACAAAGGCCCAGTCTGGATATCCACAAGTTTTAAGGGCTCCTCTGAGATGTATAATTTCTTTCGCCTTTGCCTCCATGCTACTGGGGATGGTCTCAGCTCTGTGTTGCAGGGTTCTGATGACACCCAGCTTGTGATCTAAAGGGTGGTGGGAGTCAAACATCAAATATTGATCTGTGTGTGTTAGTTTTTTGTAAACAGAAAACCTTCCTATAACACCTCTTAGCCACTATCCAATCACGCCCATAACACCTGGCTGTGATATGCTAATTGGGATTTTCCAGGGTACATAATTGCCACAGATTCTTGTACAAGTCATTCTGAATTGAGAAAGACAGTCGGATGACTAGGGAAACGTCTTCAAGAACTAAACTTCAAGTCCAGTTGATCTAATTGAATACAACAGATATACTTAAGGACAGTGGTCAAAAAATGCAAAATCTTCATCAGCTTAAGTAGAGTATATTTAATATATAGGCTTTTTATTTTATTGCCCTCCTTTACAAAAATCTACCTAAGGTCACCTATGGGGTTTTCTGCATGTTAGTGAAAATAATATTATGTTCCATTATGCTATAGCCCATTATATATACTGTATACTAAAATAAAGTTACAGTTTTTCAAGAAAAGCATCTCACTTGGAACTGTTGCATGATCTTAGATACAACATTCAGTTCGGTTTGCTGTCACAAATTGTCAGAATAAAAAACATATTTCTACTGTATATCAGATGAGGATTTCATTGCATCTTTTTCTTGCCTCAATCCTGTGAATGCCACCTGCAGATAGTTCATGTCGATCACCGCCTCCTGCTGAAATCAAACATTGGCTCATCCTGGAGATATAGAAAATAATAAGGTTTTTTTCTTATTAATTGTACTGTAAAATTTTACAGAGTTCTAGGTCACTACACATGTTAGGACATGGAAATCCAGATTTAACTTCTGTTGCTAAGGGATAAGTCTATTGTATCCCACCTGAAATATATTCACTAGTATCCTAGTAGCTACAGTATACACTGTGTAAAACAACAAACAGGAGGAATTATTACTGTGTAGTTTACTTTGTAAATAAAGTAAGCAGATAGTGGCTAACTAAAGCAAAAATCACCACTTTATTTGCCTTTATAATGCCTGTATAATATTTCTTTACAATAATTAACAGTAATGCTACTTACCTGACTGCAATGCCGTGATGTTGTAAACTCCAATTGCCAATATTCCATCATGGGATCACGGTCAGGTATGACGTGCGATTGACGTCTCCATAGAAAAGGTGTTAAGATTCAGTCAAAATGATGGTGCAAATCTTAACTTTTTTATACATAGGCTACACCGGCAGTTTCCAAAAGGTTGTGGAAATTATGTGGCCATCGCTAAATTAGTGAAAAACCAATGTTAACCCAAAAGTACATACGGTAGCTTGGGTTTGGCACTAATTCGTCCAGATAACAGCTGATATAGCATCACCCCCTGTTTTGTCATTGCTTTATTGTAATATTTACTTTTATATTTTACTTGCCTTATGGGTAACATGAGCTTTAAACGGACAAGGCAATAGGTTAGGACCCAAAGCTATACAAAGTAAGCTTTGTTTGGTGGCTATGCTTAAAGGAATAGTTCACAGGAAAAGTGAACTAATACTTCAATGCATTGATTGAAGACCGGGAGGTTAAGGGGCTATGCCTTACCTCCCATTCTTCAATCAATCTCGTGCTCATAATGTGGGTTATAGTTGAATTGAACCAGGAAGTGGTCAGGAATATCAGTGTGACAGTGGAGGGTCGCGCCTAAGGTAAGTTTCTTTCTTTCCTCTTTCTTCGTTTGTGGCTCCACAGAACACAAAAATTAATTAAAGAACGGGAGGTAGCTCCTTAAGCTCCCGTTCTTCAGTCAGTGTATTAAAGGAAAAGTTCACTTTTCCAGTGAACTATACCTTTAACCTTTTCAGTGCCAGCAGAATTTCAGTATTATATAATATTATAGATATTTTTTTTCAGAATAAAGTACACTTTAACATGGTAATAGAATTTTGTAATTTTTCTGGAGGTTTTACTGAATTTTTGGGTAAAATATGGAAAAACATTTTTTTCAAATATTCGTGATTTTTTCCCATAGTTATTTTAAAGGATATGTACACTGTAAAACAAAGTTTAGTTTACTAGAAAGCTGTAGCTCTAAAACTAAAGGTGCGTAATTTTTTTGTTCTATCCCCCCACCACCGATAGCCTACCATTCCTCCTTGAATCTTGCTGTGTTCCTGCTCTTGTTCATTGCAGCTGTTTCTCCACCCCCATGAGATCCGGAATGGAAGGCTAGCTTCTGGTGGTCAGAACATTAAATGCTTGTTTCCAGCACGTGCGCTGGAAACAGAGACCTGGGGGCAGCTCTTTGTCCAATTGTAAGTTATTTTCTCACATTTTCCTTAAAATCAGAGACAAAATTAAATGTGAATTTCCGCTAAAAACTGTAGAGGAAAGTTCAAAAGCATCTTAAATATGAAGGCTTAACCCCTCCTGAATAAAACGGTATGCCACATTCATATGTGTACTCAAAGACATGGCTAGCAACTAACCCAAAGGGGGGCCAATATCAAAATGTCAAACAGTAACAGCAAAAAAAAAAGCCAGCTTTGTATTTGAACAATCTGCAGTTTTTACCACAAAACACCCCCCTAACTCAGAAATATTCCTCACAAACTACATATTCCTGGAATCTACACACCTTCATAGAAGTTTGCACTTTTAGCAGATGTTCTAAAAAAAATTAACAACAAACTAATTTTAAAGTTAGAAATCATGCTAAATCCCCATGGAATGTAAAATGTAAAATGTAATGTAAAAATGTAAAAAAAAAGTTACCAAATATCAATATCCCAAATGTCCTGAATCAAACGTTATGCCATTTGTATGGTTACACATGTGGACATAGAAGCTACTAGCCACAAAGTGAGACAATGCACAAAGCAGCAAAAATATTCAGCCAACTCCAAATTTGAACAGTCTGTAGTTTTTACCACAAAACATCCCTATAACTCAGAACCCCCCCCCCCACAAACATTCTTGGAATCTACACACCTTCAGCTACGTAATTTTGTAGTTTGTTCATTCATACCATCAATGGTGTGGGCGCAGTTCTTTGTAGAAATTGGCACTTTTAGCAGATTTTTTTAAATATTAACAAAAAAAAAAACACTTTCAAAGGTAGGAATCGTGCCAAAACCCCAAGTAATGGAAAACAAAGTTACCAAATATCAATCTCCGAAATGTCCTGAATCAAATGGTATGCAATATGCATGGTTACACACAAGGAAGTGGAAGCGACTAGCCACAAAGTGAGACAATAGACAATGGCTCAAAAACAGCAAAAAATTCCAGCCAACTCCGAATTTGAACTATCTGCAGTTTTTACTACAACACACCCCCATAACTCAAAAATACCCCCAACAAACTATATATTTTTGGAATCTACGTAATGCTGTAGTTCGTTCATTTATACCATCGATGGTGTGGGTGCAGTTATTTGTAGAAGTACCGCACTTTTAGCAGGTTTTCTGAAAACATTAATAAAAATGTTCTGAATCAAATGGTATGCCATATAAATGGTTACTCACGCGGACATGGAATCCACTAGCCACAAAATGAGCCAATGCACAATGGCCCAATTACAACAATTTTTGGGGATTTGTCAGACTAAACACCCCTCTATATTAGAAATACCCCCCAAAACTATATATTCTTGGAATCTAAACACCTTCATCTATGCAACGGTGCCATTCTTTAATGCATACCACCAATGGTGTGGGCGCAGTTCTGCGTAGAATTTCGCACTTGTACCAGATTTTCTGGAAAAATGTACAAAAATAAAATTTAAAAATCATGGCAAATTCCTATGCAATGTAAAAAGAAAAAAACACAGATATTAATCTCACTAATGCTCTGAATCAAATGGTATGCGATATGCATGGTTACACACACGGACATGGAAGCCACTAGTCACAAAGTAAGTCAATGCAGAGTGGCATAATAACATCAACTTTACAGATATTTCAATCTAAACACCCCTCTAACTCAAAAATACCCTTCAAAACTATATATTGTCAGATTCTGCACACCTTCAGCTAAGAAACAGTGCCATTTTATCATTCATACTATCAATGCTGTGGGTGCATGCCAAAACCCCAAGTAATGAAAAATATCCCCAAGTAATGAATAGCCTACTCCTTTTCAAAAGAAACAGCCCAAAACCTATAACCCCCACAAACTATATATTATTGGAATCTACATACCTTCAGCTATGTAATGGTGCCATGCTTTCAAACATACACAAAGAATTCCAGATGCAGTAATCCATAGTGCTTTTAGAAGATTTCATAAAAAAATTAAATGCAACGGTGGACACAGAGACACGCCCACAAACTAGCTGAAATGGGACACATGCACAAGTGCAATTACAAGAAAAAAACCAAAGTAATTTGAACAGCCTTCACTTTTTCAAAGGAAATAGCCCAAAACTTTGAAATACCCCCACAAACTATCAGGGTTATTCAATAAAAGTTCCTATGGTAAAAAATGGTGCTATTTTTCCCCCAGTCAATCAGATGTTAGCTTTCAAATGTTAAATAAGTTCTGGTTGGGGCAAAATTAGCACCATTTTTAACGATAAGAACTTTTATTGAATCTCTCTGTATATATTTTTGAATCTGCACACCCTCAGCTACATAGCGGCACCATGCTTTCATACATGCAGAATTACAGACGCTGTAATCCATAGAACTCCATGCCTTTAGGAGATTTTGTAAAAAAATTTAAATAAATGAAATAAGATGATTCAAAGGTGGAAGTCCTACCTAAACCCACTTGAAAAGTAAAAAAACCCTACTAAATGTCAATCTCTCACATGTCCTGAATCAAACGGTACGCCATATGCGTGGGTGCACACAGACACGTGGCCACCAACTAGCTCAAAATGGGTGCATGCATGAGTGCAATTACAAGAAAAAAATCAAAGTGTTCTGTAATTTGAACAGCCTATACTTTTTCAAAGGAAAATTTGGTGGAGCTAAAGGGCATCACATTGTATTTTCTGATAAAGGGATATACTCTCATAAAAAAACAAATTACTGAAACCCAATAAGTAACAAATTGTGCTCTGGAGCCCACTTATTGCAAAATCAAATCTTGCAAATTGCATTTTATTTGTAAAATAATCTGTCAGTCCCTTAAAAAATGGAAATGAGTCTTAACACCAAAAGGAGAACTGCAGTGGTACTTAAAGTTAATGATCCACCACTACTTCCTCCTTCTCCACTGCTGCTGCTCCATTCTTTTTCCATTCCCTAGCAGCAGCAGTGGAGGCTCGTCCGGAAATGACAGTCAGCCATTAGCCATTATGTCACTGTCATGGCCGAGACTGACTGCCTTACCCAGAAGAGCCAGAGAGCTGCGATGGTGAATCGAGAAGCTTGTAAGTAGATTATCTCTTGCTGGGAGCAGATTCATCAACTTTTACCAAAACAATTATTTCTAAGCACTTTTTGTACATCCCCAGAGAGAGTCGTGAATTTAGTAGAACAGATGAATTTGTTGTCTATAGATCCCTCCTTAGTATCAACAATCTTTTTATTGGTTGCTCTATATAGTTCCGCCTCTAGGCATCTGTCACTGTAGCCCCTATTCTTGAATCTCTGCCACATCTCCTGAATTTGTTGCTGCTTAGTGTCCTCCCTGGAATTGTTTCTAATAACACGGCAGAACTGAGACACAGGGAGTGAATTTTTTAAGGCTGGTGGATGAAAACTTTTATTATGTAAAAGGGTATTTCTGTCGGTTTCTTTACGGTATAGGCAAAAATCCAAATTATTACTTGCGTTTCTCATGATACGAACATCAAGGAATTCAATGGTGTTGCGGTCCATATTATGTGTCCATCTAATTGAGGAGTCCAGGGAATTGAGGCATTGAAGCATCTCCAAAAAGGATTCTTTAGTGCCCTGCCAAATATGAAATGCATTGTCAATAAATCTATGATATGCCAAGATGTTACTTGAAAATCTGGACAAAAGATGTAGTTGTTCATAAAAGTGCATATAGATATTCGCATATGCCGGCGCTATGGCTGCACCCATGGCGGTCCCGGACACCTGCAGGTAATATATTTTCTCAAACTGAAAGAAATTGAGATGAAGGGCCAAGTCCAATAATTCTAAAATGAAAGCTCTGTATCTCGGTGAGCCAAAATCTGCATTTTCCAAAAGTCATTTAACCACCATAAGTCCCTCCCCATGGGGGATATTCGTGTACAGGCTAGTGACATCCATAGTCACCAGCCAACTTTCCATATCACAAGGTAGTATAATTTGGGACACAATTGATAGAAAATGACTAGTGTCCTTAATATATGAAGGGAGATTCTTAACAAATGGTTGAAGAATAGTATCCAAATATTTTCCAATAGGTTCCACAAGACTTCCTTTACCAGACACAATTAGGCGACCAGGCGGTTGTTGTAGGGATTTGTGAATTTTAGGTAGAGCATAGACTATGGGGCATTTGGGGTGTGATTGTAACAAATAGTCACCCAAGGCTTTGTCAATGACATTACTAGATACTGCTGAATTACCTCCTTGATTCTCGCTTTAAAATATATGGTGGGGTTTTCAGATAATATTTTATAAACATTAACATCATTGAGCTGTTTTAATATTTCCATTCTATAATCCACATAATTAAGAATGACTATCCCCCCACCCTTGTCCGCGGGGCGGATAACTATATCGACATTGTCCCGTAATGAGTTAATGGCATGTCTTTCTTGTAAAGTAAGATTAAATGCATTTTTCCTACCTCTGGATGCGATGTCCTTCAGATCCTCAATCGTCGTTTGTTGGAATATTTTCAAGGCTGGATTAGTAAAAGGGGGGTCATACGTCCCATTGTTACGCAGGGGGGATGACAGATCTAAACTCCTCTTGAGAAGGGAGGTGTTTTGGATCAAATTTTTGGACACAATGAGCCCGAGAGGCCTCAATGAACAATGCCCCCTCAGATGTTTTTGGAAGAGAGATAGTCTCATATTAGTATTGGGAAGAGCTAGCGTTACTGTTATTTCAATATCCTTCTGTATTTAATTGTTACTATAATACATTTCTATATGTGGTTTATTCTCTGCATTGATATAGTATCTTGTGAGCTGCCATTCTAATAAGCTCGACTCATGCTATTTCAAATATTTAAAATATTTTGAGCATATTTTGAGCATATTTTTAGCCTATCCTTAATGAGGTCTATATAGCCCCTTCACCAGTGATTTTATTTGATAATATGTTACACGTTGATGTACACAGATTTTTACATACCTTTACATTTTTACAGCACTTTTTTCTAAGGTTTTAGTAATATTTTTTATGGAAATATCGTTTTTGATACACTATATATCCACTGCTATATATCCACTGCTTTTTTATCATAGCAATCATGGTTTATTATATATATAATCATGTACACTCTGATTTACTTCTTTGACACTTTTTATTGAGATTTTTACTGAGATCTAGATGTTTTTTTAAATATTTTTACCAAGATCTTAATGTTATATAAAATGTTTTTAACTTGCACTTGCGGCACTTTTTCCACTCACTCTTTATGCAAAGGAAGCTTTGATCACATGTTATGTTCAATGATGTCACGCCTAAGGGAGGAGCCTCCCATACTTTATTTATTAATATATATATATTTCTGTTCAGAATGTAATAATATAAACCTTGATTAAAAGTTAAGCAAGAAAAGTACATTCATATTAACTTAAACATCAATGAGAATTCAGAACCCTATTTAGTTTTGAAAATGAAAGCCAGTCTTTAAAAAAAAAAAAAAAATAATGTAAAGTATCTTAGTTCAAAGCAAGCAAAGTCAGTTTCTTCATGGAAATCCACTGTCTATATATTATGCTCTATTTCTCTAATTCTCTATTATTTTTTATGCATTTTTATTGTAATTCGGCACATTCATTTCCCCCCAAATGTCCTGCAACAATATCATTATTCTGTTGCACAAACTGACTAAGCAATCTAAATTATTATGTTCAGAATAAATATATTGTACACAAACAGAAAATTTCACAGCTTTATTGGCAATCAAAGCAGAAAAAAAGAAACGTAGCCTTTTATAAACAACTCTAACGAGAAAGAATTTTTTAAAAATTCATAAATATTCCATTATAAGTTACAACCTTTAGTGAACAAGGAAACTATCTTTGACGAAAAACAATGGATAAATAGTATGATGATAAAAACAGCCTTGGAATGTGTATTGATCCTTCTTTTATTGCTTGGACCTTAAGGACAGTATTTATGATACTTATCTATCATTAAAAAAATTATTGCTGTTTTACACGGTGGTCGTTCATTTACACGAAGTTGCGACAGCTAGAATAGGCAAACATGTGTAGTGGAGATTGGCTGTGCTTGAGAACAGTGAGCAGTGAGCTTAAGTCAATAGCATTTACCCTTTGCAGGATTATAATGCCATGCATTGACAAAGAAAAAGCCTTTACTTTCATAGAAAGGATACAATTTTTACAGACAGTGGGGCCATATTTAGGGCCTGGGATATGCAAAGTGAGTTGATGATTGACAGTTCTTTACTGCCTGGCTATGCCCCTCCACCTTGAACAAGTAGTTCAAGTGCAGTATAGGATAGGTTATGATTCCATGTAGGGAATCACCTCAAACAGTTCCTCTAATTGGAGGAGTTATGCCATTAATATAAAGCATTGGATTGAAAGCCAGCCCAACTTGAGTAAACAGGAAATAGTGGCTCTTAAACAGCTTAAATCTTACTCTGACATCACGATAAAACTGTCGGATAAAGGCGGGGCGATCGTGGCGGGGCGATCAAGGTGTTAGATACAGATTACTATATTGGTAAGATTATGTCTCAATTATCTGATTCGTCTGTATATGTTAAGTTGGAGACCCTATTTGGGACATCTCCAGGTTGGTGGATAGATACTTATCAGATTGTGTAACTAAGGGTGTAATTCAGACATCTATGAAAGACATTTTAACAGTGTCTAACCCTGTGAATCCAGTCCTTTATACCCTACCCAAGGTACACAAGGACCCTGTCCGGCCTCCTGGATGTCCAATTGTGGCAGGCATGGAATCTGTGTTCTGCCCGTTGGCCTTCTGGACAGGGTCCTTGCACCCTTGGTTCGGGGGGGACTATCATATATACAAGATACTCAGCATTTTTGGACTAGGCTAGCCGATGTGAAGGTGGCTACTGATGAGCCAGTTATTATGGCTACATTGGATACAGGTAGCCTGTATACCTCTATTCCCCATGCAGAGGGGATATCAGCTTGTGAGAAACTGCTTTGTGAAAAAACGAGTTACAATTTTGACCAAATTCAGTTTTTCATGGGATTACTTAATATCATACTCACCCAATCATATTTTCAAGTTTGATAAGGATTTCTATAAACAGTTGCGTGGGACTGTCATGTTGTCCAATGTTGCCCCATCATATGCCAACGCCTTCATGCTTCAAAAGGAGGTGGACCCTCGTCTATGTGCTTCCACTGTTTTGTAGGCACTTTTGTGTCTGGTGGAGGTACATAGACTATGTCTTAGAATATCATACTGAGCATATACATTTTCTAGATGTTATGGTGACCCAGGATAGAGGTTTCCATACTGAGTTGTATTCGAAACCCACGGATCGCAATCGACTCTTAATGTAGAGTAGCTTTCTTCCTGTGAAAACAAAAAAATCCTTACCTATTATTCAGTTCAAACGTGTGTCCAGAATTGTCTTTAACCCTGTCCAGAAATCCCAGCAAATATCTGACATGTGTAAAAAGTTTCAAGATCGGGGTAGAGATGGCCAAAACTGCTAAAATCCGTTCCGCCTGTGGATTCGCAGATTTTCGAAAAAATTTGAAAATTCAAAAATCCGCGTAAAAACCCATTAAAATCAATGGGAGAAAAAAATCTGCAATGGTAACTTACTGTACATGGCTGTGGGACCTGGGAAATGGTCTGGGGAACACATACATATACCCAAAACTAAAAAAAAAAAAACTTTCCTCATGATTGCACCTTTTTTCGAGCTTCCGCATTCTATTTTCGAGCCACGTTCGATATTTTTCTAAAATTCTCGAATTCTCGAGTTTTCAAGGAATTTTCGAGTTTCCAAGGAATTTTTGAAAATTTTGCAAAAAATGATACTGTAACTTACTGTAAATGGCTCTGGGACCTCAGAAATGGTCTGGGGAACAGACCAATCTGATTGAAAAAGAATCTTATTGGTTAGTATAAAAATCAGATTCTTTCTAAAATAATTTTAATGTATCCAATCAGAATTGCTTACAAATAAAGGTGAAGTTTTAAAACCCTAAATCTTGAAGCCTGTTATTTGCAGTGTATATGTTTTCAAAGACATGCTGAAAGGCCGCTGACGTGGAGCTCCGCTAACGGAGGGGGTAGGTGACCGCTCCTCTATTTTCTGTATAGGAGCGCTAAAGTCTGGGAACATGATAATTATCGAACGTTCAAATTTGTGTGTTCAAGTTTGGGTCTAATCCATCTCTAGTCATGAACTTCCTACTGTGCTTCTTCAGAAATCCCCCCCCCCTTAACAATCCTGCGCTTGCCCCTGGATTTAGAGCATTCCAATAGGCAAAAGGCATGACAGAGCTAGAAGTGCACTATAATGGAGGGGCTACATAGCACTGGCTGGCACGTCATTTTGACATCCATATCACTGTCTTGGTCCTCCAGAATTGGTTTGTTAATTAACGAATGTTCATTTACTGCCGCGGTTGTACATTATCGATAATGCACTGTTTTGCTAAACTGCAATACTGTGTGTTTTTAAATAGGGCCAGTAGACCTCTAAAAGGCCTAACGCTAAATTTGTCTCAAAAACTTATGGTTGGGGGTTTAGTCCTTAAAAGGACTTTTGGGTCCCAAATTGTGTGAATACAGAAGTGGTTAACAACAAGTGCTAATCCACCACACTAAAATTCACACACAGAAAGCTTCAAAAGCATGTAAAAAACTCCTACACTGTCAGGTCTACACTAAACTCACTTTAACACACTGACAAAGTGGCACCTGTCTAGCTGACTTTTATACCCAGGGGGTTGGCACGGGTAAAAACAGCTGTGAATTTGATACATGAAAATCTTTGAAAATGTTCAAAGGTGGGTTCAGAAAATACGTGGATTGGCAGATCTCGGAGATCTGCCATGGAACCAGGTTTGGTTCCACAATCTGGTCCATCTCTAGTTAGTATGCCAATCAGAATTGGTTACAATAACATTAGAATCTAATTTAATTATAACCAATTCTGACGGAAAAGAATGTGATTGGTTGGTATACCAATCAGATTCTTTCTGAAAATTCTGATTGTAACTAATCAGAATAGGATTCTTTTAGAAAGTTCCCCAGACCATTTCCCAGGGCCCTTTACAGCAAGTTACTGTATAATTTTTGGCAAATTTTCATAAATTCTTAAAAATTTGAATTTTCTAGAATATTCGAAATTTCTTGAAATTTCCCGATTTTTCGAAAATTTTGGAACGCAGTTCGGAAAAAGTTTGGAAAGCGGATTTCCAGAAAATCCGCGAGATCCGCAATTCGCGGATCTCGGAAGTCCGCCGCGGATCCGAAACTGCCCATCTCTAGATCGGAGGTATCCGTCACAGGTTCTAAATCAAGCGCTTGTGAGATCCAACAGGGTTAGATCCAGACATCGTAATGAGGGTGCCAATCGAATACCTTTTGTGACACAATACTCGCTACATAGTCCACTTATTAATAACTGTTTGTACAAACATTGGAATTTACTTAAGGAATAATTTCCAACAGTGCAGGAATTTTTTTCTCCCCTTTTGATTTCATATAGAAGAGGGAAAACATTAGCTAATCACTTTGTGGGCTCGGACCTTCGGACAGTCCACAAGGATGTTTTTGGGACTAGGGGGATGTTTCCTTGTAGATTCTGTAAACAGTGCAAACATGTCATTAAAGCTAAAGAGTTTGTCCATCCCGATACCAAACAAACCTATCCCCTGAGGGGATATTTCACTTGTGAAACTAAATACGTGGTATATGCTTTGCTCTGCCCATGTAATAAGATCTACATTGTAGAGACTACTCAGCCTGTTAAAAATAGAATTTCACAACACAAATCAAGTATCAAATTAAGAAATTCTAAATTACCAGTTCCCATTAATTTTAATGAAGCCCACTATAGTGAATCAGACCTACAGTATTTGGTGTTGGAGTGTGCTCCTAGACCCAAACGTAGGGGGGACAGGGAACTAATGCTCAAAAAAAGACAGGTCTGGTGGGTTCACCGTTTAAAGACGCATCATCCATTTGGACTTAATCATGATTATGATTTACATATTTTTTTATGATTTAGAATGTAATGTTCTTAATTGTATTTTCTTCCAGGGCCTAATATGTGCCTTGGGGTCTACCGTTGCCTTTGCCATGATTGGACATCGTTTATATTTGATGTGTATACCTGCCTTTACATAGTAACATAGTAACATAGTAATTAAGGTTGAATAAAGACATTCGTCCATCAAGTCCAACCTATTCCCTTTTTTTTTTTTTTTTTTTTTTTTAACCCTACCTAACAGTTGATCCAGAGGAAGGCAAAAAACCCCAGCTAAAAAAGGGGGGGAAAAATTCCTTCCTGACTCCAAACGGCAATCGGAAAGTATCCCTGGATCAACCAGATCTATATGCATTAATACCAGTAATTCTCAATATTTTTTAGTTTTAGAAACTTATCCAGGCCTTTTTTAAAGTTATTCAATGAACTTGCCATTACCACCTCTGCTGGAAGACAGTTCCACAGTTTCACCATTCTCACTGTAAAGAAACCTCTCCTAACTTGAAGATGAAACTTCTTTTCTTCCAACCTTAAAGGATGTCCACGAGTCCTCTGATATGACCTATTAGTGAACAATGCACCAGAGAGTTCACTGTATGGGCCATTAATATATTTGTATAAGGTTATCATGTCCCCACGCAACCGCCGCTTCTCCAATGTAAACAGCCCTAACTTGTCTAATCTGCCTGCATATTCAAGCCCCTCCATTCCCCTTATTAATTTAGTTGCCCTTCTCTGGACTGCTTCCATTTCCAAGATGTCCCTTTTGTATATGGGATTCCAAAACTGCACCGCATATTCCAAATGAGGCCTTACCAGTGCCTTGTAAAGAGGGAGAATAATATTTTTCTCTCTTGAATCTATTCCCCTCTTTATACAAGACAATATCTTGCTAGCTCTAGCTGTTGCTACCTGGCATTGTTTGCTACAGCTAAGTCTGTTATCTACCAGAACCCCCAAATCTTTTTCCATTTCAGATGCACCTAACACAGAGTTATTTATGGTGTAGGTGGCACAGGGATTATTAAATCCCAAATGCATCACCTTACATTTATCAACATTGAATCTCATCTGCCATTCTGCTGCCCATTTTGATAATCTATCTAGGTCTGCTTGCAGCACTTGCACATCATTGGAAGTTTCCAAAGCTCTGCATAATTTAGTGTCATCAGCAAATACAGAGACCTTGCTCTCAATGCCCCCTTCTAAGTCATTTATAAACAGATTAAACAGAAGCGGCCCCAGTACAGAACCCTGAGGAACTCCGCTTAGAACTTTAGCCCACATAGATGTAGCTCCATTAACCACCACTCTCTGTTTGCGGTCCAATAACCAGTTCTCAATCCATGAACAAATGTTTTCTTCAAGGCCAACAGTCCTCAGTTTATACATTAGTCGCCTATGTGGCACAGTATCAAAGGCTTTTGCAAAATCCAAATATACCACATCCACAGCTGTGCCTGAATCTAACTTCTTACTCACTTCTTCATAAAAACCAATTAAATTTGTCTGGCATGATCTATTTCTCATAAATCCATGCTGACTACTACTAATAAGATGATCTCTGGAGACAAAGTCAAGGATATGATCCCTTAACAAAGTTTCCATCACCTTCCCTACCACTGATGTTAGGCTCACAGGTCTATAGTTACCAGGCTGTGAACGACTACCTTTTTTGAATATTGGTATTACATTGGCTTTTTTCCAATCCAGCGGCACATCCCCAGACAAAAGCGAATCTGAAAAGATGAGACACAGTGGTCTTGCTAGAACTGAACTAAGCTCTTTTAAAATCCTAGGATGCAATCCATCTGGTCCTGGCGCTTTATTGATATTAACTTTGTCTAATTGATTCCGTACCATATCCTCTGTTATCCAATGTGAAAACTCTTCATTTCCTCCCTGCACATTGTTACAATCCCTACTGTAAGGATTCTCAACAGTAAAAACCGATGTAAAAAAACGGTTTAGCAGATTAGCCTTTTCGGCATCCTCTACAACCACCTCAGCTCCATTATTTAATGGTCCCACATTCTCAGTCCTCATTTTTTTACCATTTATATACTTAAAAAACATCTTGGGGTTGGACTTGCTTTGTTCGGCAATCCGTGTTTCATTTTCTATTTTAGCTAGTTTAATTGCTTTCTTGCACTCTTTATTACAACTTTTGAAGTCCCTGTAAGCCTGTTCTGTGCCTTCTGCTTTCAAAATTTTAAAAGCCCTTTTCTTTTTTTCCATTTCCCTTTTTACCTGAGCATTAAGCCATGCAGGAGTGGACCTAATTTTTTTACACTTGTTTCCTAAAGGTACTGATTTGGAGATGTTATAGTTTAATATCCCTTTAAAAGTGGTCCACATCTGCTCAGTATCTTTACCTAGAAACAGTTCCCCCCAGTCTATGAGCAGGAGCGATTCCTTTAAAAGCATAAAATTAGCTTTCCTAAAGTTAAAAGTTTTTGTTAAGCCAGTGCACTTTAGTTTTCTGCAACCTATATTAAATGACACTATATCATGGTCACTATTCCCTAAGCTTCCCATTACCTTCATCTCCAAAATGAGCTCTGGGTTATTAGATATCACCAGATCCAACAACGCATTCTTTCTAGTAGGAACTTCTACCATCTGTGAAAGAAAATGCTCATATAGGAAATTTAAGAACTTTATACCTTTTGAGGTGCTGGCAGTTCCATTACTCCAATCTATTTCAGGGTAGTTAAAATCCCCCATAACCAGAACATGCCCCATACCAGCAGCCTTGGCCAACTGCATATGGAGATTCATTTCCACCTCTTCCCCGGCATTTGGCGGCTTATAACACACTCCAACAATTAATTTACCTACCTTCTTGCTTCCTGTACACAGTTCCACCCATAATGTTTCTGCCGCATCGTTTGCTCCCCCATCTATTCCATCTTTTAAATTTGGCTTCAATTCCTGTTTAACATACATACATACTCCTCCTCCTTTCTTATTAACTCGGTCATGTCTAAATAAGGAGTACCCTTCAATATTTACTGTCCAGTCGTGTGAATCATTAAGCCATGATTCTGCTATACCAATTACATCATACCTTTCCTTTAGAGCTATTATTTCAAGTTCGCCGGTTTTTCCAGCCAGACTCCTTGCATTTGTAAACATACATTTTAGATTATCAATTGATTTACTTCCATACATGGTCGTACATGCCTCCTTATCCTCTATGCTCCCCCCTCCTCCTTCTCCTCCCTCCGTTGTGTTACTAGCCCCCAGATCCCTAACTTCTCTATCTACCCCTGTGTAGTTAAACGTTCCCTCCCCCCCATACCTAGTTTAAAATCTCCTCCAACCCCCTAGCCATCTTCTCCCCCAAAACAGTTGCACCATCACCATTGAGGTGCAATCCGTCACTACTAAAGAGCCTGTAGCCAACAGAAAAGTCAGCCCAGTTCTCTAAAAACCCAAACCCCATCTCCTTACACCACTCTCTTAGCCACGCATTTATACTCCTGAGCTCCCGTTGCCTCCCTAGCGTAGCACGTGGCTGCGGTAGTATTTCTGAAATCACTACCCTGGAGGTCCTTGCTTTTAACTTGGCCCCTAATTCTCGGAAATCATTTTTAAGGACCTCACCTCCACCTCTAACTTTGTCATTGGCACCAATGTGAACCAAGACCGCCGGGTCACTCCCAGCCCCACCCAATAATCTGTCTACACGATCCACCACATGTCGAACCCTAGCACCAGGCAGACAACACACTGTTCGGCATGCAGGGTCCTGGCGACAGATTACCCTATCTACCCTTCTAATAATAGAATCCCCTACCACTACCACCTGTCTATCCTTCCTAGCCCCCAGTT
Source organism: Hymenochirus boettgeri (assembly GCA_019447015.1). Taxonomy (NCBI): domain Eukaryota; kingdom Metazoa; phylum Chordata; class Amphibia; order Anura; family Pipidae; genus Hymenochirus; species Hymenochirus boettgeri. Next base: position 111,303,926 of record CM033471.1, on the reverse strand, counting down.
CTCCCTCCCTTGTATTGGAGATGGCCGTCCCCTGGGTGCTCAAGGGAAAGGCCCGCTCCATACATGCTGCTTCCGAGCCATCGTCCTCCACATCTTCACCTAAAATGGCAAATCTGTTTGGATCGACCAGCTGGGAAGAAGCCCCCCTATCCTTCCGTCCCCTACTTCCCCTGGTGACCCTTACAAATCTATCTTCCTTCTCCACCTTATCTGCCCCATCTCCACCCACCAGTTTACTGGCCCCTGCCAGTACCGGCATTTCCCCCAGGTTTGCCAAGTCCTGCAATGCTGCAAGTTTACCCCTTAGACTCTGTACCTCAGATTCCAAATGGGCAACCCACTCACATCTGACACATACATAGGTCCCCTGGGGCGGCTGCTCCAAGATCCCATACATGCGGCAGGATGCACATTGCGCGGCCCCAACAAAACTGTCCATACTAAACAGCAATACACAGCAGAGACACAGCAGAGAAATAGTTGTATTAAACGCTTTTTGTTTTAAACGCTTTAGTTTTTTAAACGCTGTCAATTCTCTTAAAAACAGAAAAATCTCTTTAAAACAGGAAATCGCTCAGAGCTAATCGCTCATGGGACAGGCCTAAATGAGGTTCAAAACCACCAGAGCCAACAGGCTCAGCCAATTTAAACCAATTAGTTACACCCCATCCAATCGAGGGAGAGAGAGAAAAAGAAAAAAAAAACTTTCCTTTGTCTCCTACCAGCCCCGCTCCACAGGTAACAGTGTTTTTTAACACAAGTATTGTTTAGTAATCCAGTGCTTTGAGTTTACTCAAACATTCCTACCACCTTAATCAAGCAGTAAGTAGTAAAAAAATAAAAATACACTAGTGATTAATTACTTACACAGGCACCCTCCTAGAAATAAATAGTGTTAGGTTAGTACATTACTAGGCTGCAACCACAGTATTATAAACGCTTTAGTTTTTTAACGCTGTCAATTCTCTTAAAAACAGAAAAATCTCTTTAAAACAGGAAATCGCTCAGAGCTAATCGCTCATGGGACAGGCCTTAAATGAGGTTCAAAACCAACCAGAGCCAACAGGCCTCAGCCAATTTAAACCAATTAGTTACACCCCCATCCAATCAGAGAGAGAGAGAGAAAAGAAAAAAAAAAACCTTTCCTTTGTCTCCTACCAGCCCCCGCTCCACAGGTAACAGTGTTTTTTAACACAAGTATTTGTTTTAGTATCCAGTGCTTTGAGTTTACTCAAACAATTCCTACCACCTTATTCAAGCAGTAAGTAGTAAAAAAAAATAAAAATACACTAGTGATAATTACTTACACAGGCACCTCCTAGAAATAAATAGTGTTAGGTTAGTACATTTACTAGGCTGCAACCACAGTTAATAAACGCTTTAGTTTTTTAACGCTGTCAATTCCTCTAAAAACAGAAAAATCTCTTTAAAACAGGAAATCGCTCAGAGCTAATCGCTCAGGGACAGGCCTTAAATGAGGTTCAAAACCAACCAGAGCCAACAGGCCTCAGCCAATTAAACCAATTAGTTAACACCCCATCCAATCAGAGAGAGAGAGAGAAAAGAAAAAAAAAAACCTTTCCTTTGTCTCCTACCAGCCCCCGCTCCACAGGTAACAGTGTTTTTTAAACACAAGTATTTGTTTAGTAATCCAGTGTTTGAGTTTACTCAAAACATCCTACCACCTATTCAAGCAGTAAGTAGTAAAAAAAATAAAAAATAAACTAGTGATAATTACTTACACAGGCACCCTCCTAGAAATAAATAGTGTTAGGTTAGTACATTTACTAGGCTGCAACCACAGTTATTAAACGCTTTAGTTTTTTAACGCTGTCAATTCTCTTAAAAACAGAAAAATCTCTTTAAAACAGGAAATCGCTCAGAGCTAATCGCTCATGGGACAGGCCTTAAATGAGGTTCAAAACCAACCAGAGCCAACAGGCCTCAGCCAATTTAAACCAATTAGTTACACCCCCATCCAATCAGAGAGAGAGAGAGAAAAGAAAAAAAAAACCTTTCCTTTGTCTCCTACCAGCCCCCGCTCCACAGGTAACAGTGTTTTTTAAACACAAGTATTTGTTTTAGTAATCCAGTGCTTTGAGTTTACTCAAACAATTCCTACCACCTTATTCAAGCAGTAAGTAGTAAAAAAAAATAAAAATACACTAGTGATTAATTACTTACACAGGCACCCTCCTAGAAATAAATAGTGTTAGGTTATACATTACTAGGCTGCAACCACAGTTAATAAACGCTTTAGTTTTTTAACGCTGTCAATTCTCTTAAAAACAGAAAAATCTCTTTAAAACAGGAAATCGCTCAGAGCTAATCGCTCAGGGACAGGCCTTAAATGAGGTTCAAAACCAACCAGAGCAACAGGCCTCAGCCAATTAAACCAATTAGTTACACACCCCATCCAATCAGAGAGAGAGAGAGAAAAGAAAAAAAAAAACCTTTCCTTTGTCTCCTACCAGCCCCCGCTCCACAGGTAACAGTGTTTTTTAAACACAAGTATTTGTTTAGTAATCCAGTGTTTGAGTTTACTCAAAACAATCCTACCACCTATTCAAGCAGTAAGTAGTAAAAAAAATAAAAAATAACTAGTGATTAATTACTTACACAGGCACCCTCCTAGAAATAAATAGTGTTAGGTTAGTACATTTACTAGGCTGCAACCACATATTAAACGCTTTAGTTTTTTAACGCTGTCAATTCTCTTAAAAACAGAAAAATCTCTTTAAAACAGGAAATCGCTCAGAGCTAATCGCTCATGGGACAGGCCTTAAATGAGGTTCAAAACCAACCAGAGCCAACAGGCCTCAGCCAATTTAAACCAATTAGTTACACCCCATCCAATCAGAGAGAGAGGAGAAAAGAAAAAAAAAACCTTTCCTTTGTCTCCTACCAGCCCCGCTCCACAGGTAACAGTGTTTTTTAAACACAAGTATTTGTTTTAGTAATCCAGTGCTTTGAGTTTACTCAAACAATTCCTACCACCTATTCAAGCAAAGTAGTAAAAAAAAATAAAAATACACTAGTGATTAATTACTTACACAGGCACCCTCCTAGAAATAAATAGTGTTAGTGTTAAGACTGTCTTAAACCATTTGATTGTTTAATTGCATAATGAAGGGGCGGGTGTGCTGGGAGGGGTATAATAATGGTATACCAATGTGGTCAGTTATCTCGTTTTTGTATTATGATATGGCCGTTATACTGCTGGCTTGATAAAGGGGACCTGCGGTTCCCGAAACGTAGCCTGATGCGGTGAGCCACATAATAAAAGTTACCTGCATGAAGATTTGGAGTGCGGTGTATTATATTCCTTTTATCTGTTAGGGATGTTTGGCTGAGGTCCCACTGAACATCGGCACACAATTACCAATTGGAGTGGGAGTGTGCCATATTCTACTGTATATATATATATATATATATATATATATATATATATATATATATTATATATATATATATATATATATATATACTGTACACACACACACACACACACACACACACACAATAGGACTGTGGAAACACCCCTTAGGCTAAATTATAATTACATTTTGTGGAAGTGCTGCTAATCTGGTTAGTTTTTTTAATTTTATCTATGTACATAGAGAACCTGTTTGAATTGCAAATAAACTAAAAGGCGCAATCCACACATTTATGCACCCAGCTCTGTTTTGCATTCGGTATTTGGTGTTTCTGTCTCATAGCACTTACTGTAATGCATTTTCATTTGAAAATCTATAATCAATTTGTAGTCAGGAGAAGAATCTCTAACCCTGAAAATGTAAAATGTATTTTAGGAAGAGCGTTTAACTTTATCAAAGCAAGACCAATAAAAACTATCAGGGAGATTCAATAAAAGTTCTTATCGTTTAAAATGGTGCTAATTTTGCCCCAACCAATCAAAACTTATGTAACATCTGATTGGTTGGGGCAAAATTTGCACCGTTTTAAACAATAAGAACTTTTATTGAATAACCCCCTATATGTTTGAACCCTTTTTCTCAATCAGCAAACTTGAATGAATTTTCAGTGTAACAATACAAGAAATAACAAGAATTGTATCTTCACATTAACATAGATTGTGCATGGCATTTTAAGTGTTTAAATGCATAAAAGCATTTATAATGCTCTAAAAAAAGACATTCATTGTATTAACTTAGTTAGCTATAAAAAGGTAAATTATATAATTTACAATGGAAAAAAAGTAACTCTATAAAAAAAATCCAGCAACAATCCAGCATCCAAGACAGCCACCTTTAACTAAGGTTGAGTATTTAACCTATGGTCTTTAAGCAAGTTACTGTAATTTTAAATGAAAGGCCTACCTTTAAAATGAGCCATCAACCATCTTTCTACATGCTGCACAGCCCAAGATATGAAGAAATCACTGATAAGAAAGTTAGGTGGTGGGAGGCCCTGAATCTGCGGTCACAAATACTAGTTTGTCTTTCTAATCTGCAGTTTGCACATGCTCAGTGCAAGGGAACGCAGAAAGGAGATAGAGTTACAATGGCTGAAGGAGGACTAAAGGGGGGGGGGGGTAACAGCACAGCCCACAGCTGGAAGAGTGTAAGGTGTGTACATTTTTTTAAGGGAGGAGGAAACACAGGGTCACATGGTTTCAGAGCAGGAAGTAGGAAGTGCAGGGGATCTGGTGATGCTGCTACCATATCACACATAAAATGTAAATATCTTCAAATCTATGTAAAAAAAAATAATGAAAGTAAATTGCAAAAATACTCAGGAAAGCAATTCCTGGCAATTTACCTAAAGCTAAAACCTAAAACCAGTTTTCTGGATTACTATCTTATGTTTTTTAACATGAATAGTAATTCTGAAGACCTTTTAAATTGTTGATTGCTTCCTTCATATTCCATGTTCATGTTAAATAGCAAAAGTAAAAAGGAAGGAATTCAATATTTACTTAATCTCTTAGAGATCTAGTATAACATATTAAATATAACATATTTATATATTTAGAATTGTATTCTGTATTTAAAACAATAGTCAAGAATTGTTGCAATCGACCAATATTATTTTAGTTTAAAGAGTGTGTAGACTGTAAAAAAAAAAAAAAAACTTAGTGAAAAGCTGTGGCTTTAAAACTAAAGTTGTTTAATTTTGTTGTTGTTCTATCCCCCCCTCCAGAGCCTACCATTACTGCTTGAATCTTGCTGACTTCTTCCTTCTGTGTAATGGCATCTGGAGCTCCGTCACCCACAAGATCTCCTGCTTCCTTGGTCACAATCTGGTTGTACCACACATGCTCGACCTCGCTGCATGTGTGACGTCAATGACGTCACACGAGCACACATTCGTGGGCAACGTCACCGCGTTTTTCCTGCATTTTTATCCCATCATTAAGCAGTAACTTACATTATCATACTATCTGTGTACTTGCATACTTTATATGATCACAAGGACATGAAGCCTTCCAACCATATGAAGATAACCTGTCTGGAAGGTCCTAACTTTTAACTTTTCTTTTTTTTTTACCTTAATTGCTTTTTGCTTTTTCTTACAAAAAGCATTTTTATTCCATATATATTAAAGGTATAGGGTTTGGGATGCTACTACTACATGAAAGCTTGACCTATCTCACTAATAAATACATACAAGATAAAAACTGTGGGAGCCAGGGGTGTAACTACCAGGGGAGAAATTGCAAGGGGGCCTGGGAGCCCCATCATGGTTTTGCAGGGGGGGGGGCAGTGGTGCTATCCCACCACTGGTGGGCACCATAGGCTGCATTTAAATTAAATCCGTAAATAAGTAAAAACTTCCAAATTCATTCACATATATCATATTATATATCTGATTTCTAGGTTTTTGGACTTTTTATTGTTTATTAATTACATTAATGATGTTGTTTTGTATGTGGCGAAAATATCTTTAGTGTGCAGAATTTTTATTTTTATTGTGGTAACCAGGTGTAGAAAACAGATGCTTTACATTTTTCTTAAACACAATTCTGTTACATTGTAACATTGTGACTGGCCAAAGTAATATTCTTTTTCTGTGCAATTTTTGTTCCTTAAATCAATTCTAAGCAAAAAGTCAGTCATTTGAACAAAAAAGGGAAATGCATGAAAATATATAGTGATAAATTTATATTGCTAAGTGAGTTTTTGTCCACTTGTCTTTTTAAAAAAATAAAAATTATAATATATAACTGATTAAGTTGAATACCATTTCCCAGCATTATTTGTACAATATATGTGGAAACAAATAAAAATGTCTTCAAATAACATAATAAAATAATAGGCAAGTTCGAATAGGCACACATTTATGAATTTTTATGAAGGGATATTTTTGCTTTTGTGTGAAACAAGAAGGCAGTATTATTCTTATATCCTACCCATAATTCTGCCTATCTAGTCTAAAAATGCAATCCAAACTAAAGCGCACTGTGCTCTTGCAACATATTAAAAATACCTAGGCAGACATAACTGCAGTAACAGAGAACATTTTAACACAAATTCGGGCCCTAAAAAAAACTTGGGTTGGGTGGTTGTACCATTCACACTTTACTACCTCCTCACTAGAGATGCCCGAACTTTCAAAAGTTCGGTCCGTTTTTTGATCTTTCGAACTATATGGAAAGTTCGAAAGTTCGAAAATGGACCCATTAAAGTCAATGGGAGTCAAATAGTTTGAATTAAATACAATTAAAATATCAATGGTAACTTAATGTAAATGGCTATGGGACCTGGGAAATGGTCTGGGGAACACGTTCGAATACCCAGGATTTTACTCTACTTTCGAGCTCTCGCGTTCGAACATTCGATAATTTTCCCATAAACGATATTTACTCAAATATTGGCATAATAGACATTTTACTCGCATATTCGATAATTCGATATTTACACACGCATTGGTATAATAAACATTTTACTCGCATATTCGATAATTCGATATTTACTCACGTATTGCTATATAGACATTTTACTCGCAAATTCGATATTTACTCACATATTGCCATATAGACATTTTACTCGCACATTCGATAATTCAATATTTACTCGTGAATTGGTATAATAGACATTTTACTTGCATATTCATGCCTCGAACGTTTGAACATTCCATAATTAGCAAAAGCCCGTAAAAGTCTGAGAAATCCGGGTCTGGGATAGTTGGAAAAGTCCAAGTCCGTTTGAACGCAAATAGTTTGGCTTAAACTCGGGTTCGAGTTCTAGTCCATCTCTACTCCTCACCAAGGGTAGCAATTATGATCTTGGAAATTGAGCCGCTGGATGTGGGACTTGTCCCACTGGGTTTCTATATTGTTAAATATATGCTCAACCTATACTAAAAATGGCACATTATATACTTCCTCCATTTAATTCAACAGTAACAGAGTAACAGGTTGAATTAAGACATACGTCCATCAAGTCCAACCTTTTCACCCTTATTTTTAATTCTACCTAACAGTTGATCCCGAGGAAGGCAAAAAAAAACAGTTAAAAAGGGGGGGGGGAGTCCTTCCAATCGGAAAATTTCCCTGGATCAACCAGAACTGCAGTATATTATTAATACCAGTAATTCTCAATATTATTTAGTTTTAGTGATACAATTGGGAATCCAATTTTAATACTGTACTAAATGTGTCCTTAGACTCCCTCTACCAGACGGACAGAGTGCAAACAGCACCCTATATAACCAGGTTTGGGCGTCTTTTTACAGATATACATATGACAGATGCCTGGAGACACAAGTATCCTTCTACTTGAAAATACTCATATTTTTCCACATCCCATAACTCTATAATAGACATGATTTTACAATTCACCACTGTTGCTTCTAGAGGATGCAAGATATTTACCAAGGATGTTGTTGGATCATTCTCCCTGCTGTGCAACTATTTAACGGAATGTTACTCCCTCACCTACCACATGGAGATTAAATCCTTTTTGGCTGTCCCTCTTCCCAAAAGAGGACAAACTCATAGTGGGAGACCTTCTTTGACATAAATGAGGGCTCAGCAAATGGTTTGATATTATGGGACATCTTTAAATTACATGCTAGAGGGAAATTGACACAAGCCATAAACCAAATTAAACACCTAACCATGGCAGCAGAATCAGCAGCCTTGAAAGCATAAGAAGAGGCTGAAACCACATTCATATCTGATCCCATCACAGATAATGCAATTTTACTTACATTTCAAACCAGACTAGTAGATAATGAACAGCTAGAAAAAGCCAAGAAGAAAACAGTATTTAAAAAAAATAGATATCATGAACATGGGGGAAATGATTGGAAACATTTAGTACATTTAACACACCATGAAGCCAAACCTCCAACAATGATTATATTCAAAACTCAACCTCCACATTAACCAACCCTTGGGAAATATCAAATTATTTTGCACAATATTACGAACACCTCTGTGCATCACAGTTTACATATACTAACTCTCAAATACTGACATTCAAAACTACTTCACCCGGGTCAAACTCCCCACATTATCACACACAGAATGCAACTTAATGGAAACCCCAATATACGAATCAGAAATACGAATAGCAATGTCATTATTATTATGTAACAAATCACCAGGTACAGACGGCCTCCCAGTTGACTTTTACATTCATTATATAGCTATATAGATATCTTAGCTGCAGTAGACATTAAAATATTAGCAAAAATCTTATCACAATGCCCGAATGCTATAATTTTCAAGCTAATTAACCAAAGAGGAATTATTAACAGGATTTATACTGGGGGAAAAATGACTCTCAATATCCAATGACTGTTTTGAACCTGGGCATCCAACATGATAACGCTACCTGCGTTATTGTGTTGGGTGCCTAAGATTATAAACAGTCGATGAGTATTGAGAGTTGTGTTTTTCCTCAGATGTATGTATCAGCTTTGATACAGCTAAGGCATTTGATTCAGTAGAGTGACTGTATCTGGCAAGTACTAGCAAAAAAAGATCTGAATTCTAGACTACAAGCATGTGTAATAGCTAATGTTAAAACATCACAAGCATTCCAACTAGATAGGGATATACATCAGGATTGCTCCCTCTTGCCATTGTTGGATGCAATTGCAGTAGAATCACTGGCAGCAATGCTCAGGGTACACCCAGAAACAGAGAGGTTTGCGAATCAGAGCCCTTCCCCCAAATTGGTTCTACAAATTATAAATACATTTGGAGACTACTCTGGCCTGTCGATAAATTGGAAAAAAATCAATAATTCACCCTATAGATAGTTTTCCTCCATGTAAAACTTCAATGAAACTACCCTTAACCCGCACAGTCACTTTTAAATACCTGGACTACATGAATCTAAATGTAGAACCTTTAATCCAACAACAACAATTAGGGCCATATTTAACAACCAGTATTGTAAATTTACACATCGTTAAACTGATCGGAGATTAAAGATCGGTTTAACGATTGTAAATTTATGATACCGATAACAAACTTGTAGATTTACGATCCCCATGTAATACCATTGCGGTAGTTCACTACCACACGGTATTCTACGATCAAACGTTCCTTAATTAACGAAAGTTCGTTCATAAATGTACGATCGCGATCGTAAATTAACTAATCCGTGGTATCGCTAAAAAGCAATATGGCCCTTAAAGTCAAAACTCAAATTTGAGCCAAACTCCCATTCCCAGTAGCCATCGACAAAGTCCTGTTAAGGACGAAACACGTATATCGTCCTAGGAGTTGTACCCCGACCCTTATACCTTGATACAGGAAGCCATCTGGTGGTAACGTATCATCTATTTACTCTGATGTTTGCGCTGATATGCTCCAATTATTGTTGTTATTATTTAAGAACATGGTTAAATTTTGGCAACAGTAATCACTGATTGATGTATACTATATATCTACCAAAGGGAAGTATTTCCTCAGAATGTTTTTAAGTATGTTTTAATATATTCCCGCTATTTGATAAAGGAAGTTTAATAGAGTGCTATGGGTTCAGTTTTCTTCTTTCTGATATAACTAATAAACTAACCCAATGTAGCACCTAACCTATTAAGGTACAATATTTAGCTAGTGCTAGATCCAAAATCTATATATTTTGAAACTCCCATTTGGTGTCATAGGTAGGGCAAACCTAATAAAAATGATTCTCCTGCCCAAAATACTAAACAGGTTGGGGGTTAGATGTGGGACCTCTGACAGACAAAGATTGGGAAGAGGAACTACTGGTGCACAAACTAATTTCCCCTAAAATCTCAGATAAACTGTGTTAAATAGGACATTCTCTTACAGTGAGAATGGTTAAACTGTGGAACTGTCTTCCAGCAGATGTGGTAATGGCAAGTTTATTGAATTGTTATAAATGGGCTAGATAATTTTTTAAACCTAAAAAATATTGAGAATTACTGGTTTTAATGTAATGTCTGCCCAAAGTCCTACAAAGTGTACACCAGGAGCCTAGCTGGGAGGAAAAACATTTCTGTTTCTTGGGTGTCCTCCGAGAGGTTTCAGGCTTGCTCTGTGCAGCCCTTTACCCCTCTTCATTCCTTTCTTCCGATCCCCGTTGGATGCCTGGTGCCCTAGCGTGTAACCACTTTTCTGTAGTATAGGGCTCCCTCTCCCACCCCTAACCGCTGTATTTGTGTGTAAAAAAACCAAGGCCCCTCCATTTGCAGGCCCCCTTTGGCCCCATGTGGCCCCACCCACCCACAGGTGCCTTGGCCCTGCCATCCGCTGCCGGAACTGCTCATCATACCTGAGCCATGCGACGCCCCGTAATAATACGGTAAGCCTCCCAAATAACAAAATAAGCCTGAGCAGTGTTAAGGGCTCTTTCCCCCAATTACACTACCTTGAATGGTGAATACCTGCAGCCAATTCCTGAAAGCGCAAGGGATTAGCCGCTAAGTGGGTATGCCGCTAACTGTTACCCAACTATTATTTTCTTCTACCCTGGTTGTCTGGATAATTGGCTCCTGTTCCCATCCTCCTCACACCCTTCAGCAGTAGCCATTGAGGAAATCTGCCTGGAGGTGTCTGCCCTTTGAAGCCCCCATACCCCTGTTGGAGCCATTAATTCAGAACTGGGTATTGCCTCCCATTTATTAAATAAACCCCTCAATTCTTGCATATATGAGCTTAAACCTTTTGATTTGGCCAGAGCCGTTGGTATAGCTGCAACCTGTGTCAAATAGTCTTCCTCACCTGTTAAAATTGTTGCAGGGGAGGTAGATGCCCTTCCAATTTGGCTGGACTGCTGCTGAGTTGTGATTCCAGAGTCAGTAAATCCATTACCGCCTGCTGGCATTACCGGATGTCTGGAGGATAAGTGTGCTGGCAATAGCGGATGTCTGGAGGATAAGTGTCCTGGTGATTACTCACCTGCCAATTGCATCTGGGGAAGCAATCTAGCCTGTAGGCCTTTGGCCTTTGTTCCCACCACCGGTGCTGAACCAACGGTAATGTCCTGCTGTCCCCCAATCTGGGCACAAGGGTTATGGGGGTGATGGTATTACTGCTGCATAAATTGGGGTCATGTCTCACGACCGCTGCTCTTCCACGGCGCGAGTTGCCCCCCTGTGCACCCTGAGCACCTTTCTTTGACAAGCCTTCATTATTGGCTCTCTTATGCCCACCTCTACTGTCCTGGGGCCGACAGTCTGCTACCTGCCTACCCTGCCCATGTGTTGGTAAACAGAACCAGGGAATCAGGGCTCCATTTCTATCAGCCTTTCCTGAAGACGTGTAAGCTCAAAGAAATTCCAATCTCTAAATTTAAGACCTTTATAATCAAACATTTGTGAGAATATTAATTTCAGGGGGAAAGAAATTAAGAAAAATAAAGAATTAAACAGCTTGTAAAATATTTTTTCAAAATATTTATAGCTTTTTTGTTAATGTAGTGATGGACACAAAACCAAACTTTATGAGTTCGGATGAGCTGGAACTGGTTCAAACTAATTCGTTTTTTCGGACTCGCGGCTGTATTTTCGATAATTAATTAATAATTAATTAAATAATAAATATTTTAAAAATCCAATAATTAGCGAATTTACAAGCTGTTCGCTAACTCTAGAATGTATCGTTCGATATCCCTCGAAAGTATTGTTCGTTTTCGGTAACCCTCGAATGTATGGATTGTTTTCGCTAACCCTACAATGTATTGTTCGCTAACTCTCGAATGTAGCCTTTGATTTTAGGTAACCTTCGAAAGTATCCTTCATTTTTGGTAACCCTCAAATGTATGGATCGTTTTCGCTAACCCCAGAATGTATCGTTCACCAACCCTCGAATGTAGCCTTCAATTTACGGTAATCATCAAAATTACCTTTTGATATCGGTAACCCTCGAATTCATGGTTCTATTTTCGTTAACCATTGAAAGTATCGTTCAGTAACCCTCAAATGTAGCTTGCGCAAACCCGACAATTGCTCAATCATAAAGTAAGAAGTGTTTAAACAGGTTTTGGTGATAGTGACATGTTCCCCAGACCATTTCCCAGGTGCCACAGCCATTTACAGTAAGTTACCATTGTTAGTTTGTCTGTAAATCATCCAAACTTTTCAAAATATTATCTTCCCATTGACTTAATGGGTCCATTTTCAAACTTTCGAACTTTTACTGAAGTTCGAAAGTTCGAAAACGGACCAAACTTTATGAAGTTCGGCCATCTCTAGTTAAATGATTTCTGAAATATTGTATATATAAATATTGTATATACTACCTGGGAATCTCAAGCCTTGCTGTTCTCATTCACGAATCCCTATTAAGCCAGCAAAAGACACATGTCAGATATTTTCTGACTTAATAACCACTTTGGATGACAATCTAACATGTATTTAGACTTTTACTAACATCCTTAACTGATACATCCAGGTGAATCCCGAAATTATGTGTAGGTGCAATTTCCTTTTTCTTTTCTACTAAAGAGAGGATAAACTTTCTTTATCTCCAAATAAAGCATCATTTGGAGATAGAGATTATGTAATTGCAGTAAAATGTTTCAGTTTTTGACTTGCATCAATGTATAAATATAATTAACAGTGGAGACAAACAGGGAGATTCAATAAAAGTTCTTATCGTTAAAAATGGTGCTAATTTGCCCCAACCAATAGGATGTTAGCTTTCAAATGTTAAATAAGATCTGATTGGTTGGGGCAAAATTAGCACAGTTTTTAACGATAAGAACTTTTTTTGAATAACCCTGAAAGTTTCCAGCTCTTTTCAGATGTCTGTATAAAGCATTTTACATCCACGATCTTGTAACCTAATTAATTAATATGTTGTACGTTTCTCCTCCTTTCTCCCATTCATTTGGAGGATCCCTGTGATTACTGAACTTCCTATTTAGTTACTACAGGATGTTTTGAAAGCTTGCTGTGGTTAAAATCTTATTTAGCTAATAAAGGTATCATCTTTACATTACTTATAATTGATTGTAAAGTTCATATTCTAGTTTTCATTATGTTATGCAACTGCATTTGTTGTGTTATATTATTGCCAGATATGTTTATTTAATTTGAGCTACACCTTTCATTATTAGTAAATTCATGATCACATTTCACAGTTCAATACTTTCCAAATATGATCTTGCTTTCAAAACATATTGTAAAAACTGGCTGATGTGAAAAGAATTTACAAATATAGACCTTCTAAATCACTTCAAAACAGATTATATGTCTACTCTCTTTTCAATCAAAGTTTTATGTCCTTCTGACACAGAGTGGCAGCAGCCAGGTAAGCTAGTTATATTTATTGCAAAGAGGAATGTCTGATCGTAATATCCTTCAAGTCAGCATCTAAGAGTTATTTGACAACACAGTCATATTCAACTCGTACTAGGGCTGATGCAATAAAAGTTGCTAAAGATTGTCTATGCTTTTAATATGTAGCAACCAATCAGATGTGATTTAACTGCAGTAACCCAGTAAAAAGTTAACATGCAATTGGTTACAGCAAATTAATAACACAGGCATTGCATTGCACCTCTCATTACTGTGTATGTTTAAAGCATTGTACAATGCTGTTTTGACACCATACACTGGACACAATGCAATTAACACCTTGTATTCAGATGGTCCCTAACACCTTTATTGTTATATGCTGATTGGGATACATTCCATTGTATTTATTGCCATCAGATTCTTGTACAAGTCATTTTGAATTGAGAAAGCCAGTCAGATGACTGGTAAAACGTCTTCAAGAACTAAACCTCAAGTCCAGTTGATCTAACTGAATATCATAGATATACCATGACCTGGATGAATGAGAGAACCTTTACATTAATATATATACTCTTGTTCTTATGTAGAACTTTTGCTTATATTTATGATTTTGGCACAGGACTTTTTGTATCAGTATACAAATGTCAACACCCAGAAATCCTCTGCTATTTTTGTCTAACCCTGTGTGTTTATAAACATCATACGAAAAACCACAATAAGTAAAAACAATAAGTAAAAAGAAATATCTGCATAACATTCTTACTCAATCATGGGAGAGTTTTGAAAGTTTTATTATGTACCATCTGGTGTTCCAAGCATTGCCTATCAGTGTCTTAGGATACAAATATTAAAATCTTGAGATCTATACTATTTCATACATTTATTCTACAATCCTAACAAGGCATAAATATGTAAAACAAGAAGCAGAAGCAACTGTAAAAGTTTCCTTGTAATGCTTGTAATGCTCTTTACCAGCTTCAACAAACATTTCCATGACTGCATAGAAACCTACTCTTACATTCATATTTTATATTCCTTTCTTTCTAATGCTTCCTTTATTTATCAATTCCAAATCTGAACAGGAGTATTGACGAAAATGAGTAAATTAAATGGGATATAAATTTCCACCAACACAGGTATACACAAGTATACCTAATAAAGATACCTAATAAAGAATACTGGCTGCAATAAAAATATGGTACGATTGCAGTTATAATAGCGTAATGTCTTCCTCTCATCTTTCTGTCACATTCCAAAATAATATATTGCACTGCTGTACTTTGTGAAGGTAATGTGCTGCTAACAGTGTTTGCCTTTTCTTATGTGTTCATACGTTATGTCACTCTAATATACCCGACTATACAACTGTCACCAGGAAATTGAAAATATGTTAGTGGTATTTTGACTGGAAATGAAGTTCCTTTGTATGATTTGAAACGACTAAAAGTTACACGACCTTACAAGTAATGAGTTCCTGTAATGCTTATTACTTCTAATGATATGCAAATGATGTTAATTAAATTATACATTATCACAAATTCCTTTATTTACAGAGCCCCATTAATGTTAATGGAGCAGAATAACACGAAGAGAAGGACTTAGTCAGCATTTAGCTTGGACTGTAACTAGTTAGATGTTTACTAACTTAAAGAAAATGTATTTGAAACATTTTGTCAAGTACTTGCTTTTAGGATTAAATAAGATTCAATCTGTAGAATGCAGGACACTAGGAAAATATTTTCTTTATCTAAACTATTTGGGTAAGCAGTCATAGTGATTACCATACAGATTTGGTTAATATACATTTTCACTATAGTAACCAAAAAAAAAGAATCTATGTAAATCCAAACATGTTAATCTGATTTATTTTATTTTAGTTTTTTTATTTTAGAAGTGGTTTAGTCCAGCAGAGGTAAGAGTCCACATTTTTATAATATTGCTCTTTTTGTAAAAAAAAAAAAAATACAAAAAAATACAAACATATTTATTAGCAGCATTTACAGTAGTGTTGAGGTATTAATAGATTGTAGGCCCTGGAGATTCTGTAAAATTGTTTTACAATTTAATAGTGGTAAAGTAAATTCTTTAGATTTAGGCAGTAGGAAACATTAATTTATTTATTACTTATTTGGGAGCATGCTGGGAGGTGTATATATGAAACTACTAGTGTTTTATTATTAGCTATATGGATCCATGGATGATTTGATTGCCTTTAATGGGTTAGGTTGTTCTCTATTTAGCTATTTAAAACCCTCAATTTTCTGATTCTAAAGGTTAAATCAATAAAATGATCCTACCAGTAGAGCTGGCAGATATTCAGTTAAAAAATACTGTAACTTGCAGAAAGAAGCAGTCAGCCATTTTAGTTGAACACATTGCGCATGCCTATACAATGAGTTCTCCCTATGTGTTCTGTCTTCTCTCTCTGAAATTCTGATCCTTTTTGTCAGTTCTGATAACGAGTGTCTCTCTTGAACAAAGGCTATACAGAAGGCAGGGATGTTACTATAAAAATTTTTTTACAGCAATAGTTTAAGAAACCAGTAGCTAGTTGTGATTGCTAATTATGCAAGACAAAGGTATAGGAATTGTAGGTACTGTAGACAGTGTGATGTTTCACAACCAACTAGGCTAAATGAAAAAATACTGGAACTGTCAAATGTTTTCTTTTTACCATTTAATTAGAGGGCCCATAACACAGGTGTTTTGTTTCAATGAAGAAAGGGTTAAGATACAGAGAGGTCTATTGTTCTTTATAGGTTTCCCTACTATAACACTAGAATGCCTTATGAGATACCAAAATACAATACAATTAACCCCCACCCCCTTCCCATTTAAAGTACACATGCTGTGGACCTAAACCAATACGTTCACAATAAATCATTAAGATTTGACTGGAGTGCGACCTTATTTTTGCTGTTCCCCGAAGGGGGGGAGTTGAGAAGTTGTCACCCATAGTTGGACAAGCATGCAAGTTGAAGAACTTTGTTTGCTTATTCTTACCCCTTGGCACAATCTTGATTAGCTTTTAAAATTAACTTACCTTTGCTGATCCAGTGTAACTCCTTCCCTAAAACTGTCAATGAGAAGAAGCACTCTGCAGGAAGATGAGTAGAGAAGCCAGAAGGGGACCAGACTGACCCATAAGGACCCTGGTGGTGATGGTGAGATGGTGAGAAGGCGAGGGTAGCGGGGTAGGTGATTATATTTTTCCATAAATGTGTCTGTTCAATTAAAATATGCTTTTTGTTTCAACATTAAAACCTTAAGGCATTTCTGATATATAAAGATTCAAGCATTAAAGTGAGCAAATATATTTTTATCCTTGTAACTGTCTCATCTTTTTAAATTCCATAAACAGGTTTGAATGTTGGGTCTAATCGCCCCAGATTCAAACCTCATGAGTATAAATATAAATGATAATATATGCTGTCCATATACCACAAAGAGAAATATATCAAAGAAAATCTAGGATTTTATTTAATTAAGACATGAAAACCCTTTTTCATAAAACAAGTAAATTAACATTAGAACTCCCAAAAGATTACATCTGTTTCTGAATGTGTATAAATTACATCAGTGTCAGTCTAAAGTTTAAGTATCCTATAAAAAAAAAAGTATATAAATAAATAAATTTAATTTTATTTAGATAAACAAACAAAAAAAATAAAGCAATATATGGGACTGTTAAAAATTGTGAGATGTTTCCATTAAAAGTTGTTAAATAATATGTTTTTAAAAATAATTTTCTAAACACAAGGCCAAGTAAAAACAAAATTTTAATACAATTAATTTTGTAGTAAATTTAAGAGTGGTGCTACATAAATTAAATTATTATTAATAATATTATAGGAAACTAAATGTTAAATTTGTTATAAATTAAGACCCAGAATCTACCTTCAGCATCCTTCAGTATGAAGAATCCTGCCATCCTATGGGGGCCATATACTATAAGAAGTGTATTATTACCTCATTATAATATATTTTGAATTCCTGACTGACGGATCCACTTTTTACACATTCTGGGAGAATGATTGGGGATGCTTTGGCCAAAACCTCAATAATCACCTGGTACCTGAAAGGCTACATGCTATGAACTCAGTACTTCCAGCATTGTGGCCCTGCTTTGTGTTACTGCCATACTGATCATTGGTTCAGTCATTAGTATACACAGTAATTCTGTGATCCTTGCTATTGTCTCCAGAATTTGACCCTGTCAAAACAGAGAAAGACTTGCTTAAACATTGCTTATTCCTAGATGATGAGAAAGCACTCAAATTTCCACTACTGCTGAACTAATTAGTAGAATTAATTATGTACAGGCTATGGATTATCTTATGGCACAACTTCAGGATAAGCTGGATAAATATGAGGCCATTTGGGGCCCCTGTATTAATTACATGCACCAACCTCAGGTGCTCTCAATAGGCCCTCCTCTAGGCACAATCAGACCATTAGTATTATCCCATGCTGTTAGAGGGCACTGAAACATACAATTCAAAAAAGGTGGGAATTATGCAGATATACTTTAGGGTGACCTAGTTGTTTAGAAGGGGTTGCTTGACCTACTCTTGTGAAAAGGGTGAGTTTCCATAAATTCACTTCACAATGTCAATGTTGCTTCAATATAATTTACAACAAAAACAATAAAATATAAATGAGACTTATGCTTGTGAAGGTTCTCATTCATCCAGGTCATGGTATATCTGTTGTATTCAATTAGATCAACTGGACTTGAAGTTTAGTTCTTGAAGACGTTTTGCTAGTCATCCGACTGGCTTTCTCAATTCAGAAGGACTTGTACAAGAATCTGTGGCAATTATGTTGCCAAAGATTCTTGTACAAGTCATTCTGAATTGAGAAAGCCAGTCGGATGACTAGCGAAACGTCTTCAAGAACTAACTTCAAGTCCAGTTGATCTAATTGAATAACACAGATATAAATGAAATCATCATTTAATACATTTTTTAACATTTCCTGAGTTTTGTATCCACCCTCTTCCATGTGAATAGATCATTGATAAATATTAGTCAAGCAGAAACAGATTGGCCAGTGCTGTAATACAGTAGATAGAAGGTAACACAGTCTAGGAAACTCACTGAACACTTTTCCTGTCTGTAACCAGATAGATAAAAACACTAATAGGCTGCAGTAAACCAAGATTATTTCCTCATAATGTTTCTGGTCTCAGAAGTGAGAGATGCAGCTCTTAGGTACTATTACCTCTTGCTATTTTCTCTATGACATAGTGTAGATAGATTATATAAATAAATAATAATAGATAGATAGATATGATATAGATAGATAGATGAGTGATAGATATAGCAGATAGCTAGATAGATGCTGATGATAGTGATCCCTCGATCGAATCGATGATATAATCAATACATAAATAGATGATGATAGATAGATAGATAGATAGATAGATAGATAGATAGATAGATAGATAGATAGATAGACAGAGAGGTAGATAGAGGGATAGTCTGCTGCTTCTAAACCTATATATTCTATTTTACCCATTTTTAATATTTTTACATACTTGGAAAGGATGAAGCAAACCATTTATAGGCTAGGTACATACGGGCAGATATTTCAGCCTGGTTGAACGTTTCTGCATGACTAATTTTATCTGATTTGCAAGAAAGAATGACTGATAGTACTTGGCAATAAATAAAAAAGTACCGCTGTTATTTCGGCCTGACTGACCGAAATAAAATTATTGGTCGGCCGGTGTGTAACTAGCTTTAGACTATTCACACAAACAAAAGAAGACATAAATATAACTGAAAATAAGCAGAACATTTTGGATGTGTTATGCCAGGTGCTCAGAAAATTAGCTCAACAGTACATTGCTCTCTCAAGTGTGTTTTGCTTTTTTGAGAGCTATGTGTATGTTCCTTTAAGTGCTAAATAAAAACGAAAGCAATTGCAGGGAAGTAGTTTAGATTTATTGAGCTCTGCAGACTCTAAAGAGATAACAGTTAAATGCTGCAGAGTTGGTTTGAGATAAGCAACAGCTGCAGCTGGAAGATCTGAAGTGGAAAGTAGCTACTCCCTGAAACGAAACAGGATAATCAATCAACCGCAGAAGTTTGGCAAAAAAAAAAATCTCTTTTATGAGGGATGTAGTCTTTATTTAGCAAAAGTAATAATTCACCATTGCATTTTAGAACTGAATATTTATGCAAACATAAACTTTCCTTAAATTTCTTTCTTTCCCAACAGATCTGATTTATTTTCTTAAGAGTTACTGTATATTTGGAGCATTAACTAGTAAGACAGAAAGTGACAGCATTCCCATTTCTTTTACGTTACTATGAAGTTAGCTCTCTAGATTGCACAGTAGACGGTTGGCTTTTTAATCAATTGTTTTCTCTTGAATTTCAAGGTTTTATAGGGCAAAAGCAGTTCCGTTATGAGTATGATGTGAACATAAAAGTGTGAGTTGGTGTTTTCTGTAATTGCACCTAATAAAACACCATGCAGGTCTGAAACATGTGCTACCGATGCACTACTAACCTGGTTCTTGTGTGGCACTGGATTCTATATTCAGAAAGTTTCCAGCTTGGGTGTATACTGCTCACATGATTGAATCATCATGCAGTCATTTTGAATACCTACTGCCTGGGTAGTAGGTATTCACTTCATGGGGACCTAATATTTAAATATATTAATAAATGTCTAATTTGTCTATAAAATACTGAAATCTTCATTTTTCTACTGGTAGTTGTTTTCCCAGTCATACCTCAGGTATCCGTGTAGACTTGGAGAGTGAATTGTGTCATTACATACAGAGAAACACAGGGTATGAATGGCTGTCTGGAGGAACTATCTACCAAAGTCATGTCAAGTCATCCTAGACAAGTCTGACAAATATAGTTTAAAGGGACATATTCTAAAGGTGCATGAACTTTTCCTTGCTGTTATCACTACCGTTTTTTACAGAAATGGACTTAGGGTCACTTATAAAAACAGTTTTTGCTGCATATGTTTTTGAAATGATGCTCCATATGTAGGAGGGGGAAAGTATTTTTTGCCCTTAAGCTAAGCCTAAAAAACCTGCCAAGTCTGAGGTGGTGATAATGCATTAGTGGACACATTCTAGCCTGGAAGGTGTCAGTACATTACTATTCACCATCGTGGGCTTCAAAATACAAATAAGGATCCAGGGGGGATTTTTGATTTTCACTATTTTACAATAAAATTGCTTGGGGTCTTATTTCTACATGTACGTAATTATCCCATAATTATACTGGAACCTATAATTCTTCCCAACCACTACGATTTGTTTTATTGATTCTTTAAATATCTAATCTGAAGCATAAGATGCTTTAGCTGTCAGTCAAGTACCTTATAATAATCTCTTCTGCTGTGTGCAGAGTGTAACTAACTGCATGGGTGACAGTTGGGGTGACAGGCCAGAGGAAATGAGCAGTCTGTTAAGAGTGGGAAGCACTGAACCTGATCAAAACAAGTTCTGGATTGAAGGCATGCAGCAACACAAACACATCAGAGTCATTTACACTAACATGTATTTAATTATAGATTAAGATTATACAAATTAATTTATTCATTGTACATACCCTTTAAACTAGTGTTTCTCTAATAGTAGCAAGGGGACCCTTAGGGTTCCCGAAGAGGGAACTGGGGATTGCTCAAGAGAAATTGACAGTAACTGTACAGATTCACCCTTGTGATTTTGTGAGTTTGAGTTCAATTAATATATTTATATATATTTACTGATCGGTTATTTTTGTACTAATTGTATATTCTGATTTCATTATGACCGAGAAAGAAAGAGTTAAATTAAAATGTGAATGTACAACATTGCCTCTTGTATAGCATTAAAGGGGAACTATGGTCCAAAAATGACTTAAGGTAAATTGATAGGAATTGCTCTACTGAGAATTTTAGCAATTTATTTTCATTGTTTATTTTACATAGTTTTGAATATATTTACATTTTTGTGTGTGATATGGCAGCAGCATCACCAGGTCCCCTGCTTCCTTCCCTGTGTCTCCTCCCCTTTGCAGCCCCCCTGGTCCCTCCCACTCATGGACCCCATGGTCCCTCCAGTTGCAGGCCCCCCTTTGCCCATTTCCTTACAGCCCCATGTGTCCCCGCCCACTCGTGGGTGTTGTGGCCCCATCCACTCACAGGTGTCATGACCCCGCCCACTCATGGGTGCCTAAGCCCCACCCACTCACATGTGCTGTGGGCCACTCTGACACCTCTCCCTGAAAAGGTTGTTTTTACATAGTGAGAGAGAAGGGCTGTAGATTCCCTTACCTTCTCTGTCAGCACTTCACACAGCAGAGAGCAGGAGGGACTTCCTGTCTCCCTCACATACTGAGGGAGTCTGGGGCTGTGCTTGCCGGCAGCACTGTGCAGGAGAAACCTTAGGAATATCACATGTCAGCCTCCCACCCATTAACTTTCTGGTCAGTCATTTCTTTATATCTTGGGCTGTGGAGCACTTAGAGAGGTGGATGATGGCTCGTTTTAAAGGTAGGAAACTGACCTTTCATATAAACAACAGTTCCCCTTTAATATCTAAGATCAATGAAAATAGAAAAAAATGCCTTGATCGACATCTACAGATCTGCATCGTACACACGCACAATGTGCGTCCGGAGCCACGACCCCTGACACCAACGGCTACATGCGACGACAGGTAGGCCAATAGATGGATAGATAGTGAGAAAGGCAGATAGATGGATAGATACATAATCCTATTGATAGATATTCTGATATAAAATGGATAACTGGGAAGCTGGTGGTTAACAGTCAAGCAAACAGTTGAATAACTGAGAAAGAGACACTGGTGGATAATGGGGAAAGTAAAGAAGAAAAGAATTGTAATAGAAATGGCTAGAAATGGGCAAACTTCATAAAGTTCGGTCTGTTTTCGAACTTTAGAACTTCAGTAAAAGTTCGAAGGTTCGAATTCGGGCCCATTAAAGTCAATAGGGGAATGATAGTTTGAAAAGTCTGGGTGATTTACAGCTAAACTAACAATGGTAACTTCCTGTAAATGGCTATGGCACCTGGGAAATGGTCTGGGGAACATGTCACTATCACCAAAACTTGTTAAAACACTTCTTTAACACGCGTGGGCAATTGTCGGGTTTTGCGCAAGCTACATTCAAGGATTACAGCCTATTCGACGGTTACCGAACGATACTTTCGAGGGTTAGAACCATAAATTCGAGGATTGTCAAAATCGAACAATACTTTCGAGGATTATCGAAAACAAACAATACTTTCGAAGGTTAGTGAACGATAATTTTGAGGGTTACCGAAAACGATCCATACATTCGAGGTTTACTGAAAACGAACAATACTTTCGAAGGTTAACGAAAATCGAAGGCTATATTCGAGGGTTAGAGAACGGTACATTCTAGGGTTAGCAAAAATGATCCGTAGATTCGAGGGTTATCGAAAATGAACTATACTTTCGAGGGTTAGCAAACGATACATTCGAGGGTTAGAGAACGATACGTAAATTCGATAGATTCTAGTTCGAATAGTTTGAGTTTGTCCAAAGTCATAAAGTCCATCTCTAGAAATGGCCCCCACACAGATAATTATGATTTAAGTGCCACATACTTATCATAAAATGATAAAATTTTACTTTACTTTAGGTTTACTTATTTCTGTAATATAGTGTCAAATCAATTTTAATAGCAAATAGTATTGGTTTTACGAAAAGTTTAGGAGACAATTTTAGGAGTCCTCTGACACCATGGAGACTCCCTTACTGCTATCGGCTCTGCAGGGGAACAGGCTCCCTATAAGATTTGGCATTAGAGGAGTAAATTACCAGTGATCCCCCCATCAGTTTTAGGCAAAACCAGTGGGGGATCAAGGGGGGCACTTGGGGTGCCCCCAAGCACTCCCAGCAAACACAAAATTTTAAAGGGGCAGTTTCTTCTTATTTTTTCCACGTAGCCTTTCCCCTTTCCTCAGAGGCACTGCTTTAGACAAATTTCTCACTTTGCCTCATTAGAGAAATGACCCTGGTAAGCACCTTCTGAGAATTGCCCAAAAAGTTTACTTATAGGATTTATAAGACAAATCAGTAGTTGTTAATCCAAAAATCACATGTTAATAAGGCAATTTTATCTAGGGTCTAAAAATATCAGGGACACGTTTGGGCATTCTTATTTGCGGCACGTAGCAAATTTTTTAGGCCCCAATTCTTTCTCTGCCCCCAATTAAACCACACCTACTAGTTGCCTAATAGGGATCATCAGAGACACAAACAGACAGATAGGCAGACAAACATAGAGATAGCTACACAGCCAGATAGTGATAAACAAACTGGCAATTTCATCACATACTGGTAGCAAATGGGAATTTCCTCACATGCTGGTAGAAACTAGAAATGTCATCAAATACTGGCACAAATAGGAATTTCATCAGATACTAATAGCAAACTGGCAATTTCATCACCTACTGGTATCAAACTGGCAATTTCATTATATACTGATAGCAAACTGGCAATTTAATTATATACTGGCAGCAAATGAGAATTTAATCACATACTGGTAGCAAACTGGCAATTTCATTGTATACTGGTAGCCAACTGGTTATTTCATCACATACTGGCAACAAATGGGAATTTCATCAGATACTGGCAGCAAACTGGCAATTTCATTACATACTGACATTAAATAGGAATTTCATTATATACTGCTAGAAAACTGGCAATTTCATCACCAACTGGTAGCAAACTGGCAATTTCATTATAACTTGGTAGCAAACTGGCAATGTCATCCCCTCCTGTTAGCAAAGTGGCAATTTCATTATAAACTTGCAGCAAATGGGAGTTTTATCATATACTGGTAGCAAACTGGCAATTTCATTATATACTGGTAGCAAACTGGCAATTTTTTCACATACTGGCAGCAAATGGGAATTTTATCAGATACTGGTAAAAAAAACTGGCAATTTAATCACAGACTGGTAGCAAACTGGCAATTTCATTATATATTGGTAGCAAACTGGCAATGTCATCACCTCCTGGTAGCAAACTGGCAATTTCATTATATACTTGCAGAAAATGGGAGTTTCATCACATACTGGTAGCAAACTGTCAATTTCACTGTATACTGGTAGCAAACTGGCAATTTCATCACATACTTGCAGCAAATGGGAATTTTATCAGATACTGGTAGCAAACTGGAAATGTCATCACCTACTGGTAGCAAACTGGCAATTTCTTTATATACTGGTAGCAAACTGGTAATTTCATCACATACTGGCAGCAAATGGGAATTTTATCAGATACTGGTAGCAAACTGGCAATTTCATCACCTACTGATAGCAAACTGGCAATATCATTATATACAGACAGCAAACAGGAATTTCATCACAAACTGGTTGCAAACTGCCAATTTCATTATATACTGGTAGCAAACTGGCAATTTCATTACACACTGGCAGCAAACTGGCAATTTCATCAGATACTGGAAGCAAATTGGCAATTTCATCACCTACTTGTAGCAAATGGGCAATTTCATTATATACAGGCAGAAAATGAAAATTTCATCACATACTGGTAGCAAACTGGCATTTTCATTATATACTGGTAGCAAACTGGCAATTTCATCACATACTGGCAGCAACTGGGAATTTCATCACATACTGGTAGTGAAATTCTTTGCACACAGAGCAGACATAGTCACATTTAAAATAAAATGCTTGGCAAACTAGCACGTACCCAACCATGAGCCTGGGCTCTGGACACCCCCTGTCTCCCCCTAATCTGTACTCTAAATACCATTAAAGGATTCCCAGCTCTAAGAAGTCAAGGCCAGTTCTCACAAAAATTAACACGAGTAGCATAATACCGCTAGGTTCCATCTTCCGGGGATAAAGGAAAGAAACAGAAATAACTAACAGTGTGTTCAGCTACTGCTGATTGGCTGTAAGGGCTCCTGTCAGTTGAGCTGTTTTATTTTTAAAGGTATTGGTGTTATACACACCCCTAGAAAGTCCAGACCCCATACAGAAGTTTCTCCTGTACCCCCCTGATGGGGAGGTACTCCGCCTTGTTTTCTCTGTAATACCCTATTTAGGAATAGGGTATTTTTGCACTCACCATATGCTTTGTTTATCTCAGGTGGGAATTGTAAAAGTTAAATTGGTGAGGGATAGGCTTTAAATGTATGTCTCCCTAGTAAATATATATTATTGTAATGGGAGATTATACAGTATGTATACTTTGAATAATTTGTTCACAGGATCTGCCACTTAATCTGTCACTTATCCTAGACACTTACATTTTTTTTTTTAGGAAAACTATTGGATTTTTGGACTTTGATAAACACTGAGTTGGACTTATCTAGTTTAGGTGAAGGATGTTGGTACTTGTAAATAGTTGGTGTGGGGGTGTTACTCTTTGAGCATTTGAGATCAAGCACCAAGCTCTAAACATGTTGTGCTATAAGCCTCAATAAAGTTTGTTCAAGCTATTCACTTCAACATTCATGTCAATGGTGCTTACTTCCTTGTCTATGCCAGCCCTTGGTAAATGGGTTAGTTTCACTTTAAGAGGGAAACAGAGATCTATGTAAATCTCACTGCTAAATGAGGGTTTGTTCAATGAATGTATTAAAGTTCTAAAAGGCTGTCATCTTTATCCCTGACATTCCTGCAAATACCTTGTCCTGGCCCATTTATTTTCCAATTGAAG
This sequence comes from Hymenochirus boettgeri, assembly GCA_019447015.1. NCBI lineage: Eukaryota > Metazoa > Chordata > Amphibia > Anura > Pipidae > Hymenochirus > Hymenochirus boettgeri. The sequence continues at coordinate 111,277,537 of CM033471.1, read as the reverse complement.
TGTTAACTGCAAAATGCACCAAAGCTTTTTCTCTGCTATAAATATATTTATTATGTATGTTGTATTCTTAGTTTTGGTTTAATAGATTCATTAACCCGTGTGCAACATGTACTGTACCTTCTACAAGTTCTAAGTGTAAGTCCAGTGGAGGGCTTTTTTTACAGGTCCTTCAATTCTACCACACTGTAAACTTTATAGATACTGGGCATTATATTCAAAGAGCAGTGTTGGACTGGACTGTTGGGGCCTACCAGGAAATCTGAGTGCAGGGGCCCACTAGGGTGAGCTTTGAGCACACCTAACATTTCTCTCAAAGCTCTCTATTATCACTAATTTCCACATGCCTTACTCCTACTGGCCCATATTTTTTATTAAAATACATTTCTTACTGTCCCTTTGGCTCTGTATTTACATTTTAGCATATCTCTCGGTTTTCTTGGGTGAATGGGCTATGGGTCCACAGGGGGATTCCCCTGTAAGCCTGTGGGACAGTCCGACACTGTCAAAGAATTCAAAGCTGAGTGAACCGGGACAGAAAACGAAGAAAAACTGCCAAAGCTGTGCAACAAAGCTGTGGAATACCCTCCCTGCCACCACTGATTTTTTAAAGAATAAAATGAAATACTTTATTTCAAAACATTTCTGGTTTAATTTCTATTTCATTGATTAGTTTTTATCTGAACAACTAAGAAATGAAGGGTTCTAAAGGCTGAAGGATAAACGTTGGATTCAGAAGGATATGTGATCTCTGAGGCATAAGATAACGATAATCTCAACCATGAAGCAAGACAGGATTTCTGTTTTGCTGAGCAGGAAAAGGGGGGAAACAGACAGATTAGTAACAGTAAATATACTACACAGTTCAAGCAGAAAAGTGACCATAACATTTTCAAAGTTCCAGTTAATCCATTTTCCAGCTCTACTTCTAAAGTATTAGGATTGCTTTCTATGATTTGTCAAGAACAAAATGCATCGTGTGCATCACCTAATATATGTAAATCCTTGTGAATGGAGTATATATTTCATTGCATGTTTCCGAAAATAAAATTTGAAATAGATAGCTTGCCTTTATTGTCTATCTTTTAATTAATTTTACTTAATTTTATTTAAAAATGTCTATTATCAGTCCTAATTAGAGGATCTGGGTACGACTTGGACCCGATCCGACACAGAACCAGTCGGTTGTGAAATCCGAATCATCCGTCCGAATCCAGACGGATCATCCGGATTTCGGGACTTCGCAGCCAATTTTTTTTACAATTATCTAACGTTCGAGGATTATCAAAAATAGCCTTGAATGTTTGATAATCCTCACAAATACGACTGGAAACTCGAAAGTAGTCTCCGATCGTATTTTTGAGGATTATTGAACATTCAAGGCTATTTTCGATAATCCTCGAAAATAGCCTCGAACATTCGATAATAATCGAAAATTCATTCCATTTTCGGATCTTCAGAATTTTCCCGAGATCCGGGTATCTGAAAACAAAATGAAGCTGGTGAGTTTCGGCCATCTCTAGCCCTAATATCTATACTCATTAGAACCAGCTGATCTCAAGGAAGAGGAAGAGCAAGGGGCGAGACACATGAAGCAATGTTGTTATACATTGCCCGCTGTTTGCAGTCCTTCTACAGATATTGGTTTATATGCATGCAGTTTATAAATTTTAAGGTTAAATCGTTTTGTTGTATGATAGGGCTGTACAATAAAATACTCTTTATTCTTAGTCATTTGAAAATATACGCCTTTCTATATCGTTTACCTGGGCATACCATGGGCTTTCCTAAAACAAACCTGAGCTGTGTGTGTGCATTGTAAAAAGAGAAATTCCCACTGCATCCTTATATAATCATTAAAGAATGTCCATTTCAAATAACCATGTTTTTTGTATGTGCTTTTTTTTAAATGTTATTTTACTTTAAACTCCTATTATTCCTCGCAGTCCTACTCCTATTATCTGCTTAATAAAGCACAACACAAACATAATGATTGTGCATGACTGCAATATCCATAGGGCATGTCATTTGGACACACGGCTTCATTTACATTACCTACATGCGGTAACGGTTGCTCCTTTTCTTCTTACTTCTATCTTGTTGCCTTGAATTGGCCCTGCTCTTGTTTGTGACAGTGATGGCCAATTTATATATATATGTATGTATTTGTTGTGCTTAGTGAAGCAGGTAATGCAGGTAAAACTGTGATGTCTAACAATCACCTTTGGGGATATGAGTTATCCTTTCTTGCAGTTAAAGACCCCAAACCATTGTAGGGTTGGCAGCCAGTGAAAAACAGCAGTCAGGGAGGTGTTAAGGTGAAAATAATAAAAATAATTAATAACAAAATCAACAGGAAAAGGTGTTTAGTTTGTAAACATAATTTAAATAAACATGAATTTCCCCTTTAACTTGCATAGGTAACAAACTATAATTAAGATCTAGTATTAGACTAATCAGGGACTCTGAGGTCCATAATGTCCTAACATTCTCGCCCTTGGTACTCAGTTATGTGAAGCGCATTTCTACATTTCTGTTTATGACCCTAAAATTGTAAGCAGCTAGAAAAAGAACATTAACTGAACAGAGACGAAGTTTGATTACAGAATATTTTGTTGTGCAGAGCCGACTTGCATTTTAGCAGCATAGCTCAAAAATTATTCCAACATATTTTAAAATATTAAAGCCATCATTAAACTGCAGAGGAAACCAGTAGATAACAAAATTCTTGTTGTGATATATGTTGCATGGAAACACATCGTTTAGAAAGATGTATAATGCTATATAAAGAAAAATGCTTGATAACATTAATCACAGAATTATTGACTATACAGAAGTTATCTCATTTACAATGTCTTTTAACAAATATATATTAAAGCTGTATTTTTGTATAATGTGGGTAACAAGGACTCTATTTGCCATTGCAGCAATAGAATAGATTTAGTGATGCGTGTATGTTGCATACAAGATGAGAACAATTGCATTTGAATGTTTCTTTCTGATTAAGGAATATTCTGTGTGGTTTTCCTCTTTCTTTTTGATTTAGGGTTATGATGAGCTCTGCTGGCCCCTCAGCCATCCAGCAAGCTACTTAATTTGTCCTTTCATAATATCAATTGTGTGAACAGAGTGCACCACTGAGTAATAGGTAGACTTTTCTCTGCTTTACTAAGGATGATATACATTTTCAATTTATCTATCATGACTTCTGGAAAGTGACAGCTATATTTGTTTTGTACCATGTAAAGTGAATGATAATGACTTGACAGTAGATTTATTTTTTCTATTCCGAATTCTTATCGTTCTGTTCGGCTGTAAGAATATGAGACTATCTCATCAGCTTCCGAGAACAGTGCACTCATGTAAAACCAAGATGTTGCTATCTGAGCTGAAATAGACAGTATAAATATCCCTGACAATGCACAGTCAACTAAAAAATGCTCACCTGTGATTCTTTTCATTTTAGAATTTCTAACTTTTCTCCTAATTAAACTTTTCCCCTAATTAAAATGGTTTAATTAAATGCCTGTAATGGTGCAAGCTGCCCTGTCTATCAATCCACCCCCCCCACTCCATCCCCGCTGGCCTGGTGCAAGTTTCTCCATCTTAAGTCATGAAAGCAGAGCCCCTGCTATAATATGATGTTATTAGTACAAAATAGAATAGGTTGTGTGGCAGTAAAAGAGAGTAAATCTTTAATGAGCTACTCTGTTTTGCTTTACAGGGTTGAGGAAATGGCTGCAGAGCTCACAAACTGTAGGGGGCATATTTAAAAAGGTTCGTTAAACTCTTCGCCTCCGTTATTGCCGCCTTTCGCCAAATTTTTACTTTTCGCTATTTAAAAAGCAGTGATGACCATTGGCGAAAAGTCATTACCGCTGTTTTATTGAGTTAAGTTCGGCCATCCAAATTCGACAAGTCTGAGGCGGCGAAAACTCATAAGTGGCCATTTATTTAGCCTGCCAATGGGTCCATTTTGCTTTTTTAAGTTTTTTTTTCACTCTTTTAATATTGCTTTTTTTTAAGGTTACGATTTTCTTTATATACCAATAATAAAGGGACAATATTTTTGCCACCAGACTTCACCACAATTTTTTAAACTTTCAACTTAAGTTATTAAGTTATTAAAAAGGCGACTTTTCATCAAAGGAGAAAATTATGTAGTAAAAAGTAGCTAAATTATGCTAAAAATGTGGCAAAAAGTTAAGTTCAGCACATATGATGGTAAATAGGTAATACTCCCTGGTAGATTTTCAAAGTAGTATTAAATTGGTTAATACACACTGGACACCTATCTTTGTTATTTAAAAATAGCAAAAAATATGATAAATAGTGTAAAACTCACCCAGGCGATTTATCTCTATATTATTAATAGGAGACATTTTTTAGAATTGCTTCTTTTTAGCAAACTGCAGCTAATTACCAAACCAGTCACATTAATATGGGAACATCCCATAGTGCTGTGTAAGAAATAGTCATGTTAATGGAACATTCCAGTAAGTAATGATGTTTGGTGAAAATTCTGGTAAAACTGCAAAAAATGCAACAAAAGGCATAAAAGGTGGCAAAAATGACAAAAACAGCTCTGAAATTTCACCTTCTCTGGTCTGGCAATGGCCGACGCTATAGAGCAATTACTCTTTTTTCTGCAATAACAGACTTAACACAATGAATAAGGTGATATTACCATAACATTAGCGTTACTTTTCCACGAAAGCGAAAATGAGCGTTTTTATATGTAACGAGAAAATAGCGCTCTTTGTCATTGCAATGTCCTGCTATAGCGACATGGCAAAAGTAGCAGTCATTTACAAATATGCCCCTAGGTATAGTTTCATAAAGAAAGTAGCTATAAAAGGCATTAGCAATCAGTTACTTGACAGTCAAAGCAGCAAGCAAATGTCAAACATCAGTCTATTGTGTATGGTAGCTTTTGTTGGTGTCATTTATTGATCCATCATGCTGGGTCGCTAAACCATGGTGGGGAGCCGAGGGGAGGGGGTCTTGTGGACAATCCGCCTCCACTCCTTATACACAGAACAGGCTGATGCAGAGTAGCTTGTTTCAAGTGAAAGCTTGTTGGGCCCATTGTCTTGATAATCGCATCTGGTCAAAATCCAGCATCTGTGTGTAGCCTTAAGGTTCGTACACACGTGCAATCACGGGCCCCGACCCACGACACCCAATGTGTAGGCACAAACGTTTCGGCAGATAATCGGCCTGTGTGTAGGCACTTTATCGGCCGAAATGGTCATTCGTTCAGAGATCGGCCAGGTTGGTTCGACTGAACATCCGTTTTGGCCGATAAAGTGCCTACACACGGGCCGATTATTGGGCGAAACATTTGTTCCTACACATCATGCGTTGCGGGTCGGAACCCACAATCGCACGTGTGTGCGAACCGTTATACTGTAAGGCATTAAAATGTGTTTTAGTCTGTACCATTAAAATCTATTTTTCTATTTTCCTCTGTAATGGTTATACTAATTTTTACAAAGAAGTTAGGATATGTCATGCATTGCCTTTCCCTTTGTTTAATAACAGCAAATACCATGTTTGTATTGTCCAATTAAAAACATAAAGGACTCAAAATATGTTATCCTGTATATCTATCTTTATATCTTTTTATTTGTATAAGCTATAATAATCATTGATTTGTTCAGATGTGTTAGCCTTTGCACCACTGAGTGAAATTCATAATTACCCAATGACCCATACAATCCTCCCAGGAGTCCCCTTTTGCGTTTACATACTTGTTGCTAATAGGCCCATACAACCCTCTCAGGAGTCCCCTTTTCCTTTTATATGCTTTTTGCTGATAGGTCCATACAATCCCCACATGCTTGCAGGCTCAGTTATTAACCCCCCCTTTGGCTTAAAGGATCAACACATTTTGATATCAGGTAGAGTTATTGCTTAAAGTGCAACAATATCAAAAATAAAACATCACCCCCATTATGTGTCCACACTTCTAGCAGCTGAAATCACTTACTCATGTTTACAGCTGTGCTGCCCTCCCTTAGATATCACACAGCAAAGATGAGTGCTAAAAGCCCATCTCCTAGATGGCCCAGGGCCATGGTTAGCATAACACTTGTTATTGGCTGGTGGGAATGTCTGTTACAACCTCTCTCCTCCTCCTCTGCCAGTCAAACAAACTTGAAATGTCCTGTTGCTAGGATACAGCCTACATAGTCAAGCTGATCAAGGATGGGCAGTGGAGTGTTTTCTCGGATGCTAGCTTTGAATGACAGTTAGAGGCAGACAGAATCATTACGCCCCCTTCACAGCATGGCTAATTGAAGGCAGAGAGAGGCTCGAAATCAGGAAAAAAAATGTATGGGGAGGGCTGCATACCTTTACTCTTTTGAAAGCAATTCTAAAACAAAAATGCATTGAGGCAATACAGTTATCCTTTAATCAATAAACTAATATATAGCTATGGTATTTTCCTTAAATGGCAAACTTCATTTTGTTTAAAATAAAACAATGATAATATTACTTTATTTATACATGAGAAAGAATTCAGTCACAACCAGTGGTAATGCTAATTTCTATACAGAGTATGAAAAACATGCTTTGGAACCTGTAGCCATTGCCTGGTTTGCAGGAAAACATTAATACAGCATCAAACAATTCCATTTTTATCAGTCACAGTGAAACTGACATTTGAAGTAAAAAATTTGAGTAGCTGTTTGCAGCCTTCCTTATTTTTGCTATAGGCTTTTGAAACAGGAAAATATCCATAGATTTTTCTTTATTGAAAATTCAGTAGAGCAATCAGGCTACACTATACCCAGTGTAACATCCTCCTTACTGCATACTGAAATGTTAGGTTACCAGGGCAATTGTTCCTGCTTGCCTAGTCTGCTCTGTGCAGGAGGCTGTCAATGAGAATGGAGTTTCTGTTTTGGGCGGGAAGAAGAAAAAGTACGAGAGGAGAGAGATAAAGAAGGACAAGGGGGTGCTGTGTACGGACTCCTGAGGATCAGGAAAGGATCTCTGCTGTCCTAGGTTGGAAAAGAGGGTGGATCCTAATAGGTTCTCAGTGGAGGTTTAAGTACAGTGAAGATTGGAGTTCAGTTGTTTCCTGAATAAAGCTGACCCAGTTGACCTGAGCTGTTTCCATCTAGTGACAGACATCAGACTGTGAGCAGTGAGTGTAATAGAGAAAACAGCTGAGGAGACTGTAAGTAAGGACAGAACTGCCATCATACAAAGCTGTGGTAAGTACATTATTCCTGTCAGAGCAAACAGATCCTGGGGTACAGACTGCTGTGTATAGTGACACTGCCACCCATAAGACTGTCATTGTAACTGCTGTTACAGCCCCACCAAAAGTAATGTTTACCTGTATCTGGGCCTTATTATTATGAAGGATAAAAAGTGACATTGTTCTGCCTAATATTGTACAGAGGCTGACAGCACCTAGGTTGCAGGAGTAGCTACTGCAACCAGAGTGATTTGTTAATAGAGATGGCTGAAATTAACTAGTTTGATTACATTTTCGGATTCCCAGATCTCGGGAAAACTCTGAAGATCCAAAAAAGGAACACATTTTCAAGGGTTTTCAAACGTTTGAGGCTATTTTCGATTATTATTTCAAAAATACTCGAAAATACAATCGAAGACCATTTTCGGGTTTCCGATCATATTTTCAAGGAATTTAGAATGTTCAAGGCTATTTAGATAATTATCGAAAATAGCTTTGAACGTTCGAAAATCCTTGAAAATACACACCAAAATCCTGAAATGTGGACAATCTGTCCAGATTCAGACAGATCATTCGGATTTTGGAACCAAGGGGTTCCGTGTCAGACCCAGATCCCATCACTACTTGTTAACCCTTTAAAGGAATAACATATCACTGTGCTGTTCACCTTCTATGCAGTATTTGCTACATTATAACTGTCCACCTTAGGAGACACTCTAAAATGAACAATTGCATCCAGCTGGCAACGGTTGTTAGAAGTGAACCTTTTAGGCAAAGACTATATAGAATGAACTATTATTGCATGTGCTCATATTCCATTATACTGATTTGTTATAATGTCATATATGTTACTGCTACACATTAGCTACTATATAATGTCAGCTTTGTATAGAAAATTTTTCTTTGGTGTTCTTTTGGGGATTTGGGAGTTGCCAGAGGCAATGGTGATCCCAGTTATACAAGCCAACTCCCACGGGTGTGCTACACAAAGATTTTCAGACAAACATACAGTGGAACCAATAACATTGTATAAGAATAAGAAGCATTCACTGTCAATTCTTTTCTTTCTCAAGAAACACTAATTTAATACTGATTAAAACACCAATACATTTAAAATACTCATTTGTTTACTGTTACATACTATGTGTTATGAGAGCAAATGAAAAGGGGCATATTTTAAATGAACAAACGTAACATTGTGAAATTAGATCTTGGCACATTTAACAAAACGCTATATAGATACACTTTGCAGTGTTAATAAACGCAGAAAACCACTGTGCCTTCCAAATAACCACCAATTTCATGATGGCAAAATATTGTTGTTTTCAGGGTTCAAATGTTAATTGTAATTGTAATTGTCTTTAACCTTTAATATTTTAAGTTAGTGCAGATTTTAAAGACTTTTGCATTTATGACCATTTTTAAAAAAATTATTTATCTATGGTTGCCACAAAAAAATGAAAGGTAGGGGGGTTGTTAGGGTGCTTCAGTAGGTGTGTGTACCTTTGTCTGTGTTAGGTGTTATGTTTTTATGTTTATGACCTTAAAATTACATTTTAAAGAGTTAGGCATGGTTGCCATGGAAACAGACAAGTGAGGTGGGTTAGGGGTGTATCAGTAGGTGCCTGTACTTATATCCTCTTTATGGCTTAATACATCTGTAAAGCAGGCAAGCAATACAACTGTTGTCATTGACAGCTGCACTGCAGAAGTGCAGGAGAGAGCAGAGGACTTCAAGGAAAGATATTTGGAGTACCTGGGAGAAAGATAAGTATTGCGAAAACTGGGTTTGATTACTTTGTGTGTAAAAGTTCCCGTAAGGGGTGAAAATTCCCTTTAATGGCTTTCCTCAGGGAAAAGTGACACCCAGTTAATTTTAACAATAGGATTGTGTTATGGTGACTTAACTTTTTTTAACAACAGTTTTTGCCATGTTAATGTATTTTTCGTTTATTATGAGTATGTTTAAAATAAGCTAAAATGGTGCTAATAATGCTGCAAAGTGTTGTGGTAAAAATGTACAAAAATAGCACTTGTTTTTAACATGCCCTATGTTTTAATTTGTTTCACAGATTTATTGTGAATGAGCCTGTGATTAAATGACAGCTATAGTAAAATTATTTATCAATTAATGCTGTCATTATACAGCGGAGGTAGGAGCTGATATACTTTACTCCCTCCTGCTGTCTATTTTTAAAATGTAAACCTTAAACTTTGATGTTCACCGAATCCCATCTGTTTTTTAGGTTTTCCTTCTTTTACTTATGCATACCACATGCAAATAAAGCATGTTTTCCTGTCAGGTACACAGAATCCTTGTGTATAACCTCCCAACATTATTACAATAATGTATCTTCTGATCTGTTGCTTTTCTGAGGAATTCCTAACCACTGTGTAAGGTCAGGTTTATGAGCTACTCCTTCTATCCGCCAATAGCTCAGGAATTTCCTACGTGCTCCTCCACCATTTAATTAATGGTATAAGCATTATGCTTCTCAGATTGAGAGAGCTGTGCTGTACAGAGTGGAATATTAGTGAGTATGACTGCAGTGCATGCTAAGTTCAAATTTAGGTAACTTGACAGTTATAACTCTTGCTGGGATTGACTTATTATTGACATTATTTTGCACTGCACCACTGTGATCTTAAAGGAATAGTTCACTCTAAAAGTGAACTATTCCTTTAATGTATTAATTGAAGCCCGGAGGGGTTAAGGAACTATGAAGAAAATATTGGCGGCTCTGATCTCCCCCACACCAACAATTTTTTTGAGCTGCCTCCTTGTGCTAATTCAGCTAAGGAACGCTCACTCCTCTGTAGTAGAAACAAGAATAAAGTAAAGGCTGCAGCACCACAATAGGTCAGAATTAATATGTCATTTAATTAAAATTATGTTTTAATTTTGACCTATCTTGGTGCTGCAGTTTATCTTTCTTCTTGGTTAAGGAGCAATGCCTTACCTCCCGTTCTTCAACCAATAGCTCAAAAATAGCTCAATGCAAAGTAAATGGGGACATTAAACCAGGGCATCTTACCTGTCCCCGCTTGCTTGTTTCAGTAACTATAGCAACGTAATTACTGCATCAGTGGATAGCAGTCAAGAAATGGTGTCCACACACCTAAATGTCCCGGTCGTGTGATATCAGAATGTCCAGATATTGTATGATTGTTGGACCAATAGGCTGAAAAGTTTCCTCCTAGATCATACACTTAGTATATAAATGTATGGGCCCCTTAATGCTTAGAGGACCGATACTGCATCACCCCAAAATGATTTACTAGTTTTTAAAATTATTGTAGGTATTATATTATTATAAGTACCGAAAAAATTATAAATCTATAATTAAGCTAAAATGTAATTATTAAATGTGGGTGTATTTTTGTAACTGTAGGCAACTGTGTGTACAGTGTTACTCTGGAAACTATTAAAGGGCAATTAAACTGCCTAAAATTGGTTATTTAAAAAGAACTCAGAGTGACTATCTAAACCCTGGGTCCTCATCCCTGTGTTTGCTCTACTAACTTACCCCATATGAAGCTAGAAAAATTTTACTTTTTAAATCTGGCCCTGTCCCCCTCTCTCAGGCTCTGACTTTTCATGGACTGGCGAGTGGAAGGACACGTTTCTTGAAGTCCTTGTCTTTAACTGTCAATTGAAGTAGTCCTGGACTAAGAAGGAGGTTGGGCCCGACCAGCATTTCAAAGGGGAACTTTGCTGGCTTCACGTGGGTTGAGGCAAACCCAGGTGTGAGGACCTAGCCATATAATACCCTATATTCTAACCATATAATAACCTAGTAATATAATAACCATATAATACCCTAGTAATATAATTATGTTATCATTAAGTAATTATGGTTATTATATTACTAGGTTATTATAATAATCCAAACATTTGTATTGCTTCCCCTGGCCAGGATTCAAACCCTGGTCTCCCATGTCAAAGAGACCAGTACGCTATCCAGCCACTACATTATGTGGTTAATATATTACTAGGTTATCATATGATATATGTATATATATATATATACTATAATAACCATATAATTACCATATGATAACCTAGTAATATATTAAGCAAATAATGTAGTGGCTGGATAGTGTACTGGTTAAAGGCACTGCCTATGTCATGGGAGACCAGGGTTCGAATCCTGGCTAGGGACAGCTATACTAATGTTTGGATTGTTATACACCCTAGTTATATATAACCTAGTAATGTAATAACCATATAATAACCTAGTAATATAATAAACATATGATAACCTAGTAATATTATTATTATATACTAGGGTATTATATGGTTATTATATTACTAGGTTTATTGTTTAATAAGGGTATTATATGGTTATTATATTACTAGGTTATTATATGGTTATTAAAATAATCCAAACATTTGTATAGCTGCCCCTAGCCAGGATTCAAACCCTGGTCTCCCATGTCAAAGGCGGTGGCATTAACCAGTACACTATCCAACCCTCGAATGTACCATTCACTAAGCCTAGGAAGGATCGTTCGCTAACAGGAAAGATTGTTTGTTCGTTCGATAAGACTCAAATGTATTGTCAATTGCCTGCTTAACTTCAGGAAATGTTTTAACAAGTTTTGGTGACAGTGACCATTTTCCAGGTGCCACAGCCATTTACAGTAAGTTACCATTGTTAGTTTAGCTGTAAATCACTCAGACTTTTCGAACTATCACTCCGCCATAGACTTGAAAGGGTCCGAATTCGAACTTTCGAACTTTCTATGAAGTTCGAAAGTTCAAAAACGGACCGAACTTTCTATAGTTTGACCATCTCTAGTGATAACTTTCCTGAAATATGATCACACATTAACCAATCATATTTTAATATTTAATTCTAATATGATTGGTTAAGATTTCAATCCTGAAATATATGAATATATTTTAATATGATTGGCTAATGTGTGAAGAATTGAAATCTTAAGCAATCACAAATGGATTTGGTCCTTCAGCAAAGCTGTATAAAGAAGTGCAAACCCCCGTGGAACTCATTGCAGTGATGACAAAAGAAAGAAGATGTCGGTATCAAGATTGGTAGCAACATTGGCTATGTCCATGTAACCGGTGACGGGGGTGTCACTGGCAGCCACAGTGACATCACCTGGCAATGGCAACACCAGCGGAGTTGGTGTCACCCCATTATCGTCTGCAATATCGGTAGAAGAAAGAAGACATTGGAGAATTTGTAAAGGTCATTTTTAGGACCAGGGGTGGCACCTGTTTTGAACTGCGGGACCCCTTAAGCACCAAAAGGCATTTGTCAGTGCCCCTTCTGGCGACCCCCCACCAGAAGCCCTTCTAGATCCCTCTCTGTGTGTCGCCATTTTTCCTTTTCACCGCAAAACTGTACTTAGCCTGTTGCCTTCAGTATATGTAGTGCCAGTGCTAACTATTTAAAGGGCATTTAAAGCCTCCTTGGCATCTCCTTTGGTTGTGGTGGCTTCACATCTAGTCCTGGAAGTGAAAGCCTTGTTTTTGTTCTTGAACTTGTTTACTGACCTATGCTTCATCCTTGATTCTTTAATTACTCCCTGCCTCAACCTGTGCTTATTTAGATGGTTTTCTGATAGCCAACTTTCTTCACCTAAACTTTGTCCTTGGCAATCCTATGAAAAAGTAGTTAAAGGCTATGTCCACCCTGAAAATTTTTTTTTATATATGGTCCCCCCTGGGCTCCCAGCCCCAACCGCTATAATTGTTTTTTTAGAAAGCCCCCCAAACTCTACTTACCTCCCCTCGATCCTCCGCCGCGCTCCGGCCCTCTGCTGCAAGGAAATGCAAGCAGGGGCGGGACCGGCAGCCGCGTCTGTGATTGGCTAGCGGCAGCCAATCACAGACGCGGCTGCCGGCAGCTCACTTCCCGGAGGAAAGAGGAGAGGTAAATAAGAGTTTGGGGAGCTTTCTAAAAAAAAAAAATGCGGTTGGGGCTGGGAGACATGGGGGAAATATTACTTAAGGGTTTTATGCTAGGGGGAGGGATAGTAGAATGGGAGGGAGAGGGAGGGAGAGAGGGAGAGGGAGGGGAGGGAGGGGGAGAAGGCTGCAGTACGCATGGCAAAAATCTACCTGAGCCTCAGCAGGCAGTGTCCTATATGGACTCTGCTACCCTCCTGTTTCATTTTTGGGACTTGTGGGGGGGGACTACAGGAGAACCCTATGGAGCTGGGATGTGAGGTAAGATTAAACTACACTACATGGTGGGGCCAGTAGTTGGGGGATTATATTTTTGGGTGTGACATGCCCTTTAAAGGACAACTCCACCCTCATAATACATGTTTTGGAAAGAATGGCCTCTTTAAATTGGTTGAATATACCTACTTTGTCCTGAAATCATTACTGTATGCCTGCAATGCTTCTGGATGCTTCATGGAAACTGAGCAATTTAGTGACCTGGTTCTGAGCCTGAGCATACTCAGAAGAGGCAGCTAGGGGATTACCATTCAGTCATTGGCTGTGATGTCAACTGTCAAATCTATAACTGACAGTTGCTAACTGGAAGAACCAGGAAGCAGAAACATGGAAAACAGGAAATTGTTCAGGATTTGAGGTTAGACTTACATATTTCAGATTTCAAACTATTACAGCCTAGGATTTTAGGAGGTAATTTACTCGTATTTAGGTTTTTATTTGAGGGCTGGACTTGCCCATTAAACTGTGTGAACTAACCCTAAGTATTCTATGTAATACATTCAGAACCTTACATTGGATACCCCGGATGTTTCAAAAGGAAACTATACATGGGGAAATTAACCATTTATTTGTAAATTATCTATGTTACAGAAATGATTACACAAACTTGTGTAATCACATCTGGAAACTTGTTACACAGCCCTGAAAAACACAAAGGAAGTGGATGTATAATTTAGACTCTTTTATTTGTTTCTTAATGGTGCAGCCGCTATCAAACTGCACTGGTTTGTAGTTCATTTTAAGACTTAAGGAATGTGGCTCCAAAACATTTTTTGGGTGGCAGAAATTGTATTTCCATGACACTTTATAATCCATTTATAAAGGTTATAATGGTTCTTCTGCACTACGTTTTTAGAAGCTGGTGTTAAACTCATGCAGAGGATTAAGCCCTTATAGTGATTTAGCCTCACAATTGGGACAAGTTGGTTGATGATAACTTGCAGCTCTGGATAAGTTGTGCATGTTTTATCAGCCTAGTATGAATTATAAATTATAAATATAAATCTTTTCCAAAAGTCCAACTGGCTATGCTACTTTTAAGACCTGGAACTGTATCAAGTCTTACCCAAGTATCCAGGTCACTAGTGGCTTTGGGGCTATCGGTCTGCCATTAAATGATGTTAAATGTAGTAACAAGTAGTGTTTAATTAATAAAAACTTAATTACTCTAATTTCAAATGACTGTATCCCCAAACATTCTTGCTGAATTATGATTAGTACAAACATAGAAAAGGTAATCAATGCATATTCCTAGGCCCCATACAATATCATATTATCTGCACACTGGCATACTTTATAAACAAAGGGGTTTTAGTATACATTACTGTGATCACATGAATGAAAAGCCTTCCAACCACGTCAAGGTAACCCCAGTCTGGAAGGTCCTAGCTTCTAACCTTTTTGAATGTCTTTTACTTCAATTACGATTAGCAAACTTTGCATTTCTGATTCTTACACACTGGATCCATATGCTCTCACACTTTCCCCCAGCCCTTTGGCTGGAGGACATCCAATGCTTTATATTAAAGGCATTAGACCTCCCATAAAAGGGGCGTGTTGGGGGAGCTATTACCACATGGAGGCTTGACAAAGCCTCCCAATAAATACATAAAATACAAGGATTGTGGAAGCACTCCAATTAGGCTAATTTACAACTACATTTAGCATAAGTGCTACTGAACATTCAAAAAGGTTAGAAGTTAGGACCGTCCAGACTAGGGTTACCTTGATGTGGTTGGAAGGCTTTTCATTCATGTGATCACAGTAATGTATACTAAAACCCCTTTGTTTATAAAGTATGCCAGTGTGCAGATAAAATTATATTGTATGGGGCCTAGGAATGTGCATTGATTATCTTTTCTATGTTTGTATAAATGTTTGACCAGATCAGTAGCACTTCCGCTAAATGTAGTTGTAAATTAGCCTAATTGGTAAGTGCTTCCACAATCCCTGTATTGTATGAATTATGATTAGTATCTGCCTACATTAGACAACACTTTATTACGTTTGTCTGCATAAAATAAAAAATAAAACAAATAAATCCCATGCCTTTCATGAAAAAAATATTCATGAAGCGGGAGTAATTTTGTGTAAGCACCACACAATACTTCAGGGACAGTATGTTCCTTCCTCAGATGTCACAAGGTAGGGTTTTTAATATCTATTAAAATAGTACTTACCGTTTGCATTGTTATTGTGTTTTACCCTTATAGTTTTTCTACACAGCACTATGGTATGTTCATATATTAATGTAACTGGTTTGATAATTAACTGCAGTTTGCTGAAGATAAACAATACTAAAAATGTGTCCTATAAATAAAAAAGATAAAATTCGCTTTTTGAGTTTTACACCATCATATCCTATTAATAAAATAGAGAAAATTCGCCTTTTGAGTTTTACACAATTAATCATATCTTTGGCTGAAAAAAAACACCAAATGTGTTAGGCTATTTTTAAATAACAAAGGTGTTCAGTGTGTATTAACCAATTTAATACTACTTTGAAAAACCACCAGGGAGTATTACCTATTTACTATCATATGTGCTGAGCTAGGTGTTAAGTGTGTATTAACCAATTTAATACTACTTTGAAAAACCACCAGGAAGTATTACCTATTTACCATCATATGTGCTGAACTTTTTCAGGATTATTAGTGCTACTTTTTGCTAAATAATTTTCACTTTTGATGAAAATCCGCCTTTTTAATAAAGTTTAAAAAATTGTGGTAAAGTCTGGTGGGTAAAAAAAGCGAAAATAATGCCCCTTATAAATATGTCCCTTAGACCCCCATATGATTTTATTAGTAAATAAAGAAAATTGGAATGTTAAAAAAAAGCAACCTTAAAAAAGCAAAAAATAAACCTTAAAAAAGCAAAATATCAGATTGTATTACAGTAAATGGGAGAAAATAGTCTAACACCCCCCTGGGTACTTATTAGCATTGAGAAATACTCCACAATGTACTGACACCTTCCATGGACCCACTGGCAGGCTAAATAATTAGCCACATATGCCTTTTCGCCATATCAGACTTGAAAAATTTGAATAGCTAACTTAACGCAATAAAACACTTTTCGCCATTTTATAAATATGCTAGAGCGGTAACTGCAGCGATGTATGGGAAGACCAAAATGTAGCGGTAATAACTTTTTGCCACTGGTTATCACGGCTTTAAAAATAGTGAAAAGTCCAAAAAGGCAGTGTTAAAGAAGGCGAAAAATTTAACAAATATTCCCCTATGTGTGGTAAAAGAAAAATGTATAATAATGTTTGCCAACAGAAATAATGTTAAACAAATTAGTAATATATTAAGCTTGTGGTGTAGATTTTATTATATATTTATAGAAAGCAATAGAACAGACACAAAGGGAAAATAAAAATGAAGGTATTAATTTCCTTTAACATAGGACTCTGCAGTGTAGAGAATACCAATGACCAAATTTGTAACATGCAAGGACAGGAAAAAGAGGAGACCAATGATGATGGCACAAAAAAATAAAGAAGGTAATTTATCAAGATGAGAAAAACATAAGGCTAAAAACAACACAAGACATCACTTTGGGCTAAACTGGTGTCAGACGGCTGTAACAAATTCATTCTTTGTAGGAACATCAGGGGATTTCAACCGTTTATCTTCATTCTGTTTTTTTTTAATTACTGTAATTTTTTGCCCAAAAATTTAATTGCATTAGGTTTGTGAAATATCCTTTATCTCTATTATTATCATTAATATAAATATATAAAAAGAAATATTGGGTGTGGGAAACATTTTGTAATTTGCTGGTCATTATATAAATTGTTAAATTCAGATGCTTAAGATAGAAAAATTGTTGTAGTTCAGAACATGAAGTCCAGACATGATGTAATGCTTTTTCTCTGTTCTCTGTGTTTTTACTTTTAAATCTTATTTTTGGCTTGCTTAACCAACCGATAGATTACTGTTTCCTTGAAGCAGTGGGTGTGATAGGGATAATTAATCTCCTGCTCTGTGCCTTGACTTTCAGTCAAACAGAAATGACTTCTATTGTCACTCATTCTTGATCTGTAAATTAAGTTGCCCAGTCACAATTACACAATGAACAAAGTCATAAGATCCCTAACTATAAGATACATATAGCTATTTCTAAGCACAAAATATTTTTTTTGTTCCTACAAAAAATACATAAAGGCAAAATTGCGCAGGAACATACTTTTGTTAAAAAAAGCTGCAGTCCCTTGTTATGTTTTCCTAATGGAAAGGTATTGCTTTAACTCACATGATTATCTCCTTCCCAAATGTGCAAAGAGGAGACTCAAATCAAATCCTATTTAAAAATGTTTCTTTTAACTTGTCAGGGAAGAGAAAGTGGCATATTTATAAGACTTTGCTTACTTCCAGGAAATCGGAAAAGAGACATGCATTCCCTGTATTGCGATAAAGTATTTTGCATATAATATGTGCTGTAGGTTATTTAAGAAAAACAACCAACAGAAAATGATATGTGATGTATAGGGTTGTCACAGCAAAGGCAGGTAAATATTCAGGGAGATTCAATGACATTTTTACTGTTAAAAATGGTGCTAATTTTGCCCCAACAAATCAGATTTATTTAACATTTGAAAGCTAACATCGGATTGGTTGGGGCAAAATGAGTACCATTTTTAACGATAAGAACTTTTATTGAATCTTCCTGATTGTCTTTAGGGGACTTGGTGTAGGTGTTGGGTTCTCAAGAATAGGATGATGGTCGATATGTTGATATATTTGTATTGACACTAATAAAATATCAGCTGGATGGAAAACCTAGTGATCCATGAGTAAGATTTAAAACATCACTTTTTAGGACTTCAAATTTCCTCTTACCATTTCATAGCACATAGCCCTGACAAAGATTTTAGAAAAGTCTATAAAGTAGACTAGAAGGTGCCAGAAGAAAATGCATCAATTATTTAAAAATGAAAATCTAAAGTTGTTAAAAGAGTATACTATGTTTTCCAGTAAAAAAATTATACTTTTGCTCAAATTATTTTGTACCAGCTCAGATATTGTGCTAAAAGTTGATGTACTTTCTATACTTCTGGAAGGAAACTCAAATATAATGATGTGACTGAACAAGAGTTTTTCTCTGCTTGATGGCAATGATGCCAAATAAATTCAGCAGAAGTAGTGAGATTTTGTAAAGAGGAGACAGATATCACATAATACTAAATATCGGAACTAAAGCTTAGAATTTTCTGAGTCATGTTAAAGCATGGAAACCAATATAAGAAACAGGGCCGCACACACACTTTGCATATAGCTAGTGTGACACTACCAGGCTCATAACCCTAAGATAATAACATAACTGTCCAGCAACCCTGTTCCCTGGGCCACTGTGCTATAAAAATCTCTCCTGGAGTCACCTTTCAGAGCCATGAATTTTTATTTTTTTACAGAAATATGTGTTTGTTGTGGAAAATGTAAAAAAGTGACATTTCTACATTAAACATATTAGTGGATTAAGAATGTAATTTCACAAATTTAAAGGATAAGTGCACTGTAAAATCAAGTTATGTTCATTTGGAAGCTGCAGCTTTAAAAATACAGTTGCCATAATTTTTTTTTTTACCTATGCCCCTCCAGAGCCTAGCTTTGTGCCTTGAAAGTTGCTGACATCTTGTTACTGGTTTGCTGAATGTTAAGCTCTGCCCCTCTGAGATTTCCTCTGCTTTCTTCTGCTTGAGCCTCAAACAGTAATGCCTGTGAGTTCCGTGCACTCTCCTGATTGAGCCTCAAACAGTAATGCCTGTGAGTTCCGTGCACGTGTGTGTGCACGTAGCTCACAGGCATTACTGTTTAAGGCTCAAGCAGGAGAAGGCAGAGGAAATCTCAGAGGGGTGGAGCTTAACATTCAGCAAACCAGTAACAAGATGTCAGCAACTTCAAAGGCACAAAGCTAGGCTCTGGTGGGGCATAGGTAAAAAAAAAATAATATGGCAATAGTATTTTTAAAGCTGCAGCTTCCAAATGAACATAACTTGATTTTACAGTGCACTTATACTTTAATTCATATTTACTAGTTGTTTCCTGTAAAAGTACATTAGTATAACATTCATTCAATGGAAATATGTGTCCTTGGATACATACACCAATTTAACAGCAATTTTTTTTATAGAAGAAAAGGAAATTTCAGTGACATTTCAAACACTGTAACTATTTATTTGCCCATTTGATATGAACCACATGGTGGAATGATGTCACTATCCAGAGTATAGTATGAGGTTTCCAAAGAAAAATAAATCTAACATGCATATTTATAAAGCAACACAAATTAAATTCTGGCGCTATTTTCTCAATTTTTCTCATTCTATTCATAAAGAGGTGAAATTTAACATTTACCACTTTTTTCACCTTTCTCTGCATTTTTCACTGTTTTTCACCAAAGACATTTTTTATTCCATTAACATGGTAAAATCACAGAGGTATATTAAAGTGTCGAAATATAGATTTATGGCAAAAGAATTATCTAAAAACTATCTCCAAGTCTGAGGTGGCATTAATGCATCTATTGGGGCTTTCCTAGACTGGAAATAGGTTGAGTTACTTACTGGAAGGTTGTACCTGCATCTTAAGGACAAAGGACATACCTTTGAAGATTGTAATGTTAACATATTGGCAAAGGAACGTGACTGGTTCAAGAGAGGTGTCAAGGAGTCCATTTATGTGAAAATAAAGAAACCAAGCCTAAACAGAGGTGGGGGGGGTTCGACACCAACTGTCTGCCATGTACAATGCTGTTTTGACACCTTACTCTGGGCGTTCCTATAACACCTCTTAGCCACTATCCAATCACACCCTTAACACTTGGCTGTGATATGCTAATTGGTATTTTCCAGGGTACTTAATTGCCACAGATTCTTGTACAAGTCATTCTGAATTGAGAAAGCCAGTCGGATGACTAGCGAAACGTCTTTAAGAACTAAACTTCAAGTCCAGTTGATCTAATTGAATACAACAGATATACCATGACCTGGATGAATGAGAACCTTCACAAGCTTACTGGAAGGTTCCATTAACGTGGCCATGCCTAACAGCGCTATGATGTGTTACACTATTAATGTAACTGTCTTGTCTTGAAAATTTGCTACAGGACGCTGAAAATTAGCCATGATGTGTTACTATTCACTAAACACAAAATTCACCTGGGTTTACTATTTTTCTTATATTTTTCTGGGGAAAAAAATCACATATTCACATAAACAGATTTTAATGTGCCTACAAAAGCTTATGCAGGATTGAATTAAAAACTGCACTTAAGTCCTACATGAAATTCATGGCATTTGTTTAAATGTACAAACTTTATACATAACCTTATTAGTAAATATCACTCTTAAGAGGGGAAATAGTGACATGTATGCCAAAGAACACCATTAATCACTGCAATGTATTAAACCATGCAGCCATATGTTACACAACTGAACTGTGTACTAATACTTTTTACAGCAAATTACTTTTGATGTTAGGTGCCAGAAACAACTTAATGGTGTCACTAAAGTAACTATTTTAGTAGCTAGGGAATATAATTTTCTATTGACATAAATGGAAAGGCCTATAGAAGGTTAGTCACCAGTAGTACATTTCTATCTACCATGCCAGGGTTTCTTCAGCCATGTTCTACAGCATCTATGTGGTATTAAAGGCATGCTACTGTTTGATTTCTAAAATTGTCCAATAAAGTAATGCTTAATACCACATGTCAATGCCATTTAAACAACAACAATGTGTTGACTATAACATTTAATTTAAAAAGAAAAATAGTTTGCAATATGAGTGGTGTGCGATAACAACTCTCATTGCCTTTGTACACTCATTGGTGCCTTAAAATACTCACAACATGCTGACATATTACTGAAATGTAAGAAAAATGAAAGCTTGATACAAGCCTGATATTTATATTGGGGATTTTAATATGCCAAGCTTACTTTAAATTTGTGTGCATTAGAAAAAGAAGAAAATAATAAGAAGAAAAGTGCTAAAAAATCATTACATTTTTTGGAGATCTAACACTCTGCCAGCAAGGGGAGCTTAAATGCATGTGTGCTAGCTTTCCCTGTTGTCTACGGGCCAAACGACAGTCAATGGTTGGTGTTCGATTGCTGCCTTACTTCCCCCAAAAGTTAAGAGAGCTGCTATTGCCCTACAATGCAATTGCTCCATGTAATGACATGTAATATAGCAATAGTGGCTCTGTAAGTTCTGCAAAACCTGTACAGCCACTGTAAATTCAGTCATAAAGTTATGCTAACCTTTATTACATTGGTTAGTGTGACTTTAAGACTGTCTGTGTTTCATACTGTTAGACTTATTTTCCCCCTTGAAAATGCATTTTGTGGAACAAAACTCATCTGTCTACACCTTTTAAATGCTACAGCTGCAGAGGATAGAGGTGAATATTGAATATTGTTGTTCAATAAAGACATGACATTTGCAAATTAACAAATGCATCATTGACCAATTTTTCCCATCCATTTCTAATTTCTTTCCAAAGGAATGTGGGGAGTCTGCTACTTATAATCGGAGATGGATTAAGATCTGGAGTCTCTAGGGCCCCCTTTTTTGCTACTTATATTGTATAGAATATAAAATTGTAACTGCTTCTTAAGCTGGGCCCCCAGAAGTTTCCTGGGCCCTAGGCAGGTGCCTTTGGTTGCCTTGTGGATAATCCTGCTCTGCTTATAATATACATTACAAAAATTACAAAATGCATTAACTTCTTCTGTAATAGTCAGTTTTTCCTCCAAATGAGTCAGACAGCACAGCATGATATTATATGACATAAAAATAGGTGACTTCATTGAAAAATGTATCTATTATGTGATGGGAAAGCTAATGTCTCTGTGCCTGCCAAAACATAGCTATGAAAGTCCTGCAAATTGAGATCCCCCAGGAAGCCGACATTCAAACAATGCACAGCTTTTTGATAGCTGAGAATGATAATTTTCTGCTATTGAAAAAGTGTGGCTCAGAAATCCATCTCTATCTCATTTAAGGTCAGAAGTGTGAATGTATAGAGTAGGGAGATCAATTCAAAAAGTCACTCCTGTAACTCTTAATATCTGAATGATATAACCCTATTAATAGCTGAGTATGAGCAACATAACTAATAGCTGGTGTTAGAGTCAAGCATGAGGTAGAGCCTGGCTGGAATTCACCAACATAGTGCAACCACTATATTAAATGGAGGGTACCTGATTTCTGTTCTGGGTAAAAATGAGACCATTTGAATTGTCAGATTTTGTTTTCTAAAATAATTTTTAAATATTTAATCCAAAGTCCTAAGTATCTGGAATCCATATGTGAATGTTATTAATAAAAACAGATGTGAAGTCACTGAACTGTCTCTCATTTTTGTGCTTAAAAATATTCATCTAATGGGCTGCCAGAAGGGTTTTGATAAAATATTTGGAACAGCGACTGATCAGCATGTGAAGCTATATAAAGCAGATGTGGAGACTTTAGTTTCAGTGTCTGTCTTATATTTTATTTTGTCAGTGACTCGTGTCATGTTGAGTAAAATTTTTTCAGACATGAAGTTACATTTCCAGCATTTAAACAACAAATTTTGTGAGTGAAACCTACATGGTTTCTTACTTGACTTAACTAACTTTAGTCATTGAGTTGCAAGAAATATGGGTTTGAGAAGATATCTCTAGGCTTCTAAATAGAACCCCATGCGTAAAGGATAGTTCTTGTGCAATTAACTCATAATAGCATAGTCAATAAACAAAGTCTGTATTATGTTTGTGTCTGACAGATATGTCCAAGATGAAACTGAACTCAGCAATGAAGAGCTGATGTTCAGGTGAATTTGGGACAGTTAGACAAAAGTGTAGCCAAAGAATAGAGCAAGGCCGGGGCAGGTAATGTGGTTCAGAAACTGTAAACAGGCCAAAGGTCAAGGTGGTCAGCATAGGTTTGTTGGGATATCTAGTTAAGACGTCAGGGCAGAAGGCAAAGAATCAGAAGTCAAAAATGAAAGTAGGGTAGGCAATGGTAGTCAGGAATCAAAGTAAAAGCTTACAAGTCTTAGGAAAAAACTGTCAGGAAACTACCAGAGGGTTTAGATAGGTGAAACCCAGTAGCCGTATCATCATAGAACAATTAACACAAGTTCAATGCTGTCAGCATGCACAAACACACAAAAATATCATCACGCTGTTGAAACATTACCATCGTGAGATCACTGATAAATCACCAAACCGTGATGTGAAGAAACAGACATGTGATAAACCCCTGACAAACAAGCTGAACAGGGAATTATCAAGGTCCAATATCGAATTCTCGGAAGTGAACTGCCGGAACAGGGCGAAAGAACAAATAGACTAACCACACGATAGCCATAAACAATCCAAAAGACGGACAGAGAAACAGTAAGCAATAACAGTCTGGTACTAATTCAGTTATAATAGACAAGAACCATAAACAGTCTGCAAATTTTATCTTTATGGCACTACGCTATGTTATCAGTTACGATTTCTATTTCACTAAATCATCAGTGTCACATGACATTGCTTGTGCAAAAGTACTCATCTTTTAATTTTATATTTTATGGATCTCCTTGGTGGCTATTTTACAATAGGGCTGCAACTTTCACTATATAACCATTTTGTTTAATTTTAATTAGGGGAAAAGGTGCTACGCCAAGAAGTAAAACAGCTTGTAATGAAAGCTAAAACCTATTTAGAAACAGATTTGTTTGCAGGATTTTGAATGAATGTTTCCCCTGACTAACTGAAAACATTTTTTAATACTTTGTCATGCTTCCAAGCAAAGTCCTTCAAGTAAGAAATAATGAAACAACTGCATTTAAAGGCTGTAATTATGATTATAATGTATTTGCTTTATATAAAGTTAAGTTTGTGAAATCATGCTTTTACTATGCCCTCTGGGATATAAGCAAAATTTGGGGACAACAGTAGCTGTTAATCCACCATTTTATCAAGATGAGTTTAACATAAGCTTTGTTTTTAAGTGGGTGAATGCTGCTAATTGCTTTGTTTCTGTTTATCCTCTGGCCCAGTACAGGGACATTTTATATGTTACCTTGGCTCAGGATTTTATAGAATTGTTACGGTGTTGTGATAATTTCTCTTAGAATGAAAGTGCTCTAAAGTGCACATTTCATTCCTCCTTTTAATATGTTATTACAGAACTGACAAAATTGAAGTGCAATACAGACATGCTTTACCGAGTTTTATTTTCTATCCTATTTAATTAATTGTCTCTGGAAAATAAATTTGATTTTAAATAGACACAAAGGAAACTTAAGATCAGACACTGAAGATGTTTTCATGCAATTTGCAAGACATTTGTCTGTTCAATTGATTTGTAGATGCCTGTCTAACAAATTGTCTTTCTGAAATGTTCACTACAGCTGTTATAATGCCAGTTGGCAATGGCAAGCTGGGGTCTATTAGCATAACCGGAGTAGCAATATTGTCATTATTTGTGATGGAGCAGTCACTAAAAAAAAGGGTTCACTGAGTTAATAATTTTATTCTCTTAATGGATTAATAGAAATGTAAAGCAATGCCAGTACAGTATATTTAGTATATTTAGTCATTAAAGAAAGACTACCATACAGGTTACATATAGGAACTACAAGCTCTCCAAGCAAAGCCTGTTGTAAAAGTCCCTAAGATAGTATTTCCTTCCTACACATATACTTAACTTATTCCAAAACTTTAGTGTTTCTTTAAGCAGTATATAAGATATACCGGTTGAATACTGGTATAAACATGCAGAAGGTAATGGGGTTAAAGTGTGGCACAAAGGGGTCTTTTATTTTTTTTATGAGTTTCTTTTTTTAACCCTTTTAAATTTCTTTAAATGTTTTTATTCTTCCACATCTGATGTGTATGTTTTATTTCTTAATATGATAATGTCATCTTGGCATCATTTTACAAATAGATTAAGTATTTGCTCTGTTAAACAGACTGACCTAAATATCTTTGTTCACTGGACTCTGCAATTTATAATAAAATTTAAAACTGCCTGTCCATGCATCAATTTATGATTCATTAAATTATCCCATGAAAGCATGCATACAGTATTATATTTCATTGGACCCAGTGACAACTTGTTACTTGAATCTGTTGACTCTTCTCATTAAAAAAGAACAACCTATCATATAAGATGATCTTGAAACTCTAGAGATTAATGAGCCCTGCTTCTAAATATTATGTCCCGCGACACGCTGTGCATTGACAGAAGGCCAACAAACTGAGGAAATTGCAGTGTCTATTCAGATGCTCGTAAAACGTTCCTGCCTGTTTTAGATTCCTTAAATGGGGTTTGAAAAAGCAGAACTGGATGCTCATCTGCAAAAATAAAAGTATTAAAGGACCTTTTCACACAAGCAAATAAATATAAAAAGTTTCATTAGAGAAGCTAAAGGTTTTTTTTTCTTAATAATCCTAAACAACAAGATGCCAGTTTGCTGAAGGCTTAAAAATAGAATATCATATTAATGCCATTTTAGATTTAAAGGAATCTACAAATCTGCACAGTGCAATATCAAATTAATAATAAATTCCAGTTTTTATACAGTTATTGCTTCTTTATTGGAACTATAGCACCTGTATCTTCTAACTATAGCAACTGTATCTTAATACCCCCTAAAGCGCTACTAAAAAATCAGCCCGATAGTTCCTGCTGTTAAACGTATCTTTAGGTCATCATAGTTACCTTATGGGAATCAAACAGACAATATTTCATCTCTGCAGCTGTAAACCATTTGAAAGCTACAAATTATATCTCAGGAGAAAAGCCTTCAGCTAGTAGCATATAGGTTTTTCACACAAACAAAAAGATGATTTAAGGCAATGTTTTAGACTTAATGCACACTTAACAATTAAGGGATACAACATCTTTCAGTTAAAGGGACAGTTCAGTGGAAATTATCAATAATTGTTAAATTGTTAGTTTGTGTAATGCCTTCTTAGTTATTCTACATATTCTCTTCCATTTTCAAAAATCAGTTGATTTCATACCCTTTGCTGTTCCCTGCTGTTGACATTAGTGAGCTGACTTTTCAGGTTCTAACGGTCCTTCTTCTTCCCAGGATGCACCACATCCTTGGAATGTTCCTAACAGTAATTTCTACTGATTGGCTGTTGGATGGGTCAAACATGCTCAGATCTCTACTGAGCAACTGAATCAACCCAGGCGCTGGGTCAAGGGCAAGACCATAACGCTCTCTACTAACCTGCAAACAGGAAGTCAGTATTTCGGTTGACTTTATTTACACACCAACAAAATTCTGAATTGGCAGTTTAAGGTCATTGGGATGAAAAAATGAATTGTCTTTTTTCTGAAAAGGATATGTATTTCCACTGAACTTCCCCTTTAAGGCAGATACATTTTTTCAACATACAATGCAAGATTTCTTATCCAACCTTTCCCAAGCTCTGCATACCACGCCATTTACAGCAGTATTTTTAAGACCACAATCGGACAATTATGATCACGGTCGTACCAGGATCATAAATTTCCAATCTCAATCTTACATTTACAGTTGCAATCGTACATTGCTATAAACATCATACATTCTTTTAAAGCTATAAGTTCTAGTTCTCCTGTTTTTCAAGCCAGACTTCTTGCATTTGTAAACATACATTTTAGGTTATCATTTATTTCCACACTTTGACGTACATGCCCCCCTTTCCTCTATGTTCCCCCCTCTACTCCATTATCTTATTATACATCTGCACCAGTATATTCCAAAATGCTCTCCCCCCATACCTAGCTTAAATTCTCCTCCCAGAAACATTTGGGTTCATTCTAGTGGTAGTGTCATTTGGATTCTAACATTACATAATTTGTACATTATTGTGTATCAGGCCAGAAATGTATTGCAATCCATCTACGATTTAGTGGTTGCTAAAAGAAAATCCAGATTATTAAATGTTACACAGTAAATGAGACAACCCTTGCATGTGAATATCTAGCATTTGTGATTTAAATTACCTAATAATTAGAAAATAGACAATCAATCTTGCATACACATGTATATATATTATCTAATAGTTATGGTATATGAATTTCAGTTAGTCACAGTTGAATATATACATAGATCCATTAACATTATAACTACTGTATATAGACCAATTCAAGCATTTAATTAATTGTACCTGTGGATATTTTGCCTTTCCTAGAAAGTCTTTAAAAAGCATTTATGGATTCTACCATCACTGCGTCATCTAAGAAAGGCAAACAAGAAATGACCAAGAAGAGTTTTTTTATGAGCCACGCAGAGTACCAGCCACTAAATACCACTAACCAAGGTTACAGCGGAATTTAAAGCATTCACCTTTGAAACATGTTTTTTTTTTACCCAAATTCTCTTACTCTCTCCTTTCCCTTGTGTTTTATATATTAATTTCTCCTGTGACCACAGATGCTAGACATTTATATTTGGAATAAAGGACAGACTATTGTAGTCAAGGCTCTATCCCCAGCCTGGAAACCCTAATCATAATGTATGTATCAATGTTTGCCCCCCAGGAGCAATGGAAGTTTGCACAACCACCAAACTCTTCTCCTTCACTCCCTGCCCCTCTTCTGTTCTGTCCCAAACTATGTTGGGACAGGACCACAGTTGCCCTTTAAATACTTAACAGTGAACAGGGAGTTTAATTTGTTCTGCAGTTTTAAATACAATAAAGATTCTGACCACAGCAAAACTGATAAATAATGTACTCATTTTATGTCTTTTTTAAGATAACCATTGGGTTAAAACTGAAGTTATTTTAATATGCTTAGGTCTCAAATGTCATTCTATCATATGGCACGGTTTGAAGCTTTCTATTTGGATTTTTCATATATTCATTACTTTCAAACAGTGATGGTTATTGATGCATGTCTCCTGGTTTGTGTGTTTATGAAATTATTCTGCACTATATACACACATTATTCAATGTCGGCTGTTCTGACCGCAGAAATAGAAAAAAAAGGCAGTTTATAACAACAACAACATTGGAATTAATGGGAACAGCAACAGGGACATTGCACACTCTAGGATCAGAATGATCAATGGCCTTTTTCAGCTACTTATCTTTTTCAGTTTTTTGTTTTTTTTACCTCGCAATATACATACAATTTAAAAATGTTGTAGTAGAAGTGCTACAGCATCCCTTTGTACAGTTAAAAAGTATGTGAGCATTATCTAGGGGTCACCATGGTACTTTGGGGCAAAACTTACTTGACATTATGGCCCATATTCATAAAGGCATGGCATCTCTCTCTAGTAAGTAACAAATGGCTTTCTGAATGCTCTGTCTTGATTTCAGAGAGTTCATAGCAGGTCCCCCATACAGTTCTGTCAGCAGGAGGAAGAGGAAGGGAGGCTAAAGAATTTGTGGAGCATGAGCAACTATGTATTAGAGTCCAGGACACAATTACAGAAGAAGGGCTGCAGCCACCAAAAAAAGCTAGTTAAAGAGGTAATGTATGTATATGTTTATTTATATAGCACCACTTGAGGATGCAGGGCTGTACAATATTAGAACACAAAAAGCTGTACAAGGGAGACAAAAATATAAATAAATATATAAATAAATAAGTATGTGCATCATAAAATATCCAAGTGCTTGAGTCATGTAAAATGAGGAAAGCTGTCCCTGCCCCGTAGATCGAACGAACATCGGGTGAGTGCTCGGTCGGGTAAGTAATATCGGGTATATGTATGGCCCCCTTTACTGTCACGGCTAAGCACGGAAAGCTAGTTTCTTCCCAGTTCTTAACTCTGCTCTGCCTCCTATTTCCCTCCCCAGATGGTCCTTTACTGCTCCTTTGCAAAGAAGACTAAGTTCTGGGTTCAGAGATCGCTATCACTCTGCAGAAGGGAACAAACATGTAAACAGTATCTCGTGTAAATCCGGGAGATTTACCTGCTCCCTTCTGCTGATAGCGATCTCTGTGAACTGGAACTTAGTAGAGCTATCTGTCTTCATAAAAATGAGCAGTAAAGGACAAGGACCACCTGGAGACCACCTGGAGACAGAGCCCAGTCCAGTAAAGAGTAGAGGGCAGGAGGTCTGAATGGGGGGAGGGAGATATAGTTTAAGTAAGTAGTAAGTGATACTCTACAATTCCCAGCATTCCCTACTAGTTAACACCTGAAGCATGTTAGGGGATATTGGGAATTGTAGTCCATCAACAGCTGGAGGGCCAATTAGAACCCCTGGAAAAGAGAATTTAAGTAGGATCTAAAGGGAATAAGGACAGAATGAAAGAGAGACCAGGAAAAAAGTAATAAAAGTAATGGGAAATTAATGGAAAGAGAATTATTTTTTAATCCAGGGGAATCTAAATTAAAGGTAACAGGTAAAAATATGTGGGATACTAGGGGGGGGTTATATAGTGGATAATGCACCCCCTACTGTAAATTATAAGGATATTAGAAGTCACCAAGGAGTTCCGTGACCATATAAAAGCACGAGGCCGCAGGCCGAGTGCCTTTATACAGGGCGCGGAACTCCAAGGTGACTTCTAAATCCGAATATTTTACTGTAGGGGGTGCATTATTTAGTATAATCCACCCCCTCATTTGAGAGCCATCCAGGCCCTGCCTTGCCTTGCCCTCTCCTCTCCCCCCGTCTCACTTCCCCCAGCTCCATTTACTTTCCCCTTTAGGTTTACACTGCCTTACCCTCTACTTCCCCTTGCCTTACTTCCCCCACCTCCGTTTACTTTTCCATTTAGGCTTCCACTGCCTTAACCTCTTCTCTCCCCCTGCCTCACTTCCCCCACCTCTGTTTACTTTTCCATTTAGGTTTAGTGTGTTCGCCTTTGTTTCACGGACTTACGCGGCTTCCGCACCACTGTGTATGGCGCGGCTCCACCTTCCTTTACATGTAAAAGGAAAAGGTGAGCCGCGCCATACACAGTGGTGCCGAAGCCGCGTAAGTCCGTGAAACAGATGCGAACACACTAAACTAAATGGAAAAGTAAACAGAGGTGGGGGAAGTGAGGCAGGGGGAGAGAAGAGGGTAAGGCAGTTCCGGAAAGTTATAATCGGCGCGTACTACGTAGTAGCGTGCCGATTATAAGATTATTATTACTGTTTGGCCCCATAGGAATCCATGGAAGGGGTGGATTATAGGGGGTATAATAAATATATATGGTACAGTGTATGAAATAAGGGGGTATAATAAATATATATGGACAGTGTATGAAATAAGGGGGTATAATAATATTTATGGTAAGCTTACCAAATAAGGGGGTATAATAAATATATACGGTACAGTGTACGAAATAAGGGGTATAATAAATATTTATGGTACAGTGTACGAAATAAGGGGGTATAATAAATATATATGGTAGTGTATGAAATAAGGGGGTATAATAAATATATATGTTACAGTGTACGAAATAAGGGGGTATAATAAAATATATATGGTAAAGTGTATGAAATAAGGGGGTATAATAAATATATATGGTACAGCGTATGAAATAAGGGGGTATTATAAATATATATGGTACAGCGAATGAAATAAGGGGGTATAATAAATATTAGGTACAGAGTATGAAAAAAGGGGGTATAATAAATATAATGGTACAGTGATGAAATAGGGGGGTAATAATATATGGTAGTGTATGAAATAAGGGGGTATAATAAATATTTATGGTACAGCTTACCAAATAAGGGGGTATAATAAATATATACGGTACAGTGTACGAAATAAGGGGGTATAATAAATATTTATGGTACAGTGTACGAAATAAGGGGGTATAATAAATATATATGGTAGTGTATGAAATAAGGGGGTATAATAAATATATATGTTACAGTGTACGAAATAAGGGGGTATAATAAAATATATATGGTAAAGTGTATGAAATAAGGGGGTATAATAAATATATATGGTACAGTGTATTAAATAAGGGGGTATAATAAATATATATGGTACAGTGTATGAAATAAGGGGGTATAATAAATATTTATGGTACAGCTTACCAAATAAGGGGGTATAATAAATATATACGGTACAGTGTACGAAATAAGGGGGTATAATAAATATTTATGGTACAGTGTACGAAATAAGGGGGTATAATAAATATATATGGTAGTGTATGAATAAGGGGGTATAATAAATATATATGTTACAGTGTACGAAATAAGGGGGTATAATAAAATATATATGGTAAAGTGTATGAAATAAGGGGGTATAATAAAATATATAAGGTACAGTGTATGAAATAAGGGGAGCAGAATGGAGAAGTGGATGGTGAAAAGAACTGAAAGGAAAGGAGTGAGCAAACTGAGAAGGGGAAATGAGTAAATGATAGAAGAAGAAAGGATGAATAAATAAACAGCAAAAAAAATTTAAAGGAAGAGACAAAAGGGAAGAGCACATGGAGAAGGACTGAGAGGGTGGAACATGAATAAAAGAGTGCAGGTAAGTGTGAAAGTGTGTGTCAGGTCAGGTTTATGCATTGGAATGGACTGGGTGCTGGAGAAAATTGCGACAATTATTTTACCTGCAGTGGAAAGATTTTTAAAGGTTTTTTTTTTTCCTTCTAAATTACCCTTCCACCCAAAACGAAGTATCCAATGGGCATGACGGCAACACTTTGCGACGTGCTACGCATGGCACACGTAAGGGGCCCATGTGTGTGCCCATGCTAGGCTTAATCCACTACTGGGGGCTTGTATTTTGTGCTGTGTTGGAGCCCTTGGAGTGGGTCTAAGATTCTAGAGACTGCCATCATTGCTGTAAGTAAACCCTCCCATTTGTGTGTTTTGTGACAAACTCTGATAAAGTGTTGGCACATAGATACTGGTAAAATCGTTGTCACAAATTTTGTGCCAATGATTTTACCAGTATCTGTGTGCCAACACTTTATCAGAGTTTGTGCAAATGATTTTACCAGTATCTGTGTGCCAACACTTTATCAGTTTGTGCAAATGATTTTACCAGTATTTGTGTGCCAATACTTTATCAGAGTTTGTGCCAATAATTTACCCAGTATCTGTGTGCCAACACTTTATCAGAGTTCGTTCCAATGATTTTACCAGTATCTGTGTGCCAACACTTTATCAGAGGTTGTGCCAACGATTTAAGGTATCTGCGTGCCAACACTTTATCAGAGTTTGTCACAAACTCTGATAAAGTGTTGGCACACAGATACTGGTAAAATCATTGGCACAAACTGTTTGTGCCAATGATTTTACCAGCATCTGTGTGCCAACACTTTTTGGGGGCAAAATTCTTTATTCTTCTGGAATTATGGTGTGGATAAATGTCTATATAAAGAAACTATACAAATTAATGGTGCCAAGTTCAAAATGTCAAAATGGCTAGCCGCACTCCCACCAACAAAGCCACGCCCACTTTGTTCTGACGGTGGTGTGCTGAACGCACTGCATATATTCGGCATTCAGGGTTTGGCTCAGGTGGAAAAAACCCTAGAGACACCCCTGTATAAGTAGGAGCAGCAGAGCGAAGGGATGTAAATGTTAAGAGAAGGATTTTCTAGATAATGCTATGTTTAATGGGAAGCCAGGTAGAAGTGTGGCACAGAGGAGATTTAATATCCTGATTGTTAGAGAGCGAGACAATGTGTGTAGCTTTAATTTTAATCTTTAGATTTAAGTATTTAATGGGGGGGAGGAAAGAAAGCAGGAAAACCAGAAAGCAGAAGTTACAAACAAATGAGCTGATGACATCTCCCAGGAAAAAAGTGTAGAGGGAGAACAATAAGGGTTCAAGAACAGAGCCCTGCGGAACCCCTAAGAAGCAGAGAGGATGCTTTATTAATAAAAGTCACAGAGTAGACTAATAGCCAGAGGTAGGATCATAGCCAGGATGTTGCTTTATTCTGGATGCCCAAGGAGTGAAGAATTTGCATTAGTAGGGAATAATCTACTGTGTCAAAAGCAAATAAGAGGTCGAGAAGGATGAGGATAGGAAAGTGTCCTTTGGCTTTGGCAGCCTTAAGGTAATTTACAAGAAGTTCCAGTAGTTTAGAGGCTATCCGTAAAAGAGAGGCCGGGCAGTAGATTGCAAGACTAAAGGGGTCTAGGGGGGCTTTCTTGATTCTGGGTTTCACATAGGCATGTTTAAAGAAGGAAGAGAAAATACCAGATGACCACAAGGCATTGAATATATGCCTTAGTACAAGGGAGACTGCCTGATTACAGTGCCTCAGTAGGAAAGAGTGCATGGAATCGAGGGGACATGTAGTTAGCGGACAGTACTGAAGCAGGTAAGAGACCTCTGACTGGGTCAATAGATTGAATACAATATTTTTGTAATAGATACAAAAATATTTTAGTTATAAATTCTAAAATTCTTTCATTATTATTTATATTTTACTATTAATTGTCCTTCTCTCCAGATAATTTTTGTTGCTTTTTTTTTTTTGCAAGGTTTGCGAGTCTATACTTATCTATGAAAAAGTATGGTGGGATGTGGTCACCAATCAGAAAGCTTCTGAAGTGAAATAGGTTGCATGTTTCCCTAACTCTGCTAGAAGGTGCATAATTATCAGAATTTTTCTACAGTGCAAAAATAGTTATAGTATATAGTAATATTCTTTAATTTTGGGGGGGCTATAGTTAAGTAAATTCAATAAATGTATAAAAATATAATTTTATAATTGCAACAATACCTTACTTACTTGTCAACTAGAGGAACTGGCACTAAGGATGCATGGAACAGTCCCTGGTTTTGACCCAGGGTTTTGATAAGCGAAACTGGGTTGAAACTCTGGTACATCTCTAAATAGACAGGCTAGTTGACCAGTTCCTGGGGGAGAGATACACTGGCAATAGAGCTCAGTAAAACCAGCTGCTTAGTTCTCTGAGCACTTTCAATTTCTCTAAAAAGTTGAAATTCATAAAAAGCGATAATCTAGAATGCTGCAGTGCTTCTTTATCGTGTGTAAACCTATAGGTTTTTTGTTAGCCTTTCCTAGACTAGGCTGCTGAATATAAAGGAACTCACAATAAATACTAATACTTCACAGAAACAGAAAAATATACTTGTCATGATTATAGGAGATACTGTAGATTTTGTGTATCAACTAATTTTACATACAATAGATATATTGCTCTTTATTAACATATACTGCCATTCAGAGTATACTATAACTAAGCCACCAAATGCTTGATACTATTACTATAATTGTTCTCAATGCCTTCAAAAATTGCCTTTGACAAGCTTAATAAAGGAGATGCAAAAAAAAAATGTTTTCTCTGGTTTCTTCTGCATTCATAAATATCCACCTTAATTTTAGGTAAATTATATTTGTGAAAAAAAATGAGTGCCAATACATCTGCTAGATATTTTTTTCTTACTTCCTTAAAGTGTTCAATTTCCTAGCAAATACTATCTAAACTGTGTAGCTTGACAATCATGTTTTTTATGGGTGATGCTGAACCAAGATAATTGCCTCCGCAAAGAGCATACATTTCCTCTTCTTTGTGTTATTCAGAAAAGGGAAAAAAACATTTTGCTAATTCCATCAGCTATTGAATTTTTATATGGTGCTGGAAGTTAGCATTTAAACCCATTCCTGTCAGAATTACCAGTCTTACAAACTTATTGCCCTATATATATATATATATATATATATATATATATATATATATATATATATATATATATAACAATGTATCACTGTGTATTACACAGACCTAAGGTTGAATTTTTTTTTTATTTTTTTTTAGATTATTTCTTTTTCGTACAGTTTAAGAAGCTGGAAAAAGTGGCTCATAAAAGCACAACCAGTTGAGACCTTAAAAATGGTTCATGAAATGCATTAAGAAGACTGAGTATAAATAATTATTTGTGTCTCAAAGCAAAGACTTGGATGGAGGGGGTATTTTGAAAAGAATGCCATTTATATACAATATAATGTGTGTGGGAGATTTTTTAGTATTTGCTGTAAACATTATTGGGGAGATTCAATAAAAGTTCTTATCGTTAAAAATGGTGCTAACTTTGCCCCAACCAATCAGATCTTATTTAACATTCGAAAGCTAACATCTGATTGGTTGGGGCAAAATTAGCACCATTTTTAACGATAAGAACATTTATTGAATAACCCTGTAAGTCCTTTGGATTAACTAATTTGTTATAAAAGCTCTCTGGCTCATGTAGTGCTGCTAAAGCCCCTTATAGGTTATAGCATTTCCTAAAGTGTTAAGGAATTAACTTTCAATAGAAAAAAAAACAGGGTGTCCAGTCGTATTCACAGGGGTAATCTCAATTTATAAAGTGCATAAATACATTAACTAATAAATTGGGATTACCCCTGTGAATACGACTGGACACCCTGTTTTTCTTTTGTATGTATTTTTGGCAGAGAGGTGGCCAAAAGGTGGACACCTAGTGGGTACCCTGTATGAGCTATTTTGCTATGGAATTTACCCAGAAGTCTCTATTCATTATTCTTAATTTATTGGGAGACTGTTTGTCACTTCTGTCCCTTACCTTGCAACTGTTCCCTCATGATCTGGCTCTTCCGGCTGAATTTGGTCTTCTTCATCTCTTTCTGGAACCGTCTTCGGTTATTTCCACTGTTTAGCTTTCTGCAACTTTGCTATCTTAATAAATTACTGCTTCTGATTAGTCCTTTTGGTTTTAAGTGGCAAACTTGAATTAGCCTTTCTTGGTCTCTGATTGCATATACCTTGCTCTGAATAGTCTCTCTTGCCTTTTTAAGATCCTTTCCTCTTCCTTCCTGTCAGTTATAGCTTTTGTGCTTGCTGCCAGGTCTGTCATGTGATGCTAGCAGGGACTGAATTGCACTATTTGCAGGAAGCAGACAACACAAATTTTGTTCACTTTTGGCAAATAATGGCATCTTATATCCTAACCCACAGTTAGTAAGCACAGACACACCACGGACGCCCCACAGTACCACAGTAAGTCAGCCATTACCCTAGAAGTTCACTGGCCGTAGGGGAAGGATGCACCGGGGGTGGATGAGGGGGATGCGCATAGCAAGGAATTGCTCCACAGAGGTGTGTGTGTGTCAGGGGGTTGTCGATTCTTTTAAGAATCAGGGTTTTTTTGGTTCAATATATTATGAATGGTCAGGCACACTCATGATGCTGTACATCCACCAGTGAGAATCACATGTCAAACCTAATGCTAAGTGTTATGGTAAAAGACCAATAACTAACTAAGGCTGTTACTGAAGAAGGCAGTGACTGAGATGGCTAGTAGGCATTGGCAAATATTACTGACCTAAATTGTCCTAATTGTCAAATTTTAATGTAACATTAGGGCTCCTTGAATAACTTTTACAATACAGTTTTTAGATTAGTATTTTACCATAAAATATATTTCTCTGAGGTTAAAGCAAGAATGCAATAAATAAATCACTATTGAGTACAACCATGTTACAGCAATATTTATATTTTACTTATTACTGCAGTTACACCATAAGTTGTGTGTTTGGTGGTTGATGTAACTTGCTTCATGCAGACAGTGTTACAGTGTGTGTTCTTTTAGTGCTTTTCTATACTCATTATGAAATGATCTTTCATACTGCAATGTAATCAGTTTGCACTGCACAGTTTCTCCTGTACTGTGTTCATAAAGTACACATTTTCTAAATCCATTTTTGTTTATGAGAGTTGTTGAAATTGCTTTTCTAGTATTTTCTAGTATAAAGGGTCAAGTAAACCTAAAGCAATTATACACAGTGTTGTGCTGTTTGTCTTAAACAAAAATAGGTGTGCTGCTAATTGTTGTGTGCTCTGGGATACCAGCCTTCAGATCAAATGACACTTTCCCCTGTAGACCCAGAGGTCCATCACCAGGTGATAGAATTAATCTGCTATTGAAATTAGAGAGGTCTTCTCTCTTTAGCATTCCTATTTACAAGTTCTATTGCAGTTTTGACACATTGACATTTTTGAAACACACTTGCACTCCTATCCAGAATTGTATGCCTTTCTGTTCCATTGCTAGAAATGAGAAATAGAAAAAACGTATCTACAAACCACAGTGCTTACATAAAGCAGTTGCAAGCCTGATGAGTTGTTGGTGCATGCACAAGTACAGGGAACATTGCATGTGTAGACATATTTAAAAGAGAACTAAACTTAATTTTTTAAAATCCTAACATGAAAGCTTTCTCCCCAGAATACCTATACATTGAAACATTCTTCTCTAGTTATTTATGAGCATGCACAAGTACAGCTCATAGCTCTAGCTTCTCTTGAGCAGAAGTCGAGTTGCTGGTGGTGCACCTTGTAAATGCTGTGATTTTAGGAACAGACCAAGAAGTCACAAGTTCTAATCCCCTAGTTTCCTTATGAACCATTCACATAATCCACTGCCTGAGTTTATTTCTTTTTTTTTTTTGTTTGTTTCCATGTTTCTAGAAAAATATAAAGTTTCTACATGTGTACAAACTTTATATATAGCAGCTCTGTTATTTATTTACCAATCAGCGTGAATTGCTGACAGTCTTCCAGTAACAATACAAAATAGTGAACTGCTTTTACTGACATTTACGGCAATGTAATTCTGTCTATTGCAAGTTCACTGGTGCGTGTTCAAGTGCTGGGTTAGAAAAAAAAGACTATCGGAACACAGGTTCAATTCCCCACGCTTCCTTTTTTTTGTTTTTTAATTTGTGTCTAGCAAAAGATAAAGACTCTACATGTACTAGTTTTTTACGATTAGCCCTTGTGGCATAGAGGTAGACAGATTTTTTTAAGACACAGTATAGAAGGTTGCTGGTTTAATTACCCATACTTTTATTTTTTGCTGAAATATTAAATGTTCTGTTTCTTTCATCCATGCTAGCAAAGACATACACTGCAAAGAATACTTTTCTTTTTTGTATGAAAAGCAAAGGAATTTATCATTGTTAGGGATAGGAGCATTTGTAATGTGTTTACCCAAAACTGCACTGAAATCTGTGTTCTATGTCAGAGGGAGGGATCTCTGAGCTGTAACATGATTGTCTGTCAGCTTTCAGGAAGCAAGACTGCAGTTTCCTGTGAAGTGTACTGTGTACGGGATAAATCCGCGGCGGATCCGGGTTCGGATCCATGAACCGGCCATCCCTACTATTGGGACAATGTTGTCTGGTGACTTAAGTTCTCCTTTAATCATGTGAATAATCGGTAAATACTATAGTCATTCCAAAGCACCCTTAATAAAATGTGGCCACATTTTTAGTTGTTATTTAGGACCAGGCTATTACTGGTTTGCAAACAACCCATTATGGAAGATAAACAATTGGTTGAATGTCTAAACGTACAACATTTTAGAAAGTTTTGAATATTATTACTAAAGCAGTAACCAGATAGGGTGATTTCATCTGATTTCTTTATGGCAGGTTTCAATCTTATGCTTGATATTGACTGACATGCTTGTGACATTGTAAATATCTTTCATTGCTTAAATAAATCCCTGACAGCCAGTGTAGCTCTTAAATTATAGAATATTGCTAATTATTACTTTAATCTCAAACGTTGGGTCATGCAGGTGTAGGAAGACAATGTGTTATTAGAAATGTTTACTTACACTATGCTACCATTGTTTCTTTCTGATTTTTGCAAGAATCCTTTTTATATCTCTAGCAAGATGATCAAAAATATTTTTGAAATTTAAATTCTTGATTTTTTTTGTATGATTTTAATGTTATCATATTCCATTACCAAATGGGGAAAACAAATCAATCTTTGTAACATTTTGAAGTTTATGATTTATTGCTCTATAGCAAAACAAAAATGATTGCAAGTCTTCATGTTTGTGTTTAGTGCTGCAGGGGTTTTAGTACTTTCTATTAGGGTGTGCAAAATCTGGAAAATGAATCACTTCATTTTCAAAGTAAAGCTACATTTGTTACAACACTCTTTGACATGAAAAAGCATATCAAACAACATGTACCGTGAAAAAAGACAAGGAGAAAATAGTGCTTTTGCATGTTAGTTATAATGTAAAAGATAACACTTTAAAAAAAAAAAAAAAAAGATTTGCATTATTATAAGTAATTTTATTAATCCAATACTGGCCACACAAAAACCAGATATAACAATATTGGGAACCTCCAGCCCCGCTCTGGCCCATTAACTTTGTTATCCAATGTTAAATACAAAATGATCTGAATATTGGGAGGTAATTGAACAAACGTATGGCCAGCATTAGCCTGAAGTTTGTTATTTCCATATTATTTACAGTATATATCATGGCATCACCACCACATAACTGCATTTTCACATACAGCATCACTTAATGAGTCAAAATGTTGAAACCCATTAAAAATAAACAGGGAGATTCAATATCCCGCGCTAACGAGAAACTAAGCGCTAAAATCACGCTAACCCATGTACTAACGTGTTAGCGAAGGTTTTGCATTGCCTGCGCCATGTTGCAATTCTTTTTCTTTGTGCAGCACAAAGCGATGCAATAAATTTTGCGCCGGTTTTTCAGCTAGTTTTAGGGCTAGGCCACACTAGCGCGTTTTTCGCGCGTTTGCGCACGCGTTTCGCGCTCGCGTTTGCGCCCGCGATTTTCGCTAAAATGGAAATCGCGGGAACGCAAAAATTCCCGCGATTTACGATGCGCATGCGATTGCGCGTCCGTTCGCGTTATGGTAACGCGAACGCGAAACGCGTAAGAATCGCGCACACAATCGCGTGCGATAACGCTCGCGATTTTGTGCGCGATTCCTGTGCGTTGCAGTGTGGCCTCACCCTCAATGGTGTCTTTAAAATTAGGTCGAACTTACCGCTAGCGTTTTCGAAATGTATTAATGGTCACAAAGTGGTTAATACATTGCGGAAACGAGTGCAAGTAGGTTACGATAGCGAATTATATTGCATCTCTCCCAAAGTGTTGTGCTTACTTTGTAGTACATTAAACTTTTTTTTAAATAAATATTTGACTTGTTTTTTTAAATAAATATCAGGACATTTTGCACATATTTTACTTGTGGTTGGCAAATATTACCGTCCTGGTTGACTTTATATTTGCTAGAATTAAGTCTTTAATCTCTAACATGTTTACACATTTACATTAAATAAAACTAGAGAGTGGTAACAGTCCATAACTATAGTGAGGCAGGAGGGCTAGAAAAGCAGCAACCCAGCCAGTTCTTAAAAGAACTTAGGGCTAGACAGGAGGCAATGAACAAGAAATAAACAGTGCTGCAGGAAGATAGAGAAAAGGCAGGGGGCAGGAACATGGCAGCTAAAACCTACAGGAAACTCTGAGGCTTGTGCGCGCCCATGTGATGTGACGGAACAAGGATCAATCCTGCCTGGAAGCTTCCCAGGAAAGTGAGCCTGACAGTTGCATTTTCTTCCTGGCCTTTGCATTGCATTGGTATAAAGGTTTTTACCCCACAACTAGTGGCTTTTAGAATGGAGATAAAATCCTTTATCCATTTTTTTAGTATTTAATGACTAAGATCTCTCATAAGAGGGCTTATGAGCCCACAACAAATATATATTCACTGGTACATTTTCTTTCTCTACTAGCTCATAGGGATGGCCGTTTGCGGATCCGAACCCAGATCCGCCACGGATTTATCCTGTTCACGAACGGCGGATTTTCCGCCTTCCGAACTTCCGAACCGTGGATTTCTCGTATTTTCTAAAATTTTCGAAAATGCGAGAAATCTCGTAATTTCGAGGATATTTTTCATTTTAATGGGTCTGCTCGTGGATTTTCGAATTTTCGAATTTTCCCGAAAATTCGTAGATCCTCGAGCGGACCTGATTTTACGAAGTTTGGACATCTCTACTGGCTCATACATGCATACAATCACAGGGCTGAACCATGCCACGATGTGTAGCAAACTAAGGTGTTGGACCCCCCAGTTTACCTCTATGGTAAAATTGGACCTAAAGGATTGTAAACAACTCTGTCATTGTGTTTGGTATGTCTGCCCTATTTCCCCTTTCTTTTCTTTTATCTGATCAAACACGGGACGTTCAGTCAGCCAAATGATGTACCAGGGATAAAGAGAGAGTCATGATCAAGAAACAAGCAAAGGACAGGACAGGCAGCAAAGAATCGGTAGTCAAGAAATCTGCAGAAGTCCAAAAAACACATCAAGCACAAGAGGTGAACTAATAGGAAAAAATGGAAACTTTCAAAAGCTGTTACAAAGGAAGGAGTCAGCACGAAATATGACTAAACTATGTATTCTTAATAAGCAAATTTTCATAGTCCAGAAACTGCTAATAACATGATGTATAGTTTACCTAAGTGGCTCTTGCAAAGTCAGGAAAATGTTTTACTTGAGCAGTCCAATCACTTTTACCCTGGCCCCTCTGGCTTAACCCAGGTGCGGATAGATGTGCTATTTGAAAGTTGTAGCTTTCTACTGGGTTTGACTGCATTATCCTCACTAGCAGGGAGATGAAGCAGGTGCTATTAGGTAAAGATGTAAGATCAGCATATATACTTTATGTGTTAAACTTTTTTTCGGCTGCTTTTTTACATCCAAGTCTAACAGACCATAGGATACAGGTTCTATTAATATTTATGCTACTATTGCTGATTACGCTTAGGTCTCTTTTTATATTACTGTATGTGCTATATTGCTTTACGTTTGTGCATGATAGACATATTTGAATTTATACACGGTCTACCTTGCTGGTGTACTTTACATGGATACCTCCTATGTATCTGCTGCACTTTCTTTTTAGTGTTTTTATTGGATCATATCTGTTGTATTCAATTAAATCAACTGGACTTGAAGTTTAGTTCTTGAAGAAGTTTCGCTAGTCATCCGACTGGCTTTCTCAATTCAGAATGACTTGTACAATAATCTGTGGCAATTATGTACCCTGGAAAATCCCAATTAGCATATCACAGCCAGGTGTTAAGGGCGTGATTGCATAGTGGTGTTATAGGAATGCCCAGGGTAAGGTGTCAAAACAGCATTGTACATGGCAGACAGTTGGTGTCGAACCCCCCCATCTCTATTTAGGCTTGGTTTCTTTATTTTCACATAAATGGCCTCCTTGACACCTCTCTTGAACCAGTCACATTCCTTTGCCAATATGTTAACATTACAATCTTCAAAGGTATGTCCTTTATACTTAAGATGCAGGTACATGGCTGAGTCCTGACCCGAGGAATTGGCTCTTCTGTGCTGGGCCATACGTTGATGCAGTTGCTATTTGGTCTCCCCCACATACAAATCAGATCATTCTTCACTGCACTGCACTGCGTATATGATGTTGCTTTTCTTGTGTTTAGGTATTGGGTCTTTTGAATGTACCAATTGCTGCCTCCGTGTGTTGTTTGGTTTAAAGCAGACAGGGATACTTGTACTTTGAAACAATTGCAAACTTTTTTATTTTCTATTTGCTTATATATACTACTATAGAGTCTATTTTATGTCAAGTACCATGTATTCCCCCTATCCCTGATATGCTACTGTAGCAAATGATTCTTTCCACCTTTCAGTTCTGAAATAACAAGCTTAGAGTGCATTAGGAAGATTGTGTTGTACTTTTATATTCCAGAGATGTACCAGATTGAACCATTATGAATGTAATAATGGACATATCATGACTAGGGATGAACTAGAACTCAAACTTGAGCCCGAGTTCGAGCCTAACTTTATGAGTTCGAATGGACTCGGACTTCTCGAACTATCCTGGACCCGGATTTCTCAGATGTTTCTGGACTTTCGATCGTAAATTCGATAATTATCAAATGTACTAGATAGTGTACTGGTTAAAGGATAAGTGCACTGTAAAATCAAGTTATGTTCATTTGGAAGCTGCAGCTTTAAAAATACCGTTGCCACATTTTTTTTTTACCTATGCCCCTCCAGAGCCTAGCTTTGTGCCTTTGAAGTTGCTGACATCTTGTTACTGGTTTGCTGAATGTTAAGCCCCTCTGAGATTTCCTCTGCTTTCTTCTGCTTGAGCCTCAAACAGGCATTACTGTTTGAGGCTCAAGCAGGAGAGTGCACGGAACTGGCAACGGTATTTTTAAAGCTGCAGCTTCCAAATGAACATAACTTGATTTTACAGTGCACTTATCCTTTAAAGGCACTGCCTTTGACATAGGAGACCAGGGTTCGGATCCTGGCTAGGGGCAGCTATACAAATGTTTGGGTTATTATAATACCCTAGTAATATAATAACCATATAATAAGCTAGTCATATGATAACCTACTAATACAATAACCATATAATATTATATTACTAGGGTATTATAAGAATCCGAACATTTGTATAACTGCCCCTAGCCAGGATTCAAA
Organism: Hymenochirus boettgeri; assembly: GCA_019447015.1. NCBI lineage: Eukaryota > Metazoa > Chordata > Amphibia > Anura > Pipidae > Hymenochirus > Hymenochirus boettgeri. Next base: position 111,233,892 of record CM033471.1, on the reverse strand, counting down.
CCCTGGTCTCCCATGTCAAAGGCGGTGCCTTTAACCAGTACACTATCCAGCCACTACATTATAACATTATTATTATTATTACTAGGTTATTATATTATATGGTTATTATATGGTTATTATATATTACTAGGGTATTATATAGTTATTATATTACTAGGTTATTATATGGTTATAATATAAGGTATTATATGGTTATTATATTACTAGGGTATTATAATAATCCAAACATATGTATAGCTACCCCTAGCTAGGGTTCGAACCCTGGTCTTCCATGTCAAAAGCGGTGCCTTTAACCAGTACACTATCCAACCCTTGAATGTACCATTCAGTAATAACCTAGTAATATATTAACCATACAATACCCTAGTAATATAATAACCATATAATTACCATATGACAACCTAGTAATATATTAAACATGTAATGTAGTGGCTGGATAGTGTACTGGTTAAAGACACCATCTTTGACATGGGAGACCAGGGTTCGAATTCTGGCTAGGGGCAGCTATATAAATATTTGGATTATTATAATAACCTAGTAATATAATAACCATATAATATTATATTAATAGGGTGTTATAATAATCCAAACTTTTGTTTAGCTGCCCCTAGCCAGGATTCAAACCCTGGTCTCCCATGTCAAAAGCGGTGCCTTTAACCAGTACACTATCCAACCCTCGAATGTACCATTCGCTAAGCCTAGGAAGGACCGTTCGCTAACAGGAAGGATTTTTCGTTCCTTCGATAATTCTCGAATGTATCGTCGAAAATAGCTTGCCCAAAACCCGACAATTGGAAGCTGAGTTGGAGAGTTTAAGGGGGCAGCTTGCAGCATTGCAGGGATTGGCAAAACTGGGGGGTCAGCAGGCACTGGCTGGGGCCAGTATAGAGGTGGGTGGAAGTGGGACAGGGAAGGTTGAGGGGGGAGGTAGTTTTGTTAGGGTTACTAAGGGAAGTGGGGGACAGAAGGGTAGGGTGGCTTCTTCCCAGATTGCCCATCCCAACAGATTTGCTGCCTTAGGTAATGAAGTGGAGGAGGACACCTCGGAATTAGCGTGTATGGAGGGGGCTAGTCCCTTGAGCACCCAGAGGACTGCCATCTCTGATACAAGGGAGGAGGTATGAAGGATCAGGAATGCAAGGCAGGTGGTAGTGGTAGGGGACTCCATTATAAGGAAGGTAGATAGGTTAATCTGCCGCCAAGACCCTACATGCCGAACTGTGTGTTGCCTGCCTGGTGCTAGGGTTCGGCATGTGGTGGATCGTGTAGACAGATTATTGGTGCCAATGACAAAGTTAGAATAGGAGGTGAGGTCCTTAAACATGATTTCTGAGAGCTAGGTGACAAGTTAAAATCAAGGACCTCCAGGGTAGTGTTTTAAGAAATACAAAGTGCTAAACCAGGGAGACAGCGGGAGCTTAGGATCATTAATGTGTGGCTAAGAGGGTGGTGTAAGGAAGAAGGGTTTGGGTTTATTGAGAACTGGGCAGACTTTACTGTCGGATACAGGCTCTTTAGTAGGGATGGGTTGCACCTCACTGATGGCGGTGCAGCTGTTTTAGGGGAGAAGATGGCTAGAGGGTTGGAGGAGATTTTAAACTAGGTTTGGGGGGAGGGTATTAGCAGTCTCACTAGAATAGAGGAAAGCAGGGTGTAGATAGGCCAGTGGTGGGTGGAAAGGGGGGTGCGCAGGGTTAACAAAGATTTTTCATTTTGGGAAGGTAAATTTTCCCAGGTTAAAAGCAGCTCTTCAGAATGTCAACTGGGATAATGTATTATCAGGTAAAGGTACTGAACAGAAGTGGACTGTGTTCAAGGGGATTTTAAGCCAGTTCACATGTAAATTTATACCCTTGGGAAATAAATGTAAAAAAAATAAATCCGTGCCCATGTGGCTGAATTCTGATGTAAAGAGGCAAATCGAAAGGAAGAAAAAGGCATTTAAAACCTTTACGGCAGAGGGAACAGAAAGGGCCCTTAGGGATTATAAAAACTGTAACAAGGAGTGTAAGAAAGCAATCAAACGAGCTAAAATAAATAATGAAGTTAGGATAGCTGAACAAAGCATCACTAAGCCTACATTTTTTTTTTAAGTATATTAATAGTAAGAAGATGAAGACTGAGAATGTGGCATAATTAATTAATGGGGATAAGTTAGTTACGGAAGATGGCGATAAAGCAAATGTCTTGAATAATTTTTTTCCCTCTGTATACACTATAGAAGATCCAAGTACAGATATCGTAGAGTATAGTAGCAATAATGGTATAAAAGATTTAAGTGCACTTTGGTTAACCCAGGATATGGTACAGAAAGAACTTAATAAGGTTAATATTAATAAATCTCCTGGACCGGATAAACTACATCCTCGGGTACTTAGGGAGCTAAGTTCAGTTTTATCTAGGCCATTGTTTCTTATTTTTGCTGATTCCCTCATGTCCGGTGGTATGCCTCTAGATTGGAAAAAGACTGATGTTATTCCAATATTCAAAAAGGGTAGTCGTTCACAGCCGGGTAATTACAGGCCTGTAAGTTTAACTTCATTGGTGGGGAAGGTCCTGGAAAGTTTAATAAGGGTAGATTATGTTTCAAGGACTGGCATTATAAGTAGTAACCAGCACAGATTTAGGAGGAATAGATCTTGTCAAACTAACTTGCTTGAATTTTATGAGGAAGTGAGTAGACTCTGGCATAGCAGTAGATGTAATTTACTTGGATTTTGCAAAGGCTTTTGATACAGTCCCCCATAGGCGACTAATGTATAAGCTGAGGCCTGTTGGTCTGGGGAGTCACATTTGTACATGGACAGAAAATTGGTTAATGAATAGAATGCAGAGGGTAGTTGTAAATGGGGCCTTATCATTATGGACTAAAGTGCTAAGTGGGGTGCCACAGGGTTCTGTGTTGGGGCCGCTTCTATTTAATCTATTTATTAATGATTTGGAAGTTGGTATTGTCAGCAAGGTTTCTGTGTTTGCTGACAACAAATAACTTTGTTGACCATTAAAAACCCTGTGCAATCGTTGCAGGGGGATCTGAATAGATTGTCACATTGGGCTGCTAAGTGGCAGATGAGATTCAATGTTGATAAATGTAAGGTGATGCATTTTTGACTTAACCCTTTCACTGCCAGGAGATTTTCTTTTTTTTTGCGTTAACTGCCAGAAGAATTTTCAGGATTTTGCCCTCAATCGCTTTAGACTAATTTTACAGTAGGAAACCTTGCAGTAAATCAGGAATATTATACATTGTTTTTTTCAGCACAAAGTCTACTTTAACATGGTAACAGAATTTTGTAACTTTTCTGGAAATTTTACTGGAATTATGGGTAAAATATGTAAAAAAAATTAAAAATTTGCAAATTTTCATGGATTTTTCCCATTTTTACTTATAGTTATCTTAAGGTTACACACACAAATCTTACTGTTTCTAAAAGCTCAGATACTCCCGAGTACAACGATACCAGATATATGTAGGTACCCCACTTTTCCTGTACAGGAGACCCCCGCAAACTAAAACTGCACCTTCAAGAATATTACACCAAATTAAAATGTATAACCACTACTGACAGTTAACATAGGATATCTACCAAATTAACTAAAATATCCCCACAAGTGAGATATTTTTAGAAACTACACACCCGCAGGATTTTCCGAGTGAGGTAAGTTTCGATCAAAATGCAGATACCCGGGCGCAGCTCTTCGTCCAATTGTAAGTTATTTTCTCACATTTTCCTTTTTTTCCTCAACTGTAAAAACAGAAACAAAATCAAATGCGAATTTCAGCTAAAAACTGTGGAGGAAAGTTCAAACACATCTCAAATATGAAAGCCTAACCCGTCCCGAATAAAACGGTATGCCACATTCATGGGTGTACCCAGAGACATGGCTACCAACTAACCCAGAGCGTGACCAGTGCCAAATGTCAGTAGCAACAAAAAAAATTTTGCCAGTTTTGTATTTGAACAGTCTGCAGTTTTTCCACAAAACACCCCCCCAACTCAGAAATACCCCCCACAAACTATATATTCCTGAAATCTACACACCTTCAGCTATGTAACGCTGTAGTTTGTTCATTCATATCATCAATGGTGTGGGCGCAGTTCTTCGTAGAAGTTTGCACTTTTACCAGATTTTCAAAAAAAATGAACATCAAACAACATTCAAAAGGGTAAAAATCATGCCAAAACCTCATGGAATGTAAAAAAAAGTTACTAGATCCTATTTGCACCTAGTGTGAGTGTCTATTTAAATATGTTTCCATATAAATTGCAATATATAATAAATCCTTTCTAACTCAAATGCTTTGGTGGCATTTGAAGCACCGCCATCAGGCCAAGTTTAGCATTAACTATCTTGCCATTAAATACTAATTTCCACACCCACAGACCCCACTTATAACCAAACACACCCAAATCTACCACTAAGCATAAGTAATGGGTACGCATACATAAAAATCTATCAATCCATACCAATATATTTATATAATGAACATCCACTACATCCCTTTAAAACGGATATGAGGGTATGTCCACCTAAAATAAAACTTTTCTGTAGTGTAGCCATCCGCATTCAACCCTATATGTACAAAAAGTCCCTAGACACTTATTTACTTGCCTTTGTTCCCATGGCCACCGCTCTAATGATACTTCTGGGAACAAAGTATCATTAGGGGCTGAGTGGCAGCCAAACACAGAAGTGGCTGCAGCTATATAAAGTAAGCCGTGTGTAAGAAGTTTATGGACATTTTTTAAAAATCAACCATGCGGTTAGGGTTGGGAGGGGGATGGCTACACTACAGAAAATGTAAAAGTAAAGAGACAAGAGATCTGGAGGTTTGAATGGGGGGGGGGGGCTCCCCTGCACATGCTAAAGTCATTGAGGAGGCAGAAAACCTGTTTACACTAAGACAGCTCCTACTCTTCAGTTTCCTGACTTTGGATAGGCACTGCAGGAGAACCATTTGGAGCAGAGGAGTAAGGAAAGGATTTTTTTAAACTACACAATGGGGTCACCAGTGAGTTAAATTTTAGTTTTGAGGGTCGACATGCCCTTTAAAAAAGTGTAAAAATTACATTGTGCATTTAAACCTTTTGGTTTGTAGTGTCCATGATGTACATCAAAGCAGATGTGATCAGTGTAATTGGTACTTAGCAATCAGTCATCAGTGAAACATGTCTCATTTGTGTATAATAGGCAATAATGCACCCCTTTAAAATATATATAATATGGAGCTCATCAGAGTTCCATAACTTGCATTAAAGAACTAAGCCTCAGCCTTTTACTTTAATATGGCCATATGGCAAATTAAAAGACATATACTTACAACAGGGGGACATTAATCACTGTTCAGAATTTAGACAAATGCCATCTAGTTTTGTCAGCAGGACTCCCTTATTTGTTTTTAAGCATTATCGAGTAGTCAAGCTACTAATCTCTTTACCTAATTGTGAAATAACACATTATACAGAGAATATAATTTGTCTGATTGTGCAGAGAGGTTGTATAAAACAGTAACAGATCAAAACGTAAAGTTGTTGTAACTGTGTGAATAACTCATTAACTGCCATTTATAATGCACTATATAAAATAAATATTCATGTAGTATAATGCAAAGTTATAAGGGCTGATTAAGGTGTGTGTGTGTGTCTTCTTATTTTGGTAAACTAACAAGCCGACAAAAGTAAATATTCCTCCAATTTACAATACAAGAATATTTTTGTGATTTTATTGTGAAAATGGTAGACAATTCCCCCTAGAGATTGCCCATTGTTTGATCTAACACTAGGATTGAAGTACGCAGCTGCTGCTTTCTTAATCCCTTTATCTTGGGATTTTCAAAATGCTCCCCTGACAGATATGTCATTTGTAGTTCTTGTTTTGCTATTAGTCTCATAGACATGAATCAGTGACTCCCTTCACTGGAGGGCCAGAACCTAATGAACCCAGAACCCAACAAAGATGGCTGGACATAAAGTTCTGTCTCCTCTGTAAACCATTATAGCATTTATAGATGGAAATGTCAAAATGTCTTTAGAATTGTCTGGCAGAAATCCCAAGACTATATTTGAGCTGAAAATCTTAAAGAAAAAGTAAATAATGGCTGTGCTATGAAGTGTAAATAAAGGGCTTGGGAGTCAGAGGTGACTTCTAAATCCTCATAAATTTGTATGGTTACTTCCCTTTGTGGGTACATAAATAAATACTAGTTTTTTATGGATACTGTTAAAACAGAAAGTTCTAATTCAGCATAACCTAGGAAAAAGGAAGATAAATTAAAGGTCCAGCACTCAGGCTTAAAGAGTGACACAAATCACCTAAAATAACACGATTTTTATATAGAAATTCCAAATAACTGACCAGTCAGATAACATGTATAAAACAATCCATCGAACAGTTTCTATAAAGGTCTTAATAATTAAAAAGTCAGAATTTGGGAAAACCTGTGCTTGGATCAGTATCACCATTCTCTAAGAAATATACCTAAACTGTATTAAGCCACCCTCAAAGAGATAAAAAGCTTTGTCAAGAGTGTGTCATATCCCTTTTTGGAGGATCAATCTGCATCCATGGCACGTATGATTCAATATTCAGTCAATCAGGCTAGGATTCCATGCTTTCCAGGGCAACTGAAAAGTTTTACAAAAATATCTCTGTAACTCCTGTTAGAGGAAGGACATCAAAGAGTGGCTAATCATGTTCCTTTGTCAGAAAGAGGATGTGAGGAAGTTGAGACTACTTAGTATCTACTTCTGAAGACTACTTAGTGTAGTTCTAAATTTGACTTAATTTTGGATCTTCATAATCTACACTCCAACATCTAACCTTTTGAGCCTTTTTTAAACTGTGACATCTAATCCATATATACTGTAATGCCTATTTGGATTCACTGGAGTGATATGGGAATCTACTGGATCCAGCACTGAGGGTGGTCTCATTCATATTATACTAACTTACCTTGGACCAACCGCTAGTGTGAATAACTGCACTGGGTATGTGGACTATAAGTTGTATATATATGCTAAATTGGTATATGACTTTTTCTATTTGTGCCACTCTAACAGTATGTCTCTCTCTCTATGTATTTATTTGTATTGTGTGCAATTGTATAGGGTTAAATCGCTGTTTCTGTGTTCCAATATTACATATAGACCTTTTGTAGATGTATTTTTAGCCCCATTGACTAGCACAATAGCATATGATGGTGTGTGATTATAATCCAAAATCACAATGTGTTATGTTACAGAGCATCATGGGAATTGTATGCAACTTTAAAATGGCCTCCATTGGATCCCATTAGATTGGCAAACTCTGCGAGATTTGCAGATGTCCAAGATTGCGTGAGATTACGGCAGCCATTTTTGTTTTTATTTAACCCTGATACTATATAAGCACATTAGCCTTTGTTAAAGTCGGTAGGGCAAAACTGTCTGGCATTCTTCCTCTGGCAGTGGTCTCTCTAACAACTGTACTACCTTTACTCCTGGTGCTGACAGTAATGTTTATCTTTCTTACTCTCTGCTGTTATTGTAAATGCACTGAATACCTTACTACAATGCCATAATGTGTGAATACTTTCTGTGTGTATAGCATTTGACTTTACTTGCTTTAGCATCAGTAATCTACTTCTCTACTAATATGTCAGACCACAGTTTTATGCGATACTTTCCCTCTTTGAAATAAGTTTGAGTTTACTTTTATACTGCAATAGAGTGCATCTAAAGCTTTTTTTCCTCCTATATAATTTAGTGAAAGCAATTTTGAAGACATTAGTGCTGGACAAACCTCAAGATAATACTAATATGGAAGATCTGATGTTTGATAAAACTGTCCTCACATACACTCCTAAATGGCGTTATTGTTGCGAGGGAATGGATAATCCAGAAGGAACGTTTACTCTGGTTCAATCATTCATGAAAATATAACTTTTAGCAGAAGATATAGTTACCTGTTGGGATGCCTAAGTTGGTTGCAGCCTTTGCAAGAGTAGCAAGAAGAACTACTTTGGCTGTTGAAGATGTGGTCACAGTCAGAGACCCTACTAAATTGAGTCAAGAGCTCAAAAGATTGGCTTAAAGATATCGAAGATATGCTCTATGATGGCGTTCCAAGAGAAAATATAATTGATGCACTCCAGAATTGTGCTTTCCTCACGCACGCGCCTTTCTCCAGCGTACATAATTGTAACTTTTCCAGTCTCTCTTCATAGTTAAGCTCCCCCAATCCCCTTATTAATTTAGTTGCCCTTCTTTGAACCTTTCCATTTCAAAGATGTCCTTTTTGTACACAGGATTCCAAAATTGAACTGCAATTTCCAATATACCAATGCTTTGTAAAGAGGAAAATAACATTTTCTCCTTGAATCCATACTCTTTTTATACAAGACAATACCATGCTGGCTCTGGCTGTTGCCGTCTGGCACTGCTTGCTACCTTTAAGTTTGTTATCCACCAAAATGCCAAGATCCCTTTCAACAGGGATTCACTTAACACAGAGCCATTTATAGTATAAGCAGCACAAGTATTTTTAACCCTTTGCTGCCACAGATCGTGAATATACGATCTGTGCAGACAAGTACCAAACTGCCACAGATCGTATATTCACGATCCGCAGCACTTCCGGGTCGGGAGCGGAATGGCAGAATGAGAGCGGGGAAAAACGCTTCCCCGCTCTTGCAAACCCCCTAGGCAACGAGCAATGGTCCGGGTTACTTACTTCCCCGGTCCACGATCGCCGAGCAGCCAATGGGAAGGCACTGAAACACAAGTCACATGGGAGTGACTTGCTGATGTTCAGTGTAAAGGAACACCGCCCCCTGCTGGATTTTTTCACAAATTACTGGTGGATTACGTTGCTGGAGCCCTCCTGCTGTGATCTGCTGTGTTTCCTGCTGGGATTTACCTTGCTGCCTGCTTTAGATCATCTGTCTTTGGACTGGTACAGTATTTACACACACTACACACATACATTAGTTTATAAACTTTATAAACTTTTTTTTTTGATTACACACATCTACACATTAGTACACACTAACACACACACTTACAAACACATATTTACACTCTAAACACACACACCACACATACCACTACACAAAAATACACACAAAATCAACATTTTTTTTATTTTGTATTTTCATTCATTTGATTTGACAGTTTTTTGGATTTTTTTTGCTGTTTCTTTTATTTGGTTGGTTATTTATATTTTATTCTATAATTGTATTTGTTTGTGTGTATATTTTGTGTTTTACCCCTCTTATATCCCTATATACCCCTCTTATATTCCTATATACCCCTCTACCCCTCCCCCACCCCCAGACCCTCTTACTGATAACTTGTGGGATTGAATTTACTGTTAACATCTTTATTACCCATCAAGACTGGGGTCTGTCATTTGACCCCCAGTCTTGCTGTGCGGTAAAGTTATTTAGCCATTTTGTTTTTGTGTTGTAATTTTCTGCCATCTCAGTTTTATATACTTTTTTGGTTCAGTTACCCTTGATTCTTTATTACACAACAAGACTAGTGGATCTGTGATTTTGACCCCCAGTCCTGCTGTGTAGTGAAGTACTTTTGTGCATTTTTTGCTTTTTGTGCTAAATATATTCAGTGTCTTATTATATATTTTTTTTTTGCTTCAGTTACCTTGATTTCTGTTTATAAAGTTATCTAAAATATATAAAAGTATTTTCTGATTTGGAATTGTACGGTGTTAAATTTTGTATACTGTTATTAGGTTTTGTTTTTTTATAGTATTTCAGTTTTCTGGTGCTTTCTAGAAAGTGGTGAAAGTGTTGAACATTGTTACTTAGTTTGCTTGAGGTCAACCTCAGGTCTTTTTTGCTGAAGGGGTTAACTTCAGGTCTTTTTGCTGAAGGGGTTAACTGCAGGTCTTTTGTTTGAAAAAAAATTGGTACAGTGACTTTTGATACAATGGCTAAGAAGAAGAGCTTTTCTGTAGAGGAGGCTGCTAGATACTGTATGCTGACCAGCTCAGAGGAAAGTGATTTTTCTGATGCGATGCTGACCCTGAGTATTTACCAGTGGATCAGAATCATCAGATTCTGACGAGCATGGCAGTAGTGACACTGTCACACGCCTTAGAGAGTAGTTGTTCTGTGATGATGAGGCTGGTCCTAGCATTGTTGGTCCTATGGAGGTAGATGATGGGAGTGTTGCTGGTGCGCAGTTGGAGGAGAGCCTGCGTGGAGGCCTCCGCTATTTACCCCCCAAATTCCTGATTTTTTAGCAGTCCCTGGCGTGAAGGTGGACACCAGTAATTTTGAAGGCTAGACTTCTTTCAGCTGTTTCTGACGGACGCAATCCTAAGGATGTGGTCCACTATACTAATCTATTTGGAGCAGTATATTGCCACACACCAATTAGGTGGATATTGTGCTCGTGCATGGTTCCCACCACAATAGTGGAAATGAAAAAAAATTTTTGCCCTCACTCTTTAATGGGTCTCGTAAAGAACAATACATTGGAAGGCTATTGGGATACCACCACTGTATTTCCCTCCCCCTTTTTTCAGCTGTAATGCCTAGAAACCGCTACCAAATTTATTGCGGTTATGCATTTTAACGATAACACCACAGCTGTTTCCCCCGGTGCACCCGGTCATGACAGGATTCATAAATTGAGGCCCTTTATTGATAGCCTGTCTAAACGCTTTGCGAGGTTTACATCCCTTCCAGAATATCTGTATTGATGAGTCCCTTATGCTCTACAAAGGGCGCCTAATATTCCGTCAATACATGCCAAGTAAGCGTTTTCGCATATGGCATCAAATTATATAAGCTCTTGCGAAAGTAGTATGGGTACACTAGCAAGTTTATGATATATGAGGGCAAGGACTCACAGTTAGACCCCCCCGGTTGTCCAATGGATACGCGTCAGTGGCAGCAGATAGTCTGGAGATCATTCTCCATTGCTGGGCCAAGGTTACCACTTTATGTGGATAACTTTTATACAAGTATTCCTGTTTAGATATCTTTATTCTTTTGACACCCCAGCCTGTGCACCATAAATCCTATTCGAAAAGGGTTGCCCAAGGCTTTACTGGATAAGACACTAAAGCGTGGAGAGAATTTTGCTCTAAGAGCGATGAGCTCCTGGCTATCAAGTTTTGTGATACTAAGGTTGTATTCATGCTGACCACCATCCACGATGAGGCGGTAAGAGTAGGGCACAGAAGTGGTGGTAGGCCCCCAAAATTAGACCACTCTGTAGCAAAGAATACAACAAGTACAGGGTGGCGTTGACAAAACTGATCAGATCCAACACTACTACAACGCCACCAGAAAAACAAAGGCCTGGTACAATAAATTAGCCATTATCTTTTGCAAACGGCCCTACATAATTCGATATGTTTACAAGACAGTTGTACCAGAGCCTGTACTGTCCTATTATAAGTTCCAGCTGCAGCTTATTCCAGCTATGTTGTTTGGTAGTGTAGAGGAGGTCCGGAGATGCTAGTAATGGAATGTAGCTAGATTAGTAGGAAAGCATTTTTTAGAACCCTTCCACCCACGCCTAATAAGCAGCATCCCAGAGAGCCTGCAAGGTTTGCCGTAAAAATGGGACTGCGAGATACAAGGATTTTTGTCCTAAGTGCCCTAGCAAGCCTGCTTTATGTCGAAGCCCTGTTTTGAGCGCTACCATACTTTGGTGCACTTTGAAAGTTAGATAGGATAGGAGGCCTCTGGATTTGTGGGTGTCCTAGGCCCTTATTTGGCATGCTCCGGGGTTCATTTGCCTTTTTCTGAAATAGCTTTGTGGTTGGGACAGGTAAGGTCTCCTTCTAGTTAAAATAGTTATTTACTGTAAAGGGGGCATAAGGTACAATGTGTTTTATTGTTCAGTAATGTTGTACTAACCGCTAGTTTATTTTCCCAAGGATTTTTGAGGTTTCTGTAAAATACACCAGTAATAGGGTGATGCGTTATGGTGTATTTACAGTAAGTATGAATGGTTTATGTATTGCATTTAACAACTGCTTTTATCTTTCAAGATGTGCCGGAAAAAAAACTGGAGACGTAACAACTAAACTCCAAACAGAAAGCACTTAGTCTTGTGCTGGGGCAGAGCTTGTAGGTTCAAGGGCGCTTGTGGCAAATGATGAAATAGAAAGTGAATTTTATTATTCATCTTTCGATCTGATGCTACAAAACTTTTTCACAGCAAAAGCTCAATAGACTAGTCTTGGGCTGGGGCAGAGCTTGTAGGTTCAAGGGCGCTTGTGGCAAATGATGAAATAGAAAGTGAATTTTGATCTGATGCTACAAAACTTTTTCACAGCAAAAGCTACATAGCTTCACTAAAGCTATCAGTATTTTCAGTAATGCAAATAGGCAACAACAAACACGAGGCCAAGATATCCAGCAAGTAGGAAGATTTGAAACATATTTCTAGGTTTTCCAGGCACCGGATACAAGTGCGAGTTTTGTCTGTTAAAAGTTCGAAATACTATTTGAAATGCGGCTACAAGATTGCATGTATGAACAAAGAAATGGCACTGTTGTATAGCTAAATGTATGTAGATTCCAAAAATATATAGTTTGTGTGGGGTATTTCTGAGTTGGAGGGGGTTTACCGTGAAAATTCTGGAACATGCTGTAATTAAGCCACTGTGCCTTGTCTTCATTTGTGACTAGTCGCTTCCACGTCGTGTGTGTAACCACACACATGGCATACCGTTTGATTCAGGACATTTAGGAGATTGGGATTTGGTAAGTTTTTTTTTACATTACATGGGGTTTTGGTGTGATTTTGTAACTTTGAATGTATTTTTCTCTATTTTCCAGAAAATTGTGTAGAAATGCCAAATTCTACGAAAAAACTGCGCCCACACCATTGATGGTATGAATGAACGAACTACAGCGTTACGTAGCTGAAGGTATGTGATTCTGAGAATATATAGTTTTGCAGGGGTATTTCCAAGTTAGAGGGGTGTTCAGTTTGAAAAATCTGGGAAAATGCTGTTATTGGCTCACTGCGCATTGTTTTACTTTTTGACTAGTCGCTTCCACGTCCGTGTGTGTAACCACACATATGGCATACCGTTTGATCAGGACATTAGGAGATTGATATTTGGTAAGTTTTTTTTACATTACATGGGGTTTTGGTGTGATTTTGTAACTTTGAAATGTATTTTTCTCTATTTTTCCAGAAAATTGTGTGAAATGCCAATTCTACGAAGAACTGCGCCCACACCATTGATGTATGAATGATGAACTACAGTTTTACGTAGCTGAAGGTATGTAGATTCTGAGAATAATAGTTTTGCGGGGGTATTTCCAAGTTAGAGGGGTGTTCAGTTTGAAAATTCTGGGAAAATGCTGTTATTGGCTCACTGCGCATTGTTTTACTTTTTGACTAGTCGCTTCCACGTCGTGTGTGTAACCACACATATGGCATACGTTTGATTCAGGACATTTAGGAGATTGATATTTAGTAACTTTTTTTTACATTCCATGAGGTTTTGGTGTGATTTTGTAACTTTGAAATGTATTTTTCTCTATTTTTCCAGAAAAAATGATTTTTACCTTTTGAAGTTGTTTTTTGTTCATTTTTTCAGAAAAGTGCGAACTTCTACGAAGAACTGCGCCCACACCATTGATGGTATGAATGAACGAAATACAGTGCTACATAGCTGGAGGTGTGTAGATTTCAGGAATATATAGTTTGTGGGGGGTATTTCTGAGTTATCAGGGTGTTTTTTGGAAAAAAATGCATACTGTTCAAATTTGGAGTTGGCTAAATATTTTCGCTGTTTCTGAGCCATCATGCATTGCCTCACTTTGTGGCTTTTGCTTCCCCGTTCCGCGTGAGTAACCACACATATGGCATACCGTTTGATTCAGGACATTTGGGAGATTGATATTTAGTAACTTTTTTTTACATTCCATGAGGTTTTGGCATGATTTCTACCTTTTGAAGTTGTTTTTGTTTAATTTTTTCAGAAAAGTGCAAACTTCTACGAAGAACTGCGCCCACACCATTGATGGTATGAATGAACAAACTACAGTGCTACATAGCTGAAGGTGTGTAGATTTCAGGAATATATAGTTTGTGGGGGTATTTGAGTTATCAGGGTGTTTTGTGGAAAAAAATGCATACTGTTCAAATTTGGAGTTGGCTAAATATTTTCGCTGTTTCTGAGCCATCATGCATTGTCTCACTTTGTGGCTTTTCGCTTCCACGTCCGCGTGTGTAACCACACATATGGCATACCGTTTGATTCAGGACATTTGGGAGATTGATATTTAGTAACTTTTTTTTACATTCCATGAGGTTTTGGCATGATTTTTACCTTTTGAAGTGTTTTTTGGTTCATTTTTTTCAGAAAAGTGCGAACTTCACGAAGAACTGCGCCCACACCATTGATGGTATTTATGAACAAACTACAGTGCTACATAGCTGAAGGTGTGTAGATTTCAGGAATATATAGTTGTGGGGGGTATTTCTGAGTTATCAGGGGTGTTTGTGGAAAAAAATGATACTGTTCAAATTGGAGTTGGCTAAATATTTTCGCTGTTTCTGAGCCATCGTGCATTGTCTCACTTTGTGGCTTTTCGCTTCCACGTCCGCGTGAGTAACCACACATATGGCATACCGTTTGATTCAGGACATTTGGGAGATTGATATTAGTAACTTTTTTTTACATTCCATGAGGTTTTGGCATGATTTTTACCTTTTGAAGTTGTTTTTTGGTTCATTTTTTCAGAAAAGTGCGAACTTCTACGAAGAACTGCGTCCACACCATTGATGGATGAATGAACAAACTACAGTGCTACATAGTGAAGGTGTGTAGATTTCAGGAATATATAGTTTGTGGGGGGTATTTCTGAGTTATCAGGGTGTTTTGTGGAAAAAAAATGCATACTGTTCAAATTTGGAGTTGGCTAAATATTTTCGCGTGTTCTGAGCCATCATGCATTGTCTCCACTTTGTGGCTTTTCGCTTCCACGTCCGCGTGAGTAACCACACATATGGCATACGTTTGATTCAGGACATTTGGGAGATTGATATTTAGTAACTTTTTTTTTATTCCATGAGGTTTTGGCATGATTTTTACCTTTGAGAGTTGTTTTTTTTTCATTTTTCAGAAAAGTGGCAAAATTCTACGAAGAACTGCGCCCACACCATTGATGGTATGAATGAACAAACTACAGTGCTACATAGCTGAAGGTGTGTAGATTCAGGAATATAAGTTTGTGGGGGGTTATTCGAGTTATCAGGGTGTTTGTGGAAAAAAATGCTACTGTTCAAATTTGGAGTTGGCTAAATATTTCGCTGTTTCTGAGCCATCATGCATTGTCTCACTTTGTGGCTTTTCGCTTCCACGTCCGCGTGTGTAACACACATATGGCATACCGTTTGATTCAGGACATTTGGGAGATTGATATTAGTAACTTTTTTTTACATTCCATGAGGTTTGGCATGATTTTTACCTTTTGAAGTTGTTTTTTGTCATTTTTTCAGAAAAGTGCGAACTTCTACGAAGTACTGCGCCCACACCATTGATGGTATGAATGAACAAACTACAGTGCTACATAGCTGAAGGTGTGTAGATTTCAGGAATATATGTTTGTGGGGGGTATTTCTGAGTTATCAGGGTGTTTAGTGGAAAAAACTGCAGACTGTTCAAATTTGGAGTTGGCTAAATATTTTCGCTGTTCTGAGCCATCATGCATTGTCTCACTTTGTGGCTTTTCGCTTCCACGTCCGCGTGTGTAACCACACATATGGCATACCGTTTGATTCAGGACATTGGGAGATTGATATTAAAAAGGGGGTTTATCGATGGTTATTACCTAATAATATGGTACAGCGGAATGAAATAGGGGGTGGGTGGGCGGTTGGGGTATGGTATAATAAATATATATGGTACAGCGTATGAAATAAGGGGTGTCTATGGGTGGATGGGGGTTATAATAATGGTATAGGTTGAGTTAGTGGTGTGGTATAATAAAATATATGGTACAGTGTATGAAATAAGGGGATAATAATGTTTAATAAAAATATATATTGGTACAGTGTATGTAAATAAGGGGTATCTATATAATATTTATGGTACAGCTTACCAAATAAGGGGGTATAATAATATATACGGTACAGTGTACGAAATAGGGAAAGATAAATAAGGGTAGGTATAATAAATATTTATGGTACAGTGTACGAATAAGGGGGTATAATAAATATATATGGTAGTGTATAATAGGGGAAATATAAGGGGGGTAGTAATAAATATATGTTACAGTGTACGAAATAAGGGGGGTATATATATATATGACGGTAGGTATAATAAAATATATATGGGTAAAGTGTATGAAATAAGGGGGGGGTGGGTATATAATTAAAAGGTATATGGTATGAATAATAAATTATATGGTACAGTTTATGAAAAGGGTGGTATAATAAATATATATATGGTACAGTGTAGAAATAAGGGGTGGTATAATAATATTTATGGTACGCTTACCAAATAAGGGGGTATATAAATATATACGGTACAGTGTACGAATAGGGGTATAATAATAGGTATAATAAGGGGGATATAATAATAATATTTATGGTACATGTACGAAATAAGGGGGTGGTTATAATAAAATATATGGTAGTGTATGAAATAAGGGGTATAATAAATATATATGTTACAGTGTCGAATACGGGGGGGTATATATAATATTATGGTAAGTGTATGGAAATAAGGGGGGTTATTAGGTGGTATAATAAATATATGAAGGTACAGTGTATGAAATAAGGGGAGCAGAATGGAGAAGTGGATGGTGGAAAAGAACTGAGAAAAAGGAGTGAGCAACTGAGAAGGGGAAATGAGTAAATGATAGAGAAGAAGGATGATAAATAAACAGCAAAAAAAAATTTAAAGGAAGAGACAGAGACAAAAGGGAAGACACGATGGAGAAGGACTGAGAGGGTGGAACATGAATAAAAGAGTGCAGGTAAGTGTGAAAGTGTGTGTTCAGGTCAGGTTTATGCATTGGAATGGACTGGGTGCTGGGAGAAATTGCGACATTATTTTACCTGCAGTGGAAAGATTTTTAAAGGTTTTTTTTTTCCTTCTAAATTACCCTTCCACCCAAAACGAAGTATCCAATGGGCATGACGCAACATTTGCGACGTGCTAACGCATGGCACAGTAAGGGGCCCATGTGTGTGCCCATGCTAGGCTTAATCCACTACTGCGGGGCTTGTATTTTGTGCTGTGTTGGAGCCCTTGGAGGGGGTCTAAGATCTAGAGACTGCCATCATTGCTGTAAGTAAACCCTCCCATTTGTGTGTTTTGTGACAAACTCTGATAAAGTGTTGCACATAGATACTGGTAAATCGTTGTCACAAATTTTTGTGCCAATGATTTTACCAGTATCTGTGTGCCAACACTTTATCAGAGTTGTGTGCAAATGATTTTACCAGTATCTGTGTGCCAACACTTTATCAGTTTGTGCAAATGATTTTACCAGTATTTGTGTGCCATACTTTATCAAGTTTGTGCAATAATTTACCCAGTATCTGTGTGCCAACACTTTATCAGAGTTCGTTCCATGATTTTACCAGTATCTGTGTGCCAACACTTTATCGAGTTTGTGCCAACGATTTTACCAGTATCTGCGTGCCAACACTTTATCAGAGTTTGTCACAAACTCTGATAAAGTGTTGGCACACGATACTGGTAAAATCATTGGCACAATGTTTGTGCCAATGATTTACCAGCATCTGTGTGCACAACACTTTTTGGGGGCAAATTCTTTATTCTTCTGGAATTATGGTGTGGATAATGTCTATATAAAGAAACTATACAAATTAATGGTGCCAAGTTCAAAATGTCAAAATGGCTAGCCGCACTCCACCAACAAAGCCACGCCCACTTTGTTCTGACGGTGTGTGTGCTGAACGCACTGCATATATTCGGCACATTCAGGTTTGGCTCAGGTGGAAAAAAACCCTAGAGACACCCCTGTATAAGTAGGAGCGCAGAGCGAAGGGATGTAAATGTTTAAGAGAAGGATTTTCTAGATAATGCTATGTTAATGGGAAGCAGGTAGAAGTGTGGCACAGAGGAGATTTAATATCCTGATTGTTAGAGAGCGAGACAATGTGTGTAGCTTTAATTTAATCTTTAGTATTAAGTATTTAATGGGGGCGGAGGAAAAGGAAACCAGAAAGCAGAAGTTTACAAACAAATGAGCTGATGACATCTCCCGGAAAAAAGTGTAGAGGAGACGAACAATAAGGGTTCAAGAACAGAGCCCTGCGGAACCCTAAGAAGCAGAGAGGATGCTTTATTAATAAAAGTCACAGAGTAGACTAATAGCCAGAGGTAGGATCATAGCCAGGAGTTGTGTTGCTTTATTCTGGATGCCCAGGAGTGAAGAATTTGCATTAGTAGGGAATAATCTACTGTGTCAAAAGCAAATAAGGTCAGAGAGATGAGGATAGGAAAGTGTCCTTTGGCTTTGGCAGCCTTAAGGTAATTTACAAGAAGTTCCATAGTAGTTTAGAGGCTATCCGTAAAGAGAGGCCGGGCATAGATTGCAAGACTAAAGGGGTCTAGGGGGGCTTTCTTGATTCTGGGTTTCACATAGGCATGTTTTAAAGAAGGAGAGAAAATACCAGATGACCACAAGGCATTGAATATATGCCTGTAAGGAGAGACTGCCTGATTACAGTGCCTCAGTAGGAAAGAGTGCATGGAATCGAGGGGACGAGTAGCGGACAGTAGAAGCAGGAGAGACCGACGGGTCAATAGATGAAACAATAGAAAGATACAAAAAAATAAAAAAACTCGATATTAATACTATAATTGTCCTTCCGCCAGAAATTTTCTTTTTTTTTTTTTTTTTTTGCAAGGTTTGCGAGTCTATACTTATCTATGAAAAAGTATGGTGGGATTGTGGTCACCAATCAGAAGCTTCTGAAGTGAGAAATAGGTTGCATGTTTCCCTAACTCTGCTAGAAGGTGCATAATTATCAGAATTTTTCTACAGTGCAAAAAAGTTATAGTTATATAGTAATATTCTTTAATTTTGGGGGGCTAGCTAAGTTAAGTAAATTCAATAAATGTATAAAAAAATTAATTTTATAATTGCAACAATACCTTACTTACTTGTCAACTAGAGGAACTGGCACTAAGGATGCAGGAACAGTCCCTGGTTTTGACCCAGGGTTTTGATAAGCGAAACTGGTGTATGAAACTCTGGTACATCTCTAAATAGACAGGCTAGTTGACCAGTTCCTGGGGGAGAGATACACTGGCATAGAGCTCAGTAAAACCAGCTGCTTAGTCTCTGAGCACTTTCAATTTCTCTAAAAAGTTGAAATCATAAAAAGCGATAATCTAGAATGCTGCAGTGTTCTTTGTTGTTAAACCTATAGGTTTTTTGTTAGCCTTTCCTAGACTAGCGCTGATGATATAAAGGAACTCACAATAAATACTAATACTTCACAGAAACAGAAAAATATACTTTTCATGATTATAGGAGATACTGTAGATTTGTGTATCTGTATAACTAATTTTACATACAATAGATATATTGCTCTTTATTAACATATACTGCCATTCAGAGTATACTATAACTAAGCCACCAAATGCTTGATACTATTACTATAATTGTTCTTCAATGCCTTCAAAAATTGCCTGACAAGCTTAATAAAGGATGCAAAAAAAAAATGTTTTTCTCTGGTTTCTTCTGCATTCATAAATATCCACCTTAATTTTAGGTAAATTATATTTTGTGAAAAAAAATGATGCCAATACATCTGCTAGATATTTTTTTTACTTCCTTAAAGTGTTCAATTTCCTAGCAATACTATCTAAACTGTGTGTTTGACAATCATGTTTTTTATGGGTGATGCTGAACCAAGATAATTGCCTCCGCAAAGAGCATACATTTCCTCTCTTTGTGTTATTCAGAAAAGGGAAAAAAAACATTTTGCTAATTCCATCAGCTATTGAATTTTTATATGGTGCTGGAAGTTAGCATTAAACACCTTCCTGTCAGAATTACCAGTCTTACAAACTATTGCCCTATTATATTATATATATAATAATATATATATATATATATATATTATATAATATAAAACTATGCATCACTGTGTATTACACAGACCTAAGGTGTGATTTTTTTTTTATTTTTTTTAGATTATTTCTTTTTCGTACAGTTTAAGAAGCTGGAAAAAGTGGCTCATAAAAGCACAACAGTTGAGACCTTAAAAATGGTTCATGAAATGCATTAAGAAGACTGAGTATAAATAATTTTGTGTCTCAAGCAAAGACTTGGATGGAGGTGGGGTATTTTGAAAGAATGCCATTTATATACAATATAATGTGTGTGGGAGATTTGTATTTAGTATTTGCTGTAAACATTATTGGGGAGATTCAATAAAAGTTCTTATCGTTAAAAATGGTGCTAACTTTGCCCCAACCAATCAGATCTTATTTAACATTCACGAAGCTAACATCTGATTGGTTGGGGCAAAATTAGCACCATTTTTAACGATAAGAACATTTATTGAATAACCCTGTAAGTCCTTTGGAGATTAACTAATTTGTTATAAAAAGCTCTCTGGCTCATGTAGTGCTGCTAAAGCCCCTTATAGGTTATAGCATTTCCTAAAGTGTTAAGGAATTAATTATCAATAGAAAAAAAAACAGGGTGTCCAGTCGTATTCACAGGGGTAATCTCAATATAAAGTGCATAAATACATTAACTAATAAATTGGGATTACCCTGTGAATACGACTGGACACCCTGTTTTTCTTTTGTATGTATTTTTGGCAGAGAGGTGGCCAAAAGGTGGACACCTAGTGGGTACCCTGTATGAGCTATTTTGCTATGGATTTACCCAGAAGTCTCTATTCATTATTCTAATTTATTGGGAGACTGTTTGTCACTTCTGTCCCTTACCTTGCAACGTTCCCTCATGATCTGGCTCTTCCGGCTGAATTTGGTCTTCTTCATCTCTTTCTGGAACCGTCTTCGGTTTATTTCCACTGTTTAGCTTTCTGCAACTTTGCTATTTAATAAATTACTGCTTCTGATTAGTCCTTTGGTTTTAAGTGGCAAAACTTGAATTAGCCTTTCTTGGTCTCTGATTGCATATACCTTGCTCTGAATAGTCTCTCTTGCCTTTTAAGATCCTTTCCTCTTCCCTTCCTGTCAGTTATAGCTTTTGTGCTTGCTGCCAGGTCTGCTCATGTGATGCTAGCAGGTGACTGAATTGCATATTTGCAGGAAGCAGACAACACAAATTTTGTTCACTTTTGGCAAATAATGGCATCTTATATCCTAACCCACAGTTAGTAAGCACAGACACACCACGGACGCCCCACAGATACCACAGTAAGTCAGCCATTACCCTAGAAGTTCACTGGCCGTAGGGGAAGGATGCACCGGGGTGGATGAGGGGGAATGCGCATAGCAAGGAATTGCCCCACAGAGGTGTGTGTGTGTCAGGGGGTTGTCGATTCTTTTAAGAATCAGGGTTTTTTTGGTTCAATATATTATGAATGGTCAGGCCAACTCATGATGCTGTACATCCACCAGGAGAATCACATGTCAAACCTAATGCTAAGTGTTATGGTAAAGACCAATAACTAACTAAGGCTGTTACTGAAGAAGGCAGTGACTGAGATGGCTAGTAGGCATTGGCAAATATTACTGACCTAAATTGTCCTAATTGTCAAATTTTAATGTAACATTAGGGCTCCTTGAATAACTTTACAATACAGTTTTTAGATTAGTATTTTACCATAAATATATTTTCTCTGAGGTTAAAGCAAGAATGCAATAAAATAATCACATTAGAGTACAACCATGTTACAGCAATATTTATATTTTACTTATTACTGCAGTTACACCATAAGTTGTGTGTTTGGTGGTTGATGTAACTTGCTTCATGCAGACGGTGTTACACGTGTGTGTGTTCTTTTAGTGCTTTTCTATACTCATTATGAAATGATCTTTCATACTGCAATGTAATCAGTTTGCACTGCACAGTTTCTCCTGTACGTGTTCATAAAGTACACATTTTCTAAATCCATTTTTTGTTTATGAGAGTGTGTTGTTGAATTGCTTTTCTAGATTTTTCTAGTATAAAGGGTCAAGTAAACCTAAAGCAATTATACACAGTGTTGTGCTGTTTGTTTCTTAAACAAAAATAGGTGTGCTGCTAATTGTTGTGTGCTCTGGGATACCAGCCTTCAGATCAAATGACACTTTCCCCTGTAGACCCAGAGGTCCATCACCAGGTGATAGAATTAATCTGCTATTGAAATTAGAGAGGTCTTCTCTCTTTAGCATTCCTATTTACCAAGTTCTATTGCAGTTTTGACACATTGAACATTTTGAAACACACTTGCACTCCTATCCAGAATTGTATGCCTTTCTGTTCCATGTCTAGAAATGAGAAATAGAAAAAACGTATCTACAAACCACAGTGCTTACATAAAGCAGTTGCAAAGCCTGATGAGTTGTTGGTGCATGCACAAGACAGGGAACATTGCATGTGTAGACATATTTAAAAGAGAACTAAACTAATTTTTTTTAAAATCCTAACATGAAAGCTTTCTCCCCAGAATACCATAACATTGAACATTTCTTCTCTAGTTATTTATGAGCATGCACAAGTACAGCTCATAGCTCTAGCTTCTCTTGAGCAGAAGTCGAGTTGCTGGTGGTGCACCTTGTAAATGCTGTGATTTTAGAACAGACCAAGAAGTCACAAGTTCTAATCCCCTAGTTTCCTTATGAAACAATATAACATAATCCACTGCCTGAGTTTATTTCTTTTTTTGTTTTGTTTGTGTTCCATGTTTCTAGAAAAATATAAAGTTTCTACATGTGTACAAACTTATATATGCAGCTCTGTTATTTATTTACCATAGCGTGAATTGCTGACGTCTTCCAGTAACAATACAAATAGTGAACTGCTTTTACTGACATTTACGGCAATGTAATTCTGTCTATTGCAAGTTCACTGGTGGCGTGTTCAAGTGCTGGGTTAGAAAAAAAGACTATCGGAACACAGGTTCAATCCCCACGCTTCCTTTTTTTTGTTTTTTAATTTGTGTCTAGAAAAGATAAAGACTCTACATGTACTAGTTTTTTACGATTAGCCCTTGTGGCATAGAGGTAGACAGATTTTTTAAGACACAGTATAGAGGTTGCTGGTTTAATTACCCATACTTTTATTTTTGCGAAATATTAAATGTCTGTTTCTTTCATCCATGCTAGCAAAGACATACACTGCAAAGAATACTTTTTTTTTGTATGAAAAGCAAAGGAATTTATCATTGTTAGGGATAGGAGCATTTGTAATGTGTTTACCCAAAACTGCACTGAAATCTGTGTTCTATGTCAGAGGGAGGGATCTCTGAGCTGTAACATGATTGTCTGTCAGCTTTCAGGAAGCAAGACTGCAGTTTCCTGTGAAGTGTACTGTGTACGGGATAAATCGCGGCGGATCCGGGTTCGGATCCATGAACCGGCCATCCCTACTATTGGGACAATGTTGTCTGGTGACTTAAGTTCTCCTTTAATCATGTGAATAATCGGTAAATACTATAGTCATTCCAAAGCACCCTTAATAAAATGTGGCCACATTTTTAGTTGTTATTTAGGACCAGGTATTACTGGTTTGCAAACAACCCATTATGGAAGATAAACAATTGGTTGAATGTCTAAACGTACAACATTTTGAAAGTTTTGAATATTATTACTAAAGCAGTAACCAGATAGGGTGATTTCATCTGATTTCTTTATGGCAGGTTTCAATCTTATGCTTGATATTGACTGACATGCTTGTGACATTGTAAATATCTTTCATTGTAAATAAATCCCTGACAGCCAGTGTAGCTCTTAAATTATAGAATATTGCTAATTATTACTTTAATCTCAAACGTTGGGTCATGCAGGTGTAGGAAGACAATGTGTTATTAGAAATGTTTACTTACACTATGCTACCATTGTTTCTTTCTGATTTTTGCAAGAATCCTTTTTATATCTCTAGCAAGATGATCAAAAATATTTTTGAAATTTAAATTCTTGATTTTTTTGTATGATTTTAATGTTATCATATTCCATTACCAAATGGGGAAAACAAATCAATCTTTGAACATTTGAAGTTTATGATTTATTGCTCTATAGCAAAACAAAAATGATTGCAAGTCTTCATGTTTGTGTTTAGTGCTGCAGGGTTTTAGTACTTTCTATTAGGGGGTGCAAAATCTGGAAAATGAATCACTTCATTTTCAAAGTAAAGCTACATTTGTTACAACACTCTTTGACATGAAAAAGCATATCAAACAACATGTACCGTGAAAAAAGACAAGAGAGAAAATAGTGCTTTTGCATGTTAGTTATAATGTAAAAGATAACACTTTAAAAAAAAAAAAAAAAAGATTTGCATATTATAAGTAATTTATTATACCAATACTGGCCACACAAAAACCAGATATAACATATTGGGAACCTCCAGCCCCGCTCTGGCCCATTAACTTTGTTATCCAATGTTAAATACAAAATGATCTGAATATTGGGAGGTAATTGAACAAACGTATGGCCAGCATTAGCCTGAAGTTTGTTATTTCCATATTATTTACAGTATATCATGGCATCACCACCACATAACTGCATTTTCACATACAAGCATCACTAATGAGTCAAATGTTGAAACCCATTAAAAATAAACAGGGAGATTCAATATCCCGCGCTAACGAGAAACTAAGCGCTAAAATCACGCTAACCCATGTACTAACGTGTTAGCGAAGGTTTTGCATTGCCTGCGCCATGTTGCAATTCTTTTTCTTTGTGCAGCACAAAGCGATGCAATAAATTTTGCGCCGGTTTTTCAGCTAGTTTTAGGGCTAGGCCACACTAGCGCGTTTTTCGCGCGTTTGCGCACGCGTTTCGCGCTCGCGGTTTGCGCCCGCGATTTTCGCTAAAATGGAAATCGCGGGAACGCAAAAATTCCCGCGATTTACGATGCGCATGCGATTGCGCGTCCGTTCGCGTTATGGTAACGCGAACGCGAAAGCGTTAAGAATCGCGCACACAATGCGTGCGATAACGCTCGCGATTTTGTGCGCGATTCCTGTGCGTTGCAGTGTGGCCTCACCCTCAATGGTGTCTTTAAAATTAGGTCGAACTTACCGCTAGCGTTTTCGAAATGTATTAATGGTCACAAAGTGGTTAATACATTGCGGAAACGAGTGCAAGTAGGTTACGATAGCGAATTATATTGCATCTCTCCAAAGTGTTGTGCTTACTTTGTAGTACATTAAACTTTTTTTTAAATAAATATTTGACTTGTTTTTTAAATAAATATCAGGACATTTTGCACATATTTTACTTGTGGTTGGCAATATTACCGTCCTGGTTGACTTTATATTTGCTAGAATTAAGTCTTTAATCTCTAACATGTTTACACATTTACATTAAATAAAACTAGAGAGTGGTAACAGTCCATAACTATAGTGAGGCAGGAGGGCTAGAAAAGCAGCAACCCAGCCAGTTCTTAAAGAAACTTAGGGCTAGACAGGAGGCAATGAACAAGAAATAAACAGTGCTGCAGGAAGATAGAGAAAAGGCAGGGGCAGGAACATGGCAGCTAAAACCTACAGGAAACTCTGAGGCTTGTGCGCGCCCCATGTGATGTGACGGAACAAGGATCAATCCTGCCTGGAAGCTTCCCAGGAAGTGAGCCTGACAGTTGCATTTTCTTCCTGGCCTTTGCATTGCATTGGTATAAAGGTTTTTACCCCACAACTAGTGGCTTTTAGAATGGAGATAAAATCCTTTATCCATTTTTTAGTATTTAATGACTAAGATCTCTCATAGAGGGCTTATGAGCCCACAAACAAATATATATTCACTGGTACATTTTCTTTCTCTACTAGCTCATAGGGATGGCCGTTTGCGGATCCGAACCCAGATCCGCCACGGATTTATCCTGTTCACGAACGGCGGATTTTCCGCCTTCCGAACTTCCGAACCGTGGATTTCTCGTATTTTCTAAAATTTTCGAAAATGCGAGAAATCTCGTAATTTCGAGGATATTTTTCATTTTAATGGGTCTGCTCGTGGATTTTCGAATTTTCGAATTTTCCCGAAAATTCGTAGATCCTCGAGCGGACCTGATTTTACGAAGTTTGGACATCTCTACTGGCTCATACATGCATACAATCACAGGGCTGAACCATGCCACGATGTGTAGCAAACTAAGGTGTTGGACCCCCCAGTTTACCTCTATGGTAAAATTGGACCTAAAGGATTGTAACAACTCTGTCATTGTGTTTGGTATGTCTGCCCTATTTCCCCTTTCTTTTTTTTATCTGATCAACACGGGACGTTCAGTCAGCCAAATGATGTACCAGGGATAAAGAGAGAGTCATGATCAAGAAACAAGCAAAGGACAGGACAGGCAGCAAAGAATCGGTAGTCAAGAAATCTGCAGAAGTCCAAAAAACACATCAGCACAAGAGGTGAACTAATAGGAAAAAATGGAAACTTTCAAAAGCTGTTACAAAGGAAGGAGTCAGCACGAAATATGACTAAACTATGTATTCTTAATAAGCAAATTTTCATAGTCCAGAAAGCTAATAACATGATGTATAGTTTACCTAAGTGGCTCTTGCAAAGTCAGGAAAATGTTTTACTTGAGCAGTCAATCACTTTTACCCTGGCCCCTCTGGCTTAACCCAGGTGCGGATAGATGTGCTATTTGAAAGTTGTAGCTTTCTACTGGGTTGACTGCATTATCCTCACTAGCAGGGAGATGAAGCAGGTGCTATTAGGTAAGATGTAAGATCAGCAATATACTTTATGTGTTAAACTTTTTTTCGGCTGCTTTTTTAACATCCAAGTCTAACAGACCATAGGATACAGGTTCTATTAATATTTATGCTACTATTGCTGATTACGCTTAGGTCTCTTTTATATTACTGTATGTGCTATATTGTTTACGTTTGTGCATGATAGACATATTTGAATTTATACACGGTCTACCTTGCTGGTGTACTTTACATGGATACCTCCTATGTATCTGCTGCACTTTCTTTTTAGTGTTTTTATTGGATCATATCTGTTGTATTCAATTAAATCAACTGGACTTGAAGTTTAGTTCTTGAAGAAGTTTCGCTAGTCATCCGACTGGCTTTCTCAATTAGAATGACTTGAAAAATCTGTGGCAATTATGTACCCTGGAAAATCCCAATTAGCATATCACAGCCAGGTGTTAAGGGCGTGATTGCATAGTGGTGTTATAGGAATGCCCAGGGTAGGTGTCAAAACAGCATTGTACATGGCAGAAAGTTGGTGTCGAACCCCCCATCTCTATTTAGGCTTGGTTTCTTTATTTTCACATAAATGGCCTCCTTGACACCTCTCTTGAACAGTCACATTCCTTTGCCAATATGTTAACATTACAATCTTCAAAGGTATGTCCTTTATACTTAAGATGCAGGTACATGGCTGAGTCCTGACCCGAGGAATTGGCTCTTCTGTGCTGGGCCATACGTTGATGCAGTTGCTATTTGGTCTCCCCCACATACAAATCAGATCATTCTTCACTGCACTGCACTGCGTATATGATGTTGCTTTTCTTGTGTTTAGGTATTGGGTCTTTTGAAGTGTACCAATTGCTGCCTCCGGTGTGTTGTTTGGTTTAAAGCAGACAGGGATACTTGTACTTTGAAACAATTGCAAACTTTTTTATTTTCTATTTGCTTATATATACTACTATAGAGTCTATTTTATGTCAAGTACCATGTATTCCCCCTATCCCTGATATGCTACTGTAGCAAATGATTTTTCCACCTTTCAGTTCTGAAATAACAAGCTTAGAGTGCATTGGAAGATTGTGTTGTACTTTATATTCCAGAGATGTACCAGATTGAACCATTATGAATGTAATAATGGACATATCATGACTAGGGATGAACTAGAACTCAAACTTGAGCCCGAGTTCGAGCCTAACTTTATGAGTTCGAATGGACTGGACTTCTCGAACTATCCTGGACCCGGATTTCTCAGATGTTTCTGGACTTTCGATCGAAATTCGATAATTATCAAATGTACTAGATAGTGTACTGGTTAAAGGATAAGTGCACTGTAAAATCAAGTTATGTTCATTTGGAAGCTGCAGCTTTAAAAATACCGTTGCCACATTTTTTTTTTACCTATGCCCCTCCAGAGCCTAGCTTGTGCCTTTGAAGTTGCTGACATCTTGTTACTGGTTTGCTGAATGTTAAGCCCCTCTGAGATTTCCTCTGCTTTCTTCTGCTTGAGCCTCAAACAGGCATTACTGTTTGAGGCTAAGCAGGAGAGTGCACGGAACTGGCAACGGTATTTTTAAAGCTGCAGCTTCCAAATGAACATAACTTGATTTTACAGTGCACTTATCCTTTAAAGGCACTGCCTTTGACATAGGAGACCAGGGTTCGGATCCTGGCTAGGGGCAGCTATACAAATGTTTGGGTTATTATAATACCCTAGTAATATAAAACCATATAATAAGCTAGTCATATGATAACCTACTAATACAATAACCATATAATATTATATTACTAGGGTATTATAAGAATCCGAACATTTGTATAACTGCCCCTAGCCAGGATTCAAACCCTGGTCTCCCATGTCAAAGGCGGTGCCTTAACCAGTACACTATCCAGCCACTACATATAACATTATTATATTAATTACTCTGGTTATATTTATATGGTTATATTGGTATTAATATTACTAGGTGTATTATAGTTATTATATTACTAGGTTATTATATGGTTATATATAAGGTATTATATGGTTATTATATTACTAGGGTATTTAATAATCCAAACATATGTATAGCTACCCCTAGCTAGGGTTCGAACCCTGGTCTTCCATGTCAAAAGCGGTGCCTTTAACCAGTACACTATCCAACCCTTGAATGTACCATTCAGTAATAACCTAGTAATATATAACCATACAATACCCTAGTAAATAATAACCATATAATTACCATATGACAACCTAGTAATATATTAAACATGTAATGTAGTGGCTGGATAGTGTACTGGTTAAAGACACCATCTTTGACATGGGAGACCAGGGTTCGAATTCTGGCTAGGGGCAGCTATATAAATATTTGGATTATTATAATAACCTAGTATATATAATAACCATATAATATTATATTAATAGGGTGTTATAATAAATCCAAACTTTTGTTTAGCTGCCCCTAGCCAGGATTCAAACCCTGGTCTCCCATGTCAAAAGCGGTGCCTTTAACCAGTACACTATCCAACCCTCGAATGTACCATTCGCTAAGCCTAGGAAGGACCGTTCGCTAACAGGAAGGATTTTTCGTTCCTTCGATAATTCTCGAATGTATCGTCGAAAATAGCTTGCCCAAAACCCGACAATTGGAAGCTGAGTTGGAGAGTTTAAGGGGGCAGCTTGCAGCATTGCAGGGATTGGCAAAACTGGGGGGTCAGCAGGCACTGGCTGGGGCCAGTATAGAGGTGGGTGGAAGTGGGACAGGGAAGGTTGAGGGGGGAGGTAGTTTTGTTAGGGTTACTAAGGGAAGTGGGGGACAGAAGGGTGGGTGGCTTCTTCCCAGATTGCCCATCCCAACAGATTTGCTGCCTTAGGTAATGAAGTGGAGGAGGACACCTCGGAATTAGCGTGTATGGAGGGGGCTAGTCCCTTGAGCACCCAGAGGACTGCCATCTCTGATACAAGGGAGGAGGTATGAAGGATCAGGAATGAAGGCAGGTGGTAGTGGTAGGGGACTCATTATAAGGAAGGTAGATAGGTTATCTGCCGCCCAGACCCTACATGCCGAACTGTGTGTTGCCTGCCTGGTGCTAGGGTTCGGCATGTGGTGGATCGTTAGACAGATTATTGGTGCCAATGACAAAGTTAGAATAGAGGTGAGGTCCTTAACATGATTTCTGAGAGCTAGGTGACAAGTTAAAATCAAGGACTCCAGGGTAGTGTTTAAGAAATACAAAGTGCTAAACCAGGAGACAGCGGAGCTTAGGATCATTAATGTGTGGCTAAGAGGGTGGTGTAAGGAAGAAGGTGGGTTTGGTTATTGAGAACTGGGCAGACTTTACTGTCGGATACAGGCTCTTTAGTAGGGATGGGTTGCACCTCACTGATGGCGGTGCAGCTGTTTTAGGGAGAAGATGGCTAGAGGGTTGGAGGAGATTTTAAACTAGGTTTGGGGGGAGGGTATTAGCAGTCTCACTAGATAGAGGAAAGCAGGGTGTAGATAGGCCAGTGGTGGGTGAAAGGGGGGTGCGCCGGGTTAACAAAGATTTTTCATTTTGGGAAGGTAAATTTTCCCAGGTTAAAAGCAGCTCTTCAGAATGTCACTGGGATAATGTATTATCAGGTAAAGGTACTGAACAGAAGTGGACTGTGTTCAAGGGGATTTTAAGCCAGTTCACATGTAAATTTATACCCTTGGGAAATAAATGTAAAAAAAATAAATCCGTGCCCATGTGGCTGAATTCTGATGTAAAGAGGCAAATCGAAAGGAAGAAAAAGGCATTTAAAACCTTTACGGCAGAGGGAACAGAAAGGGCCCTTAGGGATTATAAAAACTGTAACAAGGAGTGTAAGAAAGCAATCAAACGAGCTAAAATAAATAATGAAGTTAGGATAGCTGAACAAAGCATCACTAAGCCTACATTTTTTTTTAAGTATATTAATAGTAAGAAGATGAAGACTGAGAATGTGGCATAATTAATTAATGGGGATAAGTTAGTTACGGAAGATGGCGATAAAGCAAATGTCTTGAATAATTTTTTTCCCTCTGTATACACTATAGAAGATCAAGTACAGATATCGTAGAGTATAGTAGCAATAATGGTATAAAAGATTTAAGTGCACTTTGGTTAACCCAGGATATGGTACAGAAAGAACTTAATAAGGTTAATATAATAAATCTCCTGGACCGGATAAACTACATCCTCGGGTACTTAGGGAGCTAAGTTCAGTTTTATCTAGGCCATTGTTTCTTATTTTTGCTGATTCCCTCAGTCGGTGGTATTGCCTCTAGATTGGAAAAAGACTGATGTTATTCCAATATTCAAAAAGGGTAGTCGTTCACAGCGGGTAATACAGGCCTGTAAGTTTAACTTCATTGGTGGGAAGGTCCTGGAAAGTTTAATAAGGGAGATTATGTTTCAAGGACTGGCATTATAAGTAGTAACCAGCACAGATTTAGGAGGAATAGATCTTGTAAACTAACTTGCTTGAATTTTATGAGGAAGTGAGTAGACTCTGGCATAGCAGTAGATGTAATTACTTGGATTTTGCAAAGGCTTTTGATACAGTCCCCCATAGGCGACTAATGTATAAGCTGAGGCCTGTTGGTCTGGGGAGTCACATTGTACATGGACGAAAATTGGTTAATGAATAGAATGCAGAGGGTAGTTGTAAATGGGGCCTTATCATTATGGACTAAAGTGCTAAGTGGGGTGCCACAGGGTTCTGTGTTGGGGCCGCTTCTATTTAATCTATTTATTAATGATTTGGAAGTTGGTATTGTCAGCAAGGTTTCTGTGTTTGCTGACAAAAAAACTTTGTTGACCATTAAAACACCTGTGCAATCGTTGCAGGGGGATCTGAATAGATTGTCACATTGGGCTGCTAAGTGGAGATGAGATTCAATGTTGATAAATGTAAGGTGATGCATTTTTGACTTAACCCTTTCACTGCCAGGAGATTTTCTTTTTTTTGCGTTAACTGCCAGAAGAATTTTCAGGATTTTGCCCTCAATCGCTTTAGACTAATTTTACAGTAGGAAACCTGCAGTAAATCAGGAATATTATACATGTTTTTTTCAGCACAAAGTCTACTTTAACATGGTAACAGAATTTTGTAACTTTTCTGGAAATTTTACTGGAATTATGGGTAAAATATGTAAAAAAATTAAAAATTTGCAAATTTTCATGGATTTTTCCCATTTTTACTTATAGTTATCTTAAGGTTACACACAAAAATCTTACTGTTTCTAAAAGCTCAGATACTCCCGAGTACAACGATACCAGATATATGTAGGTACCCCACTTTTCCTGTACAGGAGACCCCGCAAACTAAAACTGCACCTTCAAGAAATTACACCAAATTAAAATGTATAACCACTACTGACAGTTAACATAGGATATCTACCAAATTAACTAAAATATCCCCACAAGTGAGATATTTTTAGAAACTAACACCCGCAGGATTTTCCGAGTGAGGTAAGTTTCGATCAAAATGCAGATACCCGGGCGCAGCTCTTCGTCCAATTGTAAGTTATTTTCTCACATTTTCCTTTTTTTCCTCAACTGTAAAAACAGAAACAAAATCAAATGCGAATTTCAGCTAAAAACTGTGGAGGAAAGTTCAAACACATCTCAAATATGAAAGCCTAACCCGTCCCGAATAAAACGGTATGCCACATTCATGGGTGTACCCAGAGACATGGCTACCAACTAACCCAGAGCGTGACCAGTGCCAATGTCAGTAGCAACAAAAAAAATTTTGCCAGTTTTGTATTTGAACAGTCTGCAGTTTTTTCCACAAAACACCCCCCCAACTCAGAAATACCCCCACCAAAATATATTCCTGAAATCTACACACCTTCAGCTATTGAACGCTGTAGTTTGTTCATTCATATCATCAATGGTGTGGGCGCAGTTCTTCGTAGAAGTTTGCACTTTTACCAGATTTTCAAAAAAAATGAACATCAAACAACATTCAAAGAAGGTAAAATCATGCCAAAACCTATGGATGTAAAAAAAGTTACTAAATATCAATCTCCCAAATGTCCTGAATCAAACGGTATGCCATATGTGTGGTTACACACGCGGACGTGGAAGCGAAAAGCCACAAAGTGAGACAATGCATGATGGCTCAGAAACAGCGAAAATATTTAGCCAACTCCAAATTTGAACGTCTGCAGTTTTTTCCACTAAACACCCTGATAACTCAGAAATACCCCCCACAAACTATATATTCCTGAAATCTACACACCTTCAGCTATGTAGCACTGTAGTTTGTTCATTCATACCATCAATGGTGTGGGCGCAGTACTTCGTAGAAGTTCGCACTTTTCTGAAAAAATGAACAAAAAACAACTTCAAAAGGTAAAAATCATGCCAAAACCTCATGGAATGTAAAAAAAAGTTACTAAATATCAATCTCCCAAATGTCCTGAATCAAACGGTATGCCATAGTGTGGTTACACACGCGGACGTGGAAGCGAAAAGCCACAAAGTGAGACAATGCATGATGGCTCAGAAACAGCAAAATATTTAGCCAACTCCAAATTTGAACAGTATGCATTTTTTTCCACAAAACACCCTGATAACTCAGAAATACCCCCCAAACTATATATTCCTGAATTACACACCTTCAGCTATGTAGCACTGTAGTTTGTTCATTCATACCATCAATGGTGTGGGCGCAGTTCTTCGTAGAAGTTTGCACTTTTCTGAAAAATGAACAAAAAACAACTTCAAAAGGTAAAAATCATGCCAAAACCTCATGGAATATAAAAAAAAGTTAAATATCAATCTCCCAAATGTCCTGAATCAAACGGTATGCCATATGTGTGGTTACTCACGCGGACGTGGAAGCGAAAAGCCACAAAGTGAGACAATGCATGATGGCTCAGAAACAGCGAAAATATTTAGCCAACTCCAAATTTGAACAGTATGCATTTTTTTCCACAAACACACCTGATAACTCAGAAATACCCCCCACAAACTATATATTCCTGAAATCTACACACCTTCAGCTATGTAGCACTGTAGTTTGTTCATTCATACCATCAATGGTGTGGACGCAGTTCTTCGTAGAAGTTCGCACTTTTCTGAAAAAATGAACCAAAAACAACTTCAAAGGTAAAAATCATGCCAAAACCTCATGGAATGTAAAAAAAAGTTACTAAATATCAATCTCCCAAATGTCCTGAATCAAACGGTATGCCATATGTGTGGTTACTCACGCGGACGTGGAAGCGAAAAGCCACAAAGTGAGACAATGCACGATGGCTCAGAAACAGCGAAAATATTTAGCCAACTCCAAATTGAACAGTATGCATTTTTTTCCACAAAACACCCTGATAACTCAGAAATACCCCCACCAAACTATATATTCCTGAAATCTACACACCTTCAGCTATGTGCACTGTAGTTGTTCATAAATACCATCAATGGTGTGGGCGCGAGTTCTTCGTAGAAGTTCGCACTTTTCTGAAAAAATGAACCAAAAACAACTTCAAAAGGTAAAAATCATGCCAAAACCTCATGGAATGTAAAAAAAAGTTACTAAATATCAATCTCCCAAATGTCCTGAATCAAACGGTATGCCATATGTGTGGTTACACACGCGGACGTGGAAGCGAAAAGCCACAAAGTGAGACAATGCATGATGGCTCAGAAACAGCGAAAATATTTAGCCAACTCCAAATTTGAACAGTATGCATTTTTTTCCACAAAACACCCTGATAACTCAGAAATACCCCCCACAAACTATAATTCCTGAAATCTACACACCTTCAGCTATGTAGCATGTAGTTTGTTCATTCATACCATCAATGGTGTGGGCGCAGTTCTTCGTAGAAGTTTGCACTTTTCTGAAAAAATTAAAAAAAAACAATTCAAAAGGTAGAAATCATGCCAAACCTCATGGAATTAAAAAAAGTTACTAAATATCAATCTCCCAAATGTCCTGAATCAAACGGTATGCCATATGTGTGGTTACTCACGCGGAACGTGGAAGCGAAAAGCCACAAAGTGAGGCAATGCATGATGGCTCAGAAACAGCGAAAATATTTAGCCAACTCCAAATTTGAACAGTATGCATTTTTTTCCACAAAACACCCTGATAACTCAGAAATACCCCCCACAAACTATATATTCCTGAATCTAACACCTTCAGCTATGTAGCACTGTAGTTCGTTCATTCATACCATCAATGGTGTGGGCGCAGTTCTTCGTAGAAGTTCGCACTTTTCTGAAAAAATGAACAAAAAACAACTTCAAAAGGTAAAAATCATTTTTCTGGAAAATAGAGAAAAATACATTTCAAAGTTACAAAATCACACCAAAACCTCATGGAATGTAAAAAAAAGTTACTAAATATCAATCTCCAAATGTCCTGAATCAAACGGTATGCCATATGTGTGGTTACACACACGGACGTGGAAGCGACTAGTCAAAAAGTAAAACAATGCGCAGTGAGCCAATAACAGCATTTTCCCAGAATTTTCAAACTGAACACCCCTCTAACTTGGAAATACCCCCGCAAAACTATATATTCTCAGAATCTACATACCTTCAGCTACGTAAACTGTAGTTCATTCATTCATACATCAATGGTGTGGGCGCAGTTCTTCGTAGAATTTGGCATTTCTACACAATTTCTGGAAAAATAGAGAAAAATACATTTCAAAGTTACAAAATCACACCAAAACCCCATGTAATGTAAAAAAAACTTACCAAATACAATCTCCTAAATGTCCTGAATCAAACGGTATGCCATATGTGTGGTTACACACACGGACGTGGAAGCGACTAGTCAAAAAGTAAAACAATGCGCAGTGAGCCAATAACAGCATTTTCCCAGATTTTTCAAACTGAACACCCCTCTAACTTGGAAATACCCCTGCAAAACTATATTTTCAGAATCTACATACCTTCAGCTACGTAACGCTGTAGTTCGTTCATTATACCATCAATGGTGTGGGCGCAGTTCTTCGTAGAATTTGGCATTTCTACACATTTTCTGGAAAAATAGAGAAAAATACATTTCAAAGTTACAAAAAAAATCACACCAAAACCCCATGTAATGTAAAAAAAACTTACCAAATACCAATCTCCTAAATGTCCTGAATCAAACGGTATGCCATATGTGTGGTTACACACACGGACGTGGAAGCGACTAGTCACAAATGAAGACAAGGCACAGTGGCTTAATTACAGCAATGTTCCAGAATTTTCACGGTAAACCCCCTCCAACTCAGAAATACCCCACACAAACTATATATTTTTGGAATCTACATACATTTAGCTATACAACAGTGCCATTTCTTTGTTCATACATGCAATCTTGTAGCCGCATTTCAAAGTAGTATTTCGAACTTTTAACAGACAAAACTCGCACTTGATCCGGTGCCTGGAAAACCTAGAAAATATGTTTCAAATCTTCCTACCTTGCTGGATATCTTTGCCTCTGTGTTGTTGTTGCCTATTTGCATTACTGAGAAAATACTGATAGCTTTAGTGAAGGCTATTGAGCTTTTGCTGTGAAAAAGTTTTGTAGCATCAGATCAAAAATTCACTTTCTATTTCATCATTTGCCACAAGCGCCCTTGAACCTACAAGCTCTGCCCCAGCACAAGACTAGTCTATTGAGCTTTTGCTGTGAAAAAGTTTTGTAGCATCAGATCGAAAGATGAATAATAAAATTCACTTTCTATTTCACAGCCACAAGCGCCCTTGAACCTACAAGCTCTGCCCCAGCACAAGACTAAGTGCTTTCTGTTTGGAGTTTAGTTGTTACGTCTCCAGTTTTTTTCCGGCACATCTTGAAAGATAAAAGCAGTTGTTAAATGCAATACATAGAACCATTCATACATTTACTGTAAATACACCATAACGCATCACCCTATTACTGGTGTATTTTACAGGAACCTCAAAAATCCTTGGGAAAAATAAACTAGCGGTTAGTACAACATTACTGAACAATAAAACACATTGTACCTTATGCCCCCTTTACAGTAAATAACTATTTTAACTAGAAGGAGACCTTACCTGTCCCAACCACAAAGCTATTTCAGAAAAAGGCAAATGAACCCCGGAGCATGCCAAATAAGGGCCTAGGACACCCACAAATCCAGAGAGCCTCCTATCCTATCTAACTTTCAAAGTGCACCAAAGTATGGTAGCGCTCAAAACAGGGCTTCAGACATAAAGCAGGCTTGCTAGGGCACTTAGGACAAAAATACCTTGTATCTCGCCTAGTCCCATTTTTACGGCAAACCTTGCAGGCTCTCTGGGGATGCTGCTTATTAGGCGTGGGTGGAATGGGTTCTAAAAAATGCTTTCCTACTAATCTAGCTACATTATCATTACTAGGCATCTCCGGGACCTCCTCTACACTACCAAACAACATAGCTGGAATAAGCTGCAGCTGGAACTTATAATAGGACAGTACAGGCTCTGGTACCACTGTCTTGTAAACAATATACGAATTATGTAGGGCCGTTTGCAAAAGATAAATGGCTAATTTATTGTACCAGGCCTTTGTTTTTCTGGTGGCGTTGTAGTAGTGTTGGATCTGATCAGTTTTGTCAACGCCACCCATGTACTTGTTGTATTCTTTGCTACAGAGTGGTCTAATTTTGGGGGGCCTACCACCACTTCTGTGCCCTACTCTTACCGACTCATCGTGGATGGTGGTCAGCATGAATACAACCTTAGTATCACAAAACTTGATAGCCAGGAGCTCATCGCTTCTTAGAGCAAAATTCTCTCCACGCTTTAGTGTCTTATCCAGTAAAGCCTTGGGCAACCCTTTTCGAATAGGATTTATGGTGCCACAGGCTGGGGTGTCAAAAGAATAAAGATATCTAAACAAGGGAATACTTGTATAAAAGTTATCCACATATAAGTGGTAACCTTGGCCCAGCAATGGAGAAATGAGCTCCCAGACTATCTTGCCACTGACCGTTAAATCCAGTGGACAACCGGGGGGGTCTAACTGTGAGTCCTTGCCCTCATATATCATAAACTTGCTAGTGTACCCAGTACTACTTTCGCAGAGCTTATATAATTTGATGCCATAGCGAGAACGCTTACTTGGCATGTATTGACGGAATATTAGGCGCCCTTTGTAGAGCATAAGGGACTCATCAATACAGATATTCTGGGAAGGGATGTAAACCTCTGCAAAGCGTTTAGACAGGCTATCAATAAAGGGCCTCAATTTATGAATCCTGTCATGACCGGGTGCACCGGGGGGAACAGCTGTGGTGTTATCGTTAAAATGCATAAACCGCAATAAGATTTGGTAGCGGTTTCTAGGCATTACAGCTGAAAAAAGGGGGAGGGAAATTACAGTGGTGGTATCCCAATAGCCTTCCAATGTATTGTTCTTTACGAGACCCATTGAAAGAGTGAGGGCAAAAATTTTTTTCATTTCCACTATTGTGGTGGGATACCATGCACGAGCACGTGAATATACACCTAATTGGTGTGTGGCAATATACTGCTCGGCAAATAGATTAGTATAGTGGACCACATCCTGTAGGATTGCGTCCGTCAGAAACAGCTGAAAGAAGTCTAGCACTTCAAAATTACTGGTGTCCACCTTCACGCCAGGGACTGCTAAAAAATCAGGAATTTGGGGGGTAAAATTAGCGGGAGGCCTCCACGCAGGCTCTCCTCCAACTGCAGCACCAGCAACACTCCCATCATCTACCTCCATAGGACCAACAATGCTAGGACCAGCCTCATCATCAGCAGAACCACTACTCTCTAAGGCTGTGACAGTGTCACTACTGCCATGCTCGTCAGAATCTGATGATTCTGATCCACTGGGTAAATACTCAGGGTCAGCATCAGCATCAGAAAAATCACTTTCCTCTGAGCTGGTCAGCATACAGTATCTAGCAGCCTCCTCTACAGAAAAGCTCTTCTTCTTAGCCATTGTATCAAAAGTCACTGTACCAATTTTTTTTTCAAACAAAAGACCTGCAGTTAACCCCTTCAGCAAAAAGACCTGAAGTTAACCCCTTCAGCAAAAAAGACCTGAGGTTGACCTCAAGCAAACTAAGTAACAATGTTTCAACTTTCAACACTTTCTAGAAAGCACCAGAAAACTGAAATACTATAAAAAACAAAACCTAATGAACAGTATACAAAATTTAACACCGTACAATTCCAAAATACAGAAAATAACTTTTATATATTTTAGATAACTTTATAAAACAGAAATCAAGGGTAACTGAAGCAAAAAAAAAATATATAATAAAGACACTGAATATATTTAGCACAGAAAAGCAAAAAATGCACAAAAGTACTTCACTACACAGCAGGACTGGGGGTCAAAATCACAGATCCACTAGTCTTGTTGTGTAATAAAGAAATCAAGGGTAACTGAACCAAAAAAAGTATATAAAACTGAGATGGCAGAAAATTACAACACAAAAACAAAAATGGCTAAATAACTTTACCGCACAGCAAGACTGGGGGTCAAAATGACAGACCCACTAGTCTTGATGGGTAATAAAGATGTTAACAGTAAATTCAATCCCACAAGTTATCAGTAAGAGGGTCTGGGGGTGGGGGAGGGGTAGAGGGGTATATAGGGATATAAGAGGGGTATATAGGGATATAAGAGGGGTAAAACACAAAATATACACACAAAAACAAATACAATTATAGAAATAATATAAATAAACACCAAAATAAAAGAAACAGCAAAAAAAATCCAGAAAAACTGTCAAAATCAAAATGAATGAAAAATACAAAATAAAAAAATATGTTGATTTTGTGTGTATTTTTGTGTGTATGTGTATGTGTGTGTGTGTGTGTTAGAGTGTAAATATGTGTTTGTAAGTGTGTGTTAGTGTGTACTAAAGTGTGTAGATGTGTGTAATACAAAAAAAAAAGTTTATAAAGTTTATAAACTAAATGTATGTGTGTAGTGTGTGTAAATACTGTACCAGTCCAGAAGACAGATGATCTAAAGCAGGCAGCAAGGTAAATCCCAGCAGGAAACACAGCAGATCACAGCAGGAGGGCTCCAGCAACGTAATCCACCAGGTAAGTTGTGAGAAAAATCCAGCAGGGGGCGGTTCCTTTACACTGAACATCAGCAAGTCACTCCCCATGTGACTTGTGATGTCAGTGCCTTCCCATTGGCTGCTCGGCGATCGTGGACCGGGGAGAGGTAAGTAACCCGGCATTGCTCGTTGCCTAGGGGGTTTGCAAGAGCGGGGAAGCGGTTTCCCCGCTCTCACTTCTGCCATTCCGCTCCCGGACCCGGAAGTGCTGCGGATCGTGAATATACGATCTGTGGCAGTTTGGTACTTGTCTGCACAGATCGTATATTCACGATCTGTGGCAGGCAAAGGGTTAAAAATACTTGTGCTGCTTATACTATAAATGGCTCTGTGTTAAGTGAATCCCTGTTGGAAAGGGATCTTGGCATTTTGGTGGATAACAAACTTAAAGGTAGCAAGCAGTGCCAGACGGCAACAGCCAGAGCCAGCATGGTATTGTCTTGTATAAAAAGAGGTATGGATTCAAGGGAGGAAAATGTTATTTTCCTCTTTACAAAGCATTGGTATATTTGGAAATTGCAGTTCAATTTTGGAATCCTGTGTACAAAAAGGACATCTTTGAAATGGAAAGGGTTCAGAGAAGGGCAACTAAATTAATAAGGGGATTGGGGGAGCTTAACTATGAAGAGAGACTGGAAAAGTTACAATTATGTACGCTGGAGAAAAGGCGCGTGCGTGAGGAAAGCACAATTCTGGAGTGCATCAATTATATTTTCTCTTGGAACGCCATCATAGAGCATATCTTCGATATCTTTAAGCCAAATCTTTTGAGCTCTTGACTCAATTTAGTAGGGTCTCTGACTGTGACACAATCTTCAACAGCCAAAGTAGTTCTTCTTGCTACTCTTGCAAAGGCTGCAACCAACTTAGGCAATCCCAACAGGTAACTATATCTTCTGCTAAAAGTTATATTTTCATGAATGATTGAACCAGAGTAAACGTTCCTTCTGGATTATTCCATTCCTCTGACACAATATACGCCATTTAGGAGTGTATGTGAGGACAGTTTTATCAAACATCAGATCTTCCATATTAGTATTATCTTGAGGTTTGTCCAGCACTAATGTCTTCAAAATTGCTTTCACTAAATTATATAGAGGAAGGAAAAAAGCTTTAGATGCACTCTATTGCAGTATAAAAGTAAAACTCAAACTTTATTCAAAGAGGGAAAGTATCGCATAAAAACTGTGGTCTGACATATTAGTAGAGAAGTAGATTACTGATGCTAAAGCAAGTAAAGTCAAATGCTATACACACAGAAAGTATTCACACATTATGGCATTGTAGTAAGGTATTCAGTGCATTATACAATAACAGCAGAGAGTAAGAAAGATAAACAGTACTGTGCAGCACCAGGAGGTAAAGGTAGTACAGTTGTTAGAGAGACACTGCCAGAGGGAAGA
Organism: Hymenochirus boettgeri; assembly: GCA_019447015.1. NCBI lineage: Eukaryota > Metazoa > Chordata > Amphibia > Anura > Pipidae > Hymenochirus > Hymenochirus boettgeri. Next base: position 111,192,639 of record CM033471.1, on the reverse strand, counting down.
ATGCCAGACAAGTTTTGCCCTACCGACTTTAACAAAGGCTAATGTGCTTATATAGTATCAGGGTTTAAATAACAAAAATGGCTGCCGTAATCTCACGCAATCTTGGACATCTGCAAATCTCGCAGGAGTTTGCCAATCTAATGGGATCCAATGGAGGCCATTTTATAAAGTTGCATACAATTCCCATGATGCTCTGTAAAACATAACACATTGTGATTTTGGATTTATAATCACACACCATCATATGCTATTGTGCTAGTCAATGGGGCTAAAAATACATCTACAAAAAGGTCTATATGTAATATTGGAACACAGAAACAGCGATTTAACCCTATACAATTGCACACAATACAAATAAATACATAGAGAGAGAGACATACTGTTAGAGTGGCACAAATAGAAAAAGTCATATACCAATTTAGCATATATATACAACTTATAGTCCACATACACAGTGCAGTTATTCACACTAGCGGTTGGTCCAAAGGTAAGTTAGTATAATATGAATGAGGGACCACCCTCAGTGCTGGATCCAGTAGATTCCCATATCACTCCAGTGAATCCAAATAGGCATTACAGTATATATGGATTAGATGTACACAGTTTTAAAAGGCTCAAAAGGTTAGATGTTGGAGTGTAGATATATGAAGATCCAAAATTAAAGTCAAATTTAGAACTGACACTAAGTAGTCTTCAGAAGTAGATACTAAGTAGTCTTCAACTTCCTCACATCCTCTTTCTGACAAAGGAACATGATTAGCCACTCTTTGATGTCCTTCCTCTAACAGGAGTTACAGGAGATATTTTTGTTAAAACTGTTTCAGTTGCCCTGGAAAGCATGGAATCCATAGCCTGATTGACTGAATATTGAATCATACGTGCCATGGATGCAGATTGATCCTCCAAAAAGGGATATGACACACTCTTGACAAAGCTTTTTATCTCTTTGAGGTGGCTTAATACAGTTTAGGTATTATTTCTTAGAGAATGGTGATACTGATCCAAGCACAGGTTTTCCCAAATTCTGACTTTTTAATTATTAAGACCTTTATAGAAACTGTTCGATGGATGTTTTATAACATGTTATCTGACTGGTCAGTTATTTGGAATTTCTATATAAAAATCGTGTTATTTTAGGTGATTTGTGTCACTCTTTAAGCCTGAGTGACTGGACCTTTAATTTATCTTCCTTTTTCCTAGGTTATGCTGAATTAGGAACTTTCTGTTTTAACAGTATCCATAAAAAACTAGTATTTATTTATGTACCCACAAAGGGAAAGGTAACCATAGCAAAATTTATGAGGATATTAGAAGTCACCTCTGACTCCCAAGCCCTTTATTTACACTTCATAGCACAGCCATTATTTACTTTTTCTTTAAGATTTTCAGCTCTAAATATAGTCTTGGGATTTCTGCCAGACAATTCTGAAAGACATTTTGACATTTCCATCTATAAAATGCTATAATGGTTTACAGAGGAGACAGAACTTTATGTCCAGCCATCTTTGTTGGGTTCTGGGTTCATTAGGTTCTGGCCCTCCAGTGAAGGGAGTCACTGATTCAGTCTATGAGACATAATAGCAAAACAAGAACTACAAATGACATATCTGTCAGGGGAGCATTTTGAAAATCCCAAGATACAAAGGGATTAAGAAAGCAAGCAGCTGCGTACTTCAATCCTAGTGTTAGATCAAACAATGGGCAATCTCTAGGGGGAATTGTCTACCATTTTCACAATAAAATCACACAAAAATATTCTTGTATTGTAAATTGGAGGAATATTTACTTTTGTCGGCTTGTTAGTTTACCAAAATAAAGAAGACACACACACACACGCTTAATCAGCCCATTATAACTTTGCATTATACTACATGAATATTTATTTTATATAGTGCATTATAATAATGGCAGTTAATGAGTTATTCACACAGTTACAACAACTTTACGTTTTGATCTGTTACTGTTTTATACAACCTCTCTGCACAATCAGACAAATTATATTCTCTGTATACATGTGTTATTTCACAATTAGGTAAAGAGATTAGTAGCTTGAACTACTCGATAATGCTTAAAAACAAATAAGGGAGTCCTGCTGACAAAACTAGATGGCATTTGTACTAAATTCTGAACAGTGATTAATGTCCCCCTGTTGTAAAGTATATGTCTTTTAATTTGCCATATGGCCATATTAAAGTAAAAGGCTGAGGCTTAGTTCTTTAATGCAAGTTATGGAACTCTGATGAGCTCCATATTATATATATTTTAAAGGGGTGCATTATTGCCTATTATACACAAATGAGACATGTTTCACTGATGACTGATTGCTAAGTACCAATTACACTGATCACATCTGCTTTGATGTACATCATGGACACTACAAAACCAAAAGGTTTAAATGCACAATTGTAATTTTTACACTTTTTTTAAAGGGCATGTCGACCCTCAAAACTAAAATTTAACTCACTGGTGACCCCATTGTGTAGTGTTTAAAAAATCCTTTCCTTACTCCTCTGCTCCAAATGGTTCTCCTGCAGTGCCTATCCAAAGTCTAGGAAACTGAAGAGTAGGAGCTGTCTTAGTGTAAACAGGTTTCTGCCTCCTCAATGACTTTAGCATGTGCAGGGGAGCCCCCCCCCCCCCCTCCCACCCCCCCGCTCTCTTCTCTCTTTACTTTTACATTTTCTGTAGTGTAGCCATCCCCCTCCCAACCCTAACCGCATGGTGTATATTTTTAAAAAATGTCCATAAACTTACTTACACGGCTTACTTTATAGCTGGCAGCCACGTCTGTGTTTGGCTGCCACTCAGCCCCTAATGATACTTTGTTCCCAGAAGTATCATTAGAGGCGGTGGCCATGGGAACAAAGGCAAGTAAATAAGTGTCTAGGGACTTTTTGTACATATAGGGTTGAGATGCGGATGGCTACACTACAGAAAAGTTTTATGTTTTAGGTGGACATACCCTCATATCCGTTTTAAAGGGATGTAGTTGATGTTCATTTATATAAATATATTGGTATGGATTGATAGATTTTTATGTATGCGTACCCATTACTTATGCTTAGTGGTAGATTTGGGGTGTGTTTGGTTATAAGTGGGGTCTGTGGGTGTGGAAATTAGTATTTAATGGCAAGATAGTTAATGCTAAACTTGGCCTGATGGCGGTGCTTCAAATGCCACCAAAGCATTTGGATTTAAGAAAGGATTTATTATATATTTGCAATTTATATGGAAAACATATATTAAATAGACACTCACACTAGGTGCAAATAGGAATCTGGCCCCAGTCATTAGGATTTCCACTTGGCCAGAAAATTCATGCTGGTGCTAGTAAAACAATTGAAAATATACCATCGGACTCCTGTTACTTAAATTGAGTGTTAACTTTTACCCACAACACTTGTACCATTTTGGTATATTTTGGCCTGAGAGGTGACAACTCTACCAGTAATTACATTTATACTTGCTGATCTCTGTAAGCTACTTTAAAGAGCTTGTCCGCCCCAGCACTACAATACATACTTACCTTCCCAAACCCCCCAAGTCTCTAAAGCTCCTTATACTTCTCTCTAGCAGCTCTGGTCTACACAACCCTCACCTCTTCTCTTACAGAGCTTATACAGCTGCAGAAGAGGCAGCTGGTATGCAGCTTTAAGTCATTGGCCATGATGGTGACATCACAGCCAATGACTTACAGCTGCATAGTGACAGTGATGGCTGTAACTGACCTTGCAACACAGAATGTTTTGGACAATCCAAGCAGTGGTGAAGAGAAAAGCCACTCCAGCTATGCTTATAAGTGCAGGATGTGAGTGGAGGTCAGCCAAGGCACAAGAAGACTTCAAAAGGTTCTCTGTGGCCTTTCATGTCTCCCCCAGTGGCTGTCAAGGCTAAGGCTGCTGTAAATATGGTGTAGACTAAACCTGTATGTGCTCTCCCTCAAGCTAGCCAGACTGCTGCTGCAAGTGGGTCTGCTAGCAAGGAGGCTGTTTCTCACTTCAGTCGCCAGTACCCCACCTGTAGCCACTACAGCCGCCACGTCCAGTTTACCCACCATGCATGCTCAAGGGTCATCTATGGCACAACAATCTCAACTACCAGCAGGGTCTTATCCATTGCAGACGGAGACAGATATGGCTAAGGCTGCAGGTAATTATAATGACACATTTGCATCTGTAAGAGAGGTGTTCAATATGCTGTTTTCTGCCATTTTCAAGGGCATTATAATTCAGACAAAGTTCAGGATACTAACACTCAAGTTATGAGCAATACATCCCTTAATGTTTTAGCTGTTACTGAAAAAGGTACAGCTGAGTCCAGCAAAAAGGTTTTAGAGGAGAATAGTGCTGTGTCCACGGTCAAAAACATTTGCCTATCGCAGTGAGGGAAAAAAATATAAAAGGGGAGTATGTTGATATCCTTTCCTTGCTGCCATCGGTAAAGAAGTTCAAAACCGATAAGAAATCAGACTATTTAGAGGAGGATAGGAGGAGGCCAGTGGTACACACGTTGCCTAACTAGCTTTAAAGAGGAAGTTCAGTGCAAATACATATGCTTTTCACTAAAAAGAGCAGTATTTTTCCATCCTAATGACCTTAACCTGCCAATTCAGCATTTTGTCTGTGTATAAATAAATGCAACTGAAATACTGACTTCCTGTTTGCAGGACCCCTACTAGAGACCGTTATGGTCTTGCCCTTGACCCAGTGCCTGGGTTGATTCAGTTGCTCAGTAGAGATCTGAGCATCTTTGACCCATCCAACAGCCAATCAGTAGAAATTACTGTTAGGAACATTCCAAGCATGTGGTGCATTCTGGGAAGAAGAAGTTAGAACCTGAAATGTCAGCTCACTAATGTCAAAAGCAGGGAACAGCAAAGGGTATGAAATCAACTGATTTTTCAAAATTGGAAAGAATATGCAGAATAACTAAGAAGGCATTACACAAACTAACAATTTAACAAATATTGATCATTTCCACTGAACTGTCCCTTTAATCATTTTGTATTTATGCCAACGTGTTAACCACCCAAACTTGGTCCATCTCAATTTAAATATTTAGATTCTGTTCTATAGGCTCTTGGAAGGTATGGGGGGATTGGATGTTTTTTTATACGACTAGCAATTTAGATGTCAGTTCACTCCCATATCTCTTGGTGTATGAAGGATATAGACTTATTGCTCACTGTGCTAGCCCCAAGACAAACATTCCCTAACCCAATTTTTCCAAACCCAGGTAAATCTGTTTAAGCAGTTAGTCACACAAACACCTGTTGGGCCTTTAACGAATCTTCATGTAAATGTAAAGCAAACTGCAGATATAGGCACAAATGGTGTGTAACAGAGGTCATTCGGCCTTTTTTTGCATTAGAAAATGTAACCCCGCTTTTAAACAAGCCAGAGACAGTCAGTCCAACTTTCTGCCTTTCAGAATCGTTAGACCCACATTGATAGTTCTGGATAACCTAAAATCAGCTCATCTCCAACCAGAAATAGTTAGATCTAAGATTCAAAAAGAACTCTCTGTAGGTTGGATAGCTGGCCCTTTCACTGATTTTCCTTTTCCAAAATTCAAAGTTTCTCCTTTCAGAATTATTGTCTTATTCATCATCTCTCATTTCCATCAGGAGACTCAGTTAATTATGGTATAAGCGATGAGTTATGTTCTGTTTCATATACATCATTTGTTACCACTTTAGATCTGTTGTGCCAGTGAGCCAAGTCCGATGTGGAACCGGCCTTTAGATTACTTCCCATTCACCCGAACCGTCACTGGACTTTGGGTTTTCATTTTACCCATGGGCTTCTTGTTATCCTGCGTCTACTTTGAGGTATTTTCTGGATTGGGCCGTTAGGTTTGAATCAGGTTCTGCTAATGTCATACACTATTTAGATGATTTTCTATTTATTGCCCCTGCCAACACAACTACCTGGGAGAATTTGCTAAATACCTTTTTGTGGTTAGCGAGGCAATTTGGGGTTCCAGTGGCTTTGAATAAGACAGTTACACCCTGCACTTGTATTCAATTTTTAGGAATTGAGATTTCATCCTTATGCAATTTAGGCTCCCAGACGAAAAACTGTTTAAACTAAAAAACTTAGTTAACAGAGTATTATGTGCCAAAAAACTTCAGTTAAAAGAACTGCAAAAAACTTCAGGGCATTTTATAATGGACAATGATCAGTTGGAAGATGGCCAGATAAATGGATAGATTGTGAGTTGACTAAGAATTTGGTGCTATTGGAGATCTTTTCCAATTATTGTTGCTATAGAATTATGAGGCACTCAGCAAACAAGAGTATCTTGTTTAGATGTGACAATAAGGGGGTAGTTCAGGTTTATAAATGGTTTATCGTCTAGGTCTCCTCCAGTTCTTAAATTGCTTAGGCACTTAGTCCTGAGATCTTTGCAGTTTAACTTATGGCTTAAGGCTAAACACATTCAAGGCATATATAATAAAAATGCGGATTCTCTGTCTCGTTTTCAGTTTGGAGCATTTTGGGTACTGGGGAAGCAAGCAGAGGCAACGGGTATGCTACTGTATGTCCGGACTATTTATGGGACTTGATTTAGAACCTCTTAAAAAAGTTCTGTTGGACTCATTGTTAGAGATGGTCGAACTATTGAAAGTTCGGTCCGTTTTCGAACTTTCGAACTATTGTAAAAGTTCGAAAGTTCGAAAACGAACCCATTAAAGTCTATGGGAGGCAAATAGTTCGAAAAGTTCGAGTCAAATACAACTAAAATATTAATGGTAACTTAATGTAAATGTCTGTGAGACCTGGGAAATGGTCTGGGGAGCATGTTCCAATATCCAGGACTTTCGTAAAATCGATTTTACTCTTACACGTGCTACTTTCGAGCTTTCGCGTTCGAACGTTCGAGGTAACATGGACATTTTACTCGCAGATTCGATGCTCGCCTATAGGCTTTAATGGAGACTTTACTCGCAGATTCGATGTTCGCGCCTAGATACCATGTACATTTTACTCGCGGATTCGAACGTTCGAACGTTCGAACATTCGATAAATCATCGAAAGTCCGGGAAATATCGAAAGTCCGCGTCCGAGATAGTTCGAGAAGTTCGGGTCTGTTCGAACTCGAACAGTTCGGCTCGAACTCGGGTTCGAGTTCAAGTTCTATGCCATCCCTACTCATTGTCTACAAAAACCTGGACAAAGTTCATATAGTCATGGAATGCTTGGGTTCAATTCAAATCCCAGAGCAAATTATCTGTTCACTTTTCTGACAGTAATCGTCTTATTATTTTATTACTGAGCCATCTGTCGGCAAATTATTTTTTATCCTACTTGAGAAAGAGACTAGTTGGAATTTCCTTTATGTTAAAACTATTGGGGGAACCTGAATTCACTCTATCCTTTTTTATTAAACAGTTTTTTAAAGGTTTAGCCAATTCAAAGAAGTCCACAGACTCTAGACTCGCTATAACTCTTCCTTTGCTAGAAAAATTAGTCGGTATCCTCCCTGATGTCTGTTTTGATGAATATGAAGTTAGCTTATTTTGTTGCCTTTTTGTTTTAACATTTTTTGCATCTCTACGTGTAAGTGAGGCAATTCCTCCTAGTAACAATTTTCCTGGGGGGCTAGAGGTTGATAGTGTGTCCATGGAGCAAGAAAAACTGTGATAAATCACTCTAAGATGGATCTTCTGGGTAAGGGCTTAGTCTCCTTGTTGGGTTCCTTTGCTATTCCCGATCTCTGCCCTATCAAAAACCTCATGTCCTTTAAGGCTATTCGCCCCCAAGTTCCTGGCCTCTTCTTCATCCATAAGGACAGATCCTTTGTTTCTAAATTGCAGTTGCCAAAGTTTTAAGCCATTGTTTAGTATCCTTGTGTATTCCTGAGAAAAGTTTTAGGACCCATTCATTCCAAATAGGGGCTGCCACTCATTCATCTCTTCTCAGGTTTAATCCTCTTCCATAAAACATATATGGCAGTCCGATAGATACAAAAGTTATGTTCTCCCCGACCTTGTTCTTATTAATTGATTTATCTATTACATGTGGGTTTCTCAATATTTGGATTGTGGTTCACTCCTTTGATTATTGGTCAAATCGCAGAGCTGCAAAGCAGGTCTATGGATGTCATCTTAACCTTGACAGATCAAAATATAGAATAGACTGGATAGGCTTGCAAGGTCTTCAAGGGGATAATATAGTTCTTGCTTTGACCGGTTTGCTAGTTAAATGGGGCTACCCATAAATTATTGTTGTTCATTTAGGTGATAATGAAATTGGGCCTGTATATGGAAGATGCCATTCATCAATCTGATATTGGCCTAGAGATTTTTAACCTCAGCCTTCAATCTGCGATCCAAAAGGCTTTGGCTTAGAGGGGATGAAGCTCAATTTAAAGAGTTAAATGAGCTTGACGTGGCCAGTTTTAAGGGAAGCATGGAATTTTAGGCTCATGGCTTATTTGAATTTAAAGGCTGAGCCAAATATTAAAAGTGGAAAGTTATTTACAAGACTGCCTGCTGGGGGAAGATCAGGGGCTGGCTGGGAAAATAAAATTGGTGAAATAATAAAGTGTTAAATATGTTAATTTATTTTATTTGAAATTAAAGTGTTGCAGCTGCTTTCCCCACATCTCTGTGTCCGTGTGCATTATTTAATTATTTAAGGTTAAGCTTTCTCTCTCCTATTATTATTTAACTCTCTGGGAGGGACTCTGTCAAGCCAACAACAAAGGAAGACAATAGTGGATAAATCTTATTATTTGGGCAGATAGGAAATTATAGATTGTAGTGCTGAGTGAGGTTATGCTGTTTTAAAGCTCTGGGCCCTTGTTCTGAACCCCATAAACAAATTTACTGGTTTTGAAGGTGCTTACCACCATATTTTTTGACTGCCCATTTTTAGGTAATCATGCATTCCTCACCAATAGTTCAACAGAAATAGCCATCCCCAAAAGCCTTTGTTTTCTATTTTTTTTTCACATTTTGTAGTCTGATGGTGATATTTAAGGGGTTATATACCAAGAGCCTTATCATCTTTTTATGTCTTAAAGCCATGTTAACCAATGCAAGTTAATGGTAGTTGTGGTGGGGCGCAAAAACAGGGTCATGCAACCAATGCCGATAGCAGCTTCTTAAGATGCAATGTTTAATTCCAGCAAATAGATGGTGTTAAAGATTCAGAATGGGTTATTCCCATTTGCAATCCAGGAAAGTGAAGAGTGTGAAAAGGTTTTTGCCCCTTCCCTTTTATCCTGGAAGACATGATATACAAGGGCATGATATACAAAAAAATCTACACCATCTTTATAGATTCTTAAGCTGATCTTAAAAAGTTGCAATTTTCACCTTTGTTTACTCTATTGTGTCTAAATTCAAAGATAAGTTTTTATCCTGATTACACCTCCCCAATGCAAACTAGGGGACTCATTTAGGAGCTTGCAAGCAAGTAATACTGCCAAAAAATATGCAAACTAATATCCTGTCTCATTAATTGGATACTAAAAGAGTAAAAAAAAATAAACAATTCATGCATATTTTTTGATAAAGGCTAAAAAATTCAACCTTGATTTTCAAAGTTAAGCAAAAAAATAAATACATTCACAATTATGATCATGATAGTTAAACTGTTACTATTTCTGTTACTAAACTGTTATAAGTTCATTCCTTCTTTTCCACTTTTTGAGAGGAGCAGGCATCATTGCATTTGAATTAAAGCTATCACTTGATATAAGAGATGCACACAATCCAGTAATACTTGGTTATATTATAGAAATCTAAAAACGGAGAAATTGAGTTAGTAGGAAAATTCATCAAACATTACTTTAAAATTTCAGTAAATGGTGCTTGACATCAGTAAAAGTACTCCTTCTCTGAAGCAGGCATTCAAAACGATCTTTAAAAGAATAATTCAATAGTTTCAGTGCTATAGTCTTAGAACTATAGTCTCTGGTGTGTTCTGTTTTATTGCTCACAGAGAATTTCAACCTCTTGCAAGCAGAAAGGGAGCAATTGGTGTTTTAGTGCATAAGAAATAAAATATCAATGATGAGTATTTGCCAAAGCTAGATTTGAAGACACATTGGGAAAAAAGTAATATTTTATACACTATATAGCATTTTAAATAGTTTCATTTCATGTCCTGGAAAAAAAGAACTAATGTCCATGTTAAATATGCAGCAAGAGATCAACCAAACACAAGATTGAAATTGCCTTTGCTGATACACAATGTAGTTCCAGTATTTTACAAAGGAAATGCACTATTTAGCCTTAATATTAAAACAGGAACCCTGATTCAACCCTTGTTTATATTCTTGAGCTATTACAATATTGTACATAATAATGTGAATATTTAGCAATACATGTTTAAATAGTCAAACTGATTTGACTAAGGAGGAGACCACTTGTGTTAAATATATTTATTTAGTTGTGTGCTAGAAGAGCTACAAATTGGTGAGGCTGTATTGCGGGCCTTTACTACCAACCTGAGTGGAGGGTTCATTGATTCTTCTAATAAACTGAAAGGATTAGGCTTGAAGGTAATTTCATCTCTCAAATGAAAAATTAGATCATTATATATCGGTTGGTAACCTCACAAAACTGATTTCTGTTTAGAAGCTGTGGGTTATGGGTGTAACAGATGACATCACAGCCAATGACTGAAAGCTTTTCTCCTAGCTGCATTCTCTGAACATGAAAAGGCAAAGGGAAGGGGTAGAGCATCATTAGCCCTACCGTCTGTAGTTTTGAGTTTTGGGGGGTGATATCTCTATATATATTTTTATTTGAAAGATGAACATGCTTTTTAGTATTCCAACTTGACAATCTTGTTACTTGTTGGTTCGATTGCAGTAAGTGTGTATTTTCCAAAAGATAAAATATAGTTACAAATTTCTTTAAATACAAAAGTCAAGACAAGAGAATTTACATTTTTCCTTATCGCCTAATCAGTCATAGCTCCAAGAACTGCTCATAAAATGCATTTTAGAAAGTCAAGTGATTATTTTTTTTAAATATGTTCTTTAGTGCAACTGAAGTCTACATTTACAGAGATGACTGGCAAGGCACTATTCATACATCTGAAGTAATCAACTGTGCTGCCAAAATGGACATGAAATGAAATATTGCCTTGAAGAACTAGACTACCTATGTGGTCTTTTTCATACACTGCACATGGTAAAATATAAATATAGAATTAGAATTTGCTTAAATATATATGGCCATCAAGTCTAACCTTACATCCTACCCATAGTGCCTTCCTAACAGTTGAAGACAAAGAAAAATAACAGTTTGAAGGAGGAGGGGGGGTTCCTTCCTGGCTCCAAATTGCAAATGGAAGAATCCCCAGATCCTCAAAAATGTATCTATTACTGCAAGTGACCTATTCTTAAATTCTAGAAAGATATTCAGCTTTCTCTTGAAATTATCAAACAAACCTGACATTGCCACATCTACTAGAAGAAAGTTCCATATTCTTACCATGTAACCTGAAGACAAAACTTTTCTAATCTTAAAGAATGCCTATATGCCCACATTATATACCCAGAAAATGTATTTTACAGCCCATTCATTTATTTATTTTATATAAGTCAAGTGATCATGCCTCCATGCAAGCACCTCTCAGTGTAAATAACCCTAACTTATCTAATCAGTCTGCATAGTAAGGAACCTCCTAGTTCTCATAACTAATAATTGGTTGACCTTCTTTCTCTTTACAACTGCACAGAATAATCCAAACGGCCATTGGTTTGTTAACAGGAAGAATAACATTTTTTTCTCTCTTTAATCTATATCGTGTCTAAAGGGGATTTCCTTTCCATTTTGCTGAAATATTTTAAATGTATTTCCAATTTAATTCATTTTTTCCAATTCCTCCTTCCTCTCAGAATAATCCCCCCCCCCCCCACCTTCACAGTAATGGTAGAAATTTAGAATTGTTATGGTTAATGGGGCATCTGTCCCAAACCCCCAAAGCAAAATATAGGATATACTTTGTTTTGTTTTCAGGCATAAATCAATGGCCAGCTTTACTATGGCAGAGTCAAGATACTGTGGTATAGATTTTAAAAGCGGGGTGGACATGCCCTTCAATCCACATGCATCCAGTATGTTTGCCTGAGAATTTTTAAAAGAGTAAAATTAGCTTTCTAAAGTTGAACGTCTTAACCTAATGCACTTGTTTTTGTAATATACAATAAATGACAAAATATCATGAGCATGCTTCCACAAACTTCTTATTACATTTATATCTATGCCTGCACCTGTGACATGAAATGTTTGTGTACCAAATTTAGTTGTTGCCTTTTGCTGTGTTGGCAGTTCTACTACTCCATCTAATATCAGGTTAATTGAAATTCAACATGATAAGAAGCCTATGCCTTCTGGATATGGAACTGAATCACTTTAGAATCGTTTTTTGATCCTATATATATATAATAGTAATGAATATCCTCTGGATCAACTGTTAGGCTGGTATTGCTGAGTAGGCTGAACTGGATTGATAAATGTCTTTACTCAACCTCAAATAAAAAATACAAAACAGGCCTGCTCTTTTCTAATCACAGGAAAACAAAACATTGAAGCAAGTTAATAAAGAAGGACTGGTGTTTGCTTTTTTGCCATATTTCAGCTATTTTTGTTTTATCATGGTGTTTATAAAGTTGTGTATTTTAACTCAGCCTTAAAAATGAGGTGAATTGAGAAAATTCAGGGTAATAGGCACAAAATAGCCAATAAGATCAGGTCAATAAAAACCTCAACACAAGTCCTCTTTATTATTTTATTTTGAAGATTACATCCTTACAAGCATAACACTATTTCTAAAATGATATGAACCCTTTTCGTTGATCAATCACATAGTCATAGTACTCTGCCTTTTAACAACTATGTATGGTATTCTGGAAAAAAGGGAAATGCTACAGAAATCCTAATGCCCATGGTTCTGATGTATCACTTGCTTATTACTTCAAAGTATTATATGCTTAGAACTGTAGTTGCTTTGATACCTCACTTAATTGGCTCTAAAACACAATGGGGGGGAGTAAAATATCTATTTATGTACTGTAAGAATTACAAGAAAGCTTTTTTTCTTCAAAAAAACAACTACAGTATTTCAGTGGCAGGTATTATTTTTTTAAAATGCTATTAAGACCTTCACTATTCACATGCTCCTCTTACATTAACATATTCTTGGATTTTGTTTCACATATTGGCAATTTGCATAGATCAAACTGAATAATTATGAATTTTCTTTATGTGCAATAAAACTAACTGCCACTCCTAGTGCAACCCTCATTAACATTACCCCAACATTACTTTTACCTTTGCCTTGCTCTTTTTCTATGTTCTTTGGACTAAAATGTACTGTAATGCACCACTAACATTTCCATCTGTTACAATATTTTACTGTGCAGGAATAACTCAGCTCAGTGCCAATTGTTCTAAACTATTGTAATCTAGAACAGTAGATAAACCTTTACCGTTTGCCTAGATTATTCTACCACCCTACAATTATCTAAATGATAAATCCTGATTCTTCTGTACTAGCATTATCATTTCCTTACCTAGTTTTAAGACCATAATGCATATTTAAATTGTACATTGACAAAATTAAAGTATAAGGGTTAGGTCTTACTGTGTGTGCTGCATTTCGTTTTCCATCTGTTTTGCGAATTGTGATGTAAATTAAAATATAACGGAAATTGCAAAAATCAATTCCACTGTATAATTTGTGTTCCAAATCTATCTGGTCCATTTTTTATCTGCATGACTTTTGGTCCGTGTGTGTCAGAATCGCACTTTAATAATAGTCCATGGGAATGCAAAAATAAGTGGACACACGCAGGTTTTTTTTTTGCGTTTCTCTGGTGTTTCCTGTTGATTTTCCAAAAACTGCACATGCATGCAAACGGATTGGAAACGCGGACACACTCGGACAAATGCAAACGGACCGCAACGCAGACAAAATGCATTATTCTAAACCCACTCAAAACGGACAGCACAACTCAACACACGTAGTGGGACCTTGCCCTAAATATGTTCATTAAACTTCGTCACCTGCTTATCTGTACAAATATTTAGTCGTATTTACAATAGTTGATACTTTTATTTTTAAACACAAAGCAGTGGAATGAAAATAATCTCCATAAAATAAATATTTAGCAATGCCATGGGCCTATGCACCCCTGATATGTACACATTGACATGGGAGATAATAGCCATGCTTTGATTCCGTCAAGTAAAGCAAACATCTTTGCTCCTGTGCACAAATCCAGTGTATTTAAGTGGAAATTTTTTTTGCCATGGAAAAATTATTTTGAAACTAGGTCACAAAAAAGAGATACGGCTGGCTGCTAACATACTGTGCACTTAAATGAACCATGATGAATTCCTTGGAATACATACTCAAACTTTAATGAAAAGAAGCATAATATATAAAACACAAACACTAATTTGTAATCTTTACATTTTACTATGAACTACAGATTGGTGAAATAGTCTTAGGTTACTATCATATATTTAGTTATAAATATTCACTTCTTCTTGATGTTTGTACAACTACAATATCAGTAACTTCTAATTACACAGGCTATGCTATACTTTGTTCATATTTTACATCCCCAGTGGTCTTCCTTACTTTAGGTACTATAATTTGGATCTTAGACGTTTCTTCAGCATTTTATGGTCCTGAGAACTCCTGATCTTTCAGAGATGTAAGAAGAGAGTATTCACTTGGGTTCCTTTTGTGTGTATAAAAGATGAATTACATTTTTTTTATTCCCAGGAATATTCACTTTTTTAGTGAAGGAGGGTCTTAAAAGTCATATACTACAGTGAGATCAAGAGGAGTTCGAGAACTCACAGCGTTCTGTGTAAATGAGTGAATTTCATGTGGCCTTTAAGTGTGGGACCAGGGACTGAAGGGTCTTGAGGGAATGGAATCACATTTTTCTGTTTAAGATAAAGGAATAGAAAGAGAATGGGCACATATGACATCTGTGAAGTGAACAGTCATTGTCACTAAAATGAAATATTTAGTAATATCTTATGCACCCCTGATACATATTAGCATTTTTAAAACTAGGTCACAAAAAAGAGATACCACTGTCTGGTACACATGCTGTACACTGAAATAAGTCATGTTGAATACCTTAAATACATACTTTAATCAAAAGAACTATAATATTTTAAACATAAACACAAAACCGTAAAAAAAAAAATTCTGAGAAACAGATTAGTGAAACATTTTCAAATGAGTGTGATATGTTTTGCTTTATAAATATTAACATGCATATTTATTAATGTGTTATAGATATTTTATTTGATCTTTGTTGGTCTCTTTTGCAGAGGTTCCTGCCTCCTCTCAAAGCTGTGTGAGCTCTTTTATGATCTTGCACATGCGCAAAGAGGTTGGTTTAGGGTACAGCAGACATCAATCATGTCCCGCCCATGACTGATGGCTGCTATCTGGAAGAATTGGGAAGAATTCAGAGATTAGGAGGAATATCTACCTTGAGGGACCTTGTGGAATAGGGTAGATATTGTGAACCTGGTGTTTGTAGGGGTGCTGCACCTACCTGTCTGTTGTAGTTTGTGGGGTGAACCTGCACTTTAACCTTATTAAGTGTAAATGTTACACTTTAAAACTTACATTGATTAGTCACTTGTCTGTATGTGCCTCTTAACTTTACGTTCCTCTTAATGTAAAGAGAAAAATGTGACTTTGAGAATTGTGGGGGTGCTGCACCTAAATGTTGGTTGTAGCTTGGGGAAGTGAGATAAACATCTTTAAAGGGCATGTTCACCCCCCAAAAAAACTTTTGATATTAAGTACCCCCCAAAACCTTAACCTCACAAGGTTCTTACATTTCTATGCTATTCGGAGGGCAGAAGCAAGTACAAAGGGCCAGACCAGCAGCAGTGCCTGTGATTGACTGAGTCATTGCATCTCAGCCAATCACAGGAGCAGCTGCTGGTCTGGCCCCTTGTGCTTGCTTCCGTGCAAGGAAAAGGCATCTTAGAAAGGTAAGAAGCTTGCGAGGTCGAGGTTTTGGGGGGTACTTAACAAAACATCTAAAAAAAATTTTGGGAGGGGGGACCCTTTAATGATGTATACAGAGATAATTTACTGTCCTCTCACACGATTCTACTTGAATAGGTCTCAGAACCTTCATAGAGCACTAATCAATTTGCAGTTCAGCTCTTGATGAAGAGGTTTGTAAAGAAATTGTGTAAAGGTGAAAGGGCATTCTGTGTAAGAAAAGCTTAAATACACATTAGTTTTATGTGTACATTTGTTATGTAAGTACAATTTAATCTTAAAGGGCATGTCCACCCCCAAAACTAAAATTTAACCCCTTACTGGCCACATCAAGTAGTTTAAAACAATCCTTACCTTACATTTCTGCTCAAAATAGTTCCCCTGCTGTGCCCCTCCAAAGTCCAGGAAACTGCTGTGTAAGGGCAGTGTGTGACTCATGCTGTGCCTGAGACTTCCTCAACCTCATCAAGGTTGAGGCATGCTCAGTGCAGCCCTCCCTGCCTCTCAGCCAATCACGGACGTGGCTGCCGGTCCCGCCCCCTGCTTTCAATTCCATGCAAGCAGAGGGCCTGAACACTGCAGCGGAGGAGAGAGGGCAGGTAAGTAAGAATCGGGGGACTTTCTAACAATTATATTAATGCGGTTGGGGCTGGGGGAGCATGCCCTACCACATATCAAAAGTTCAATTTCGGGGTGGACATGCCCTTTAAAATAGACAATACTGATTACTGCTTTAAATATAATATAGTAAATATTGCTATTCCTTCATATAATAAACGATAGGGTAAACAGAACTTGTAGCATGCATAAAGCACAGACATTCACCTACTCAAAGATGTACCGATTTTAATGGACTCAATGAACTATAAATCATTTGTTGTATAATCCTAAGAAGAAAAGCCACACATGGTTGAACCTGTCCCATAAGCCTTATAATGCATGAGCTTTTTCAAATATTGACTGAAATTTACTTCACTCATCTTAAATAATCTCCTTAGGGTTATTGGTTAGTTTCGTTCATTGAGTCAAATTAAATGGTTTAAATCCTAGTTCTAAATATTTTTGTTGAATATATTTATCTCTCTGTTGATCTGTGATTTAGAGTGGAAAGTCTATCATAGGGAGCATTATTATATTATAGAAATTAATTGTGCATATTTGTTGCATGTTAAACTTTGCCAAAATCATATATGGTTTGCATGCATGCCCACCCTTAAAACAAAAAACGGGTGACTTGTCAGTTATCTGCCAAAACCCCAAGTGTTATTTTTACCAGTTTACTACATGAGTTTGTAACCAAATTTAATTATAAATTCTCTTCCTTTCTGGTAAAGGTATCTGTCTCCTTCCTCTGCTCAAAGAGATTTTTATATGTATGAGCATGTGCAGAAGAGGCAGCAGTTGAAACAGCAGTCAATCATTGGATGCGTGGTCACACCCTTGATTGACTGCATGAAGGGAGGAGGCCAGCTTACTCTGCCAGAATGGGGATAATAATAAAAATATCTGGTTAGTAATGCAGGTAATAAAGTGCTGAATATGTGAGTTGAGGTTGTGGGAAGGTAACTGACAATCGAGCAGTTTTTTTTAAGTGTGAACATGCTCAAGTTCTTATCGTTTAAAATGGTGCTAATTTTGCCCCAACCAATCAAATCTTATTTAACATTTGAAAGCTAATATCTGATTGGTTGGGGCAAAATTAGCACCATTTTAAACGATAATAACTTTTATTGAATAACCCTGTTTGTTTTCTGCACTGTTAAATTTATATTCTGTGTCTGAGAGGCACTATTTGCTATAGAATGATCTTTGACTAACAGAGATGGGCCTATATAATTGCCTGTCAGCTTCTAGGGGCAAGGCTGCAGCTTCCTGTGAAGTGTAATGCTTACACTTAGCTGGACAGGACTTCAACCAAAACAAAGTATTGGGTTATGGGAGTTGACTCCTAGTACCCACTGTTTAATTTCATAAATCACCCAACAGCTACAGTAATGGGAGAAGTAAGACACAGCTTGTTGTATCTTTGTGAATGTGCTATTTCTTTTGGGACAATGTTGTCTGGAGACTTAAGGGTGGGTACACATGAAGGGACTATTTGCTTAGAGTGAGCAATCGACTGGGACAAATTTCTGTCAGTTGCGTCATTAGTGGCTGCGGCTGACATTTCATGTGATGGATCGCGCGGTCCCATAGGGAACTGCACAATCGGGCATGATTTACCGACATGTCCGATTGTCTGTTTGACCGATACAGACGATCGACATCGGTCGCGGTGGCCGAAAGCGGCACAGATTTTTTTGGCCCAATCAACCAATACACCCGCTCGGTCGAGTAAGTAAAATTGTATGTATGTATGGCCACCTTTAGGCTGTGTACACACGGGCAGATTTTTTGGCCCAATCAACCAATACACAGAAGTATCGGTCAATTGGGCTAAAAAATCTGCCCGTGTGTACACAGCCTAAAGGTGGCTATACATATATACAAGTTTACTTACCTGACCGCGACATTCGATCGATCCTGCCGGAAACACTTCTTCTATGCAACTGACATGCGATTGCAAAATCCCATTCATTTTGCAATCACATAGAAGAATGGGAGAGGCGCTTCCGGCAGGATCGATCGATGTTGCGGGAGTGCTTGGACGGGTAGGTAACGCCGGCCGCTGCTGTAATCCGGACTTGGGGCCTGGCCCTGACATCCAATGGGGACTTCAGTCTGGAAGAAATTTTACCCAGTCATTGGTGGTTCAGCCTTTCAGTTCCTTGGCTTGACACCGGGCCGTCGGCATGGAGCACAGCGCATCACTGCCATGGGCCTGCGCGCGTAAGTGCCACTGACTGCTGCTAGGCTGGGTGCGACAAGAAGAGGAGTGCCACGTAATAGTTCCCAAGACCAAAGTAAGTTGCTAGACAGTAGACCAGACGACTAGTGCACACCAGTACCATCTCTCTCCATCAATATAATTAATTTTATGCAAACTTAAGCTGTATGCCCCGCAGGGTTATGGGGGGAGGGGATGGGGATATCAATCAGATGAGTGCCATGGCCCAGGGGGACTTGGGGAGGGGGATGTGCTGGTGGTGCCAGAGGGATGTGCTGGTGGTCCCATGGGGATGTGCTAGTGGGGCCAGGGGGATATGTGCTGGTGGTGCCAGGGGGAGATGTGCTGGTGGTGCCAGCAAAATATACTTTAGTGATATTTGTGTAATGGAACATTAGGGGGGCCCCCAGAAATCTGACTTGTGCCTTGGGCCCCATTTGGTCTTAATACGGCTCTGCTACAAATGCAAATAAGATTAAAATCTAATCTAAATATTCTTATTATGTCAAAATGTGATAGGATATGGTCAACACAATTCCTTTTATTATACAAAACAGACTGATTTAATGACAATAGCTATTAAAAAGAACCTAGAATGTCACTACTAGTGTTTAGAGAAGGATCAATGGTTTAGGTTGTAGAATCTTTATGCTATGACCCATGTGGCCAATCTGAAGCATTGATCCTAGAGCCTTAAGCATATCTCTAGTGACAAGCAAATGTCACACAAGCAATACCTTGGATTGGATCTGTGCATGAGTGTCATTTGCTCTTTTAACTTGTTCAATAAAACACATCTAATGTAAACAAATTAAATTTTTCAATGGCTTCACCAAAACAGTATATATCAGAAAATCATCTTTGGCACATGGACACTACATAATATAGTATAGTTTAGTATAGTAAAGTATTGAGGACTAAAGACATACGTCCATCTAGTCAAACCTACCCAACATTATCCACATTTCCTGCTCAACTGCATATACAAAGGAAGGCAAAAAAAATATGAAGGGTGGAAAAATTATCCCTGGATTACCTCCAACTTTATATATCTATACCAGTAGCATGCAAAATTTATTGTTTTTAGAAACATTTAAACTATCCAATGAACCTGCCATTGCCACGTACAATGGAAGACTGTTCCATAGTTTAATGGTTCTCACAGTGAAAACTCCCTATTAACTAAACTTATTTTCTTCCAGGTGATTGCAATCCGATTGCTTGTTAAAAAGTACACACTAGTATTGGCCATTTGGTCTGGCCACAGTAGATGCGAATCGCACTTCAAATGATGTGCAATTGCTGCAAGCTGGCCTAGATAGATTATCAAAATGTGCAGCCGAATGGCAGTTGATTTCAATGTTGATAAATGTAAGTTGATGCATTTGGGGTTTAACAATCCTTGTGCCACCTACACCATAAATAACTCTGCGTTAAGTGAATCTCTAATGGAAAAAGTTTTGGGGATTCTGGTAGATAACAGATTTAGCTGTAGCAAATAATGCCAGACAGCAACTGCTTGAGCTAGCAAACCACTGAAGTTAAACTCACCGGTCTGTAATAACATGGCTGTGAATAACTACCCTTTTTAAATATTGGAATGACAACAGCTTTTCCAATCCAGAGGCATGCTCCCAGACATTGGAGAACCTGAGGAAATAAGAGACAATAGCCTGGATAACACTGAACATAGTTCCCTAAGGACCTCAGGATTTATTTTATCCAGTCCAGGAGCTTTATTGATATTATCCTTATTTAGCTTTTTCTGAACCTTATCCTTAGTAAACCAAAGTGCAATTGCATCTTTTATACTATTATTGTTACTATACTCTATGCTATCTGTACTTAAATCTTCTGCAGTGTATACGGAGGGGGGGAAATTGTTCAAGACTAGAGGGAGGTTTGCGGATTCAAACCAGGATCCACTGCAGATCTCGCGGATTTTCTGGAATCCTGCTTTCCAAACTTTTCCCAAACCCTGTTCAGAAATTTTCGAAAATCCGTTAAAAAAACGTTAAAATAAAAGTACATTTTTTTTGAACATTCAAGGATTTTCAGCCGTTTGGTAATCCTCAAATGGCTGATGGATTCTCGAATGGCCGAACGTCCCATGGCCAGATGTTTGGGGGTCCCGCAGATCAACCTGGGACCCCCTCCTGGGCCCTCAAAAGGACTGTTGTGGCCCTTAGAAGGGCCCTTTGGGGTTTAAGGGGCCCCACAGCTGGAACCGGGATCCCCTCCCTGGCACTTATAAGTGTCCTTGTGGCCCTTAGAAGGTCCCTTGTGCCACTGACAAGTACCTTTTGGGGCTTAAGGGCTCCTGCAGCTTGTACTGGGACCCCCCTCCCCAGCAGCTGCCCTTGCAGCACTGACAAGTGCCTTTGTTGGGGGTCCTGCAGCTCAAAACCAGGACCCCCATTGGCTCTTAGAAGAGTCCTTGGGAGCATGTCTTCTTTCTTCCCAGCCGGCGAGACCAACTCCGCTGATGTCACTGATACCGGGTGATGTCACTGCAGCCCGCCAGTGACACTACATCAGTGGCAACATCAATGTCCCCGGTGTTGCCGACACCTTGATCCAAAGTCTTCTTTCTTCTCAGCCGGGGACACCATCTCCACCGATGTCGCTGACACCGGGTGATGTCACCTGTGCTGCCAGTGTTGCCTGCTGGCACTGGTGACATCAACGTTGCTGGTATTGCTGATATATTCTTTCTTCTGCCATCACTGTGATGACTTCTAAGCTCTTAAAATAGGTTTGCTGAAGGACCAAATCATTTGTGATTGGTTAATATTTCAATGCATGCAATTACATGATTACACATTAACCAATCATATTTGAATTTTATTATAAATACCAGTATCTTACTTTTCATTTGCCCTTTTTTAATCAGATTTCAGCCACATGAGTGTGAACTTATTTTTTTTACATTTATTTCCCAAAGGTATACCTAATACACTGTACGATGTACAGAATGTACAAATGCGGTTTACATGCTAGTAAGGACTGATTTATGGTAGAAATTAATGAACAAACCTTACTGTATTAAGACATACTCAGGGAGATTCAATAAAAGTTTTTATCGTTTAAAATGGTGCTAATTTTGCCCCAACCAATCAGATGTTAGCTTTCAAATGGTAAATAATATCTGATTGGTTGGGGCAAAATTTGCACCATTTTAAACTATAAGAAATGTTATTGAATCTTCCTGACTGTATATAAAGCTGAATTAATCCATAAATAAGTAAATTATTTAACAATAGTTGCTCTCCAAACCTCAGTGTACATTTTTCTTTGAAATTACATAAGTAAAAGTGCATTTAAGGCTAACCAAAGTTTTAATTTAAGTCCTCCCCTAGTCCCAATCATCCCCACTCCCTTCACTGGGCAGACAGGAAAGAGTAGAAGAGACACTATGTTTTTATCCCGATTCCTATTACTGTAATTCCCCAATTATACAGTACATGTGCCCAAGCATGAGAGGTTGTGAAAGAGGGCTTGTGCTTCAGGTGGCACTATCTTACGGAGTGGCAAGCACCATTACTTAAAGGGTAACTGTGGTCTCAAATTCATCCAAACTAGTAAGAATTATATAAAACGCCTTCCATCGCACCTTCAAAATAAAAACTAAATCACATCTCTAGATGAAATATGTGAGAAATTATTGCTGGAAAGGTTCAGCAATATTACTTCCTGCTTGAACACTTACCATTTTAAGCCATGTAACCAGCTTGTAGTCATGTGACCACCCTCTGCCTGCATTAATAGGCTCTCCTTCTCAACTGTCAATTTTTTCCCCAGGTGCTTCCTGATTTCCCCAGCATTAAGTCTTAACTGAGAATGCTTCTCCCCCGGGGCGAACGGGTGGTTCAGGGGTCTTGTGATGTCACTCAACCTACTGGAAGCAGGAAGTTTGAAAATTCACCCCAATGTAATGTCTCACAGGCTCCAGCCAGAGATGTGATTGTCAGTTCATTTTAAAGGAAATACTGCAGGCTTTCATTCAACTCTAACTTGTTTTGAGACCATAGTTGCCCTAGAGAAAAATAATATCTCTATTTCAGTGCAGAATTTTAAAGGATACAGAAATCTAGTCAGAAAGAAATCTATTGTAAATAGCATTTAAACTTGCTTGCATTGAATAAAGCACTTGATGACTTTGCATTTATGTGATCCCAGAACTCATCAGTGACATCTATAAGCTTTTTCATTTAGACCTGCATTATCTATTATGTAAATGTTGTTTACCTATTTACAGTATATATAATCTCTCTAGCTTGGGTTCATTAAACCTTTACTTGTGCAACGTGGCTTGTTGTAGTTGCTGCTGTGACAAATAATAATTTTGTAATATGAAGACTAAGAGAGTGTGTGATTAGTGTGTAAATTCACTGGATCAGGATTTTATATGCTATTGAAAATCATCAGTAAGGTTTCCTTGCAGGCTTTTTTTTTGTTTTTTACAGAAATCAGCAACAGGTAAAATCACACAGATAATTTATATTTCACTATGGAATGCATTCAAAATATAATAGAACACGCTGAATACTGGCACAAAAGTTACTTATGAAACACATATGTTTATCTTGCATGTAACATGCCCATCATTCTGCAGTTATCCAGTCTAATTATTTCAGGGGGCAATTAACAGTAAGTAAACAATCACATACACTGATCTAATGAAACTTAACTGTCTATAGAACATACTGTAAAGACATACAACCTTTAAACACTCCTCTTTGACCCTACCCAACAGTTGATTAAAAAAAAAATGGCAATTGGAAAGTATCCCTGGATCAACAAGAACTACAGTATATGTATTAATACCAGTAATTTTTAAATTATTTTTTAGTTTTATAAACGTATTTATCCCACTTTTAAAGCTATTCAATGAACTTGCCATTACCACATCTGCTGGAAGACAGTTCCACAATTTTACAATTCTCTGTAACGAAACCTGAAGATGAAACTTCTTTTCTTCTAATTTTAAAGGATGTCCATGAGTCCTCTTATATGACCTATTAGTAAACCTATTTTTTTCTGCACAAAAATAATAAAAAATAGGATTTATAACGGCAATTTATTCAAACATATTCACTACCATTGATCTGGCCATAATCCATTAAAGGCCAGTATGGTACTTAAAGGCAGCAAGAAGCAGCAAGTTATATGTGTAATCAGTACAGCATAGGATTATCTGAATTTACAGTGTTTGTGTGTAGTGCTTTAGAATTAATTTTTTAGGCTATGTCAATTAAATGTACACAGTCAAATGTATTTTTTTTTGCCATCACCCTACTATGAATTAAAATCTTACTTTTGTGTAAAGGAGTTTGTCACAGTCATGTCTAGCGATGTCAAATTAATATTTATATAATTATAGCTTCCAGCAATACAAACTTGTTTTCAGGAGATGTGACATGTCATAATCCTCAAAGTATTTTATCTTGTCATACAGCCTGTGTCTCAGAATTGCAAGCCTGAATTACTTTCTTTGACATTTCTCTAGAAACATATGAATGAACATTTAGATCTGAATTTGAACAAATTATACTCCCATTTCTATACATTTAGACTGATATTAACTGTGTAGAAATTCAGATCAATATATAAAATTAATATTTCATAAAGGTATAAGGAACATTTTTTTTACCATTGAAAACTCATATCTAATGTTCAAGTGTGAATTTAATTAATTTGTCACCAAGAACTTAAAATAACTTAAATATTTGCCAACACGGTAATTCATTAATTATTCATTATTCTTCATTAATGATGAGGCTATTCCCAGAGGTCAAATACATGCAGCTGGTAGATGCCATTTACTATTATAAACAAGTGATAATTTTCTAAAACATAGAAGACTAGACAGATTGTTAACAAATGGCTTCAAGTCTTTTTTTTAAGGCATGTCAAAATATCATATGGACCTTCACTTTAACAGCACATGATGTGTATGTCATTGTTTATGCTATAAACCATGCACATATATTAATAAGTTGCACAATTATTATCAAAGCATAGGTGGGAATCAAGATAAGTCAATGAATAGAGCATTTATCTTAAAAATGAGGCACATTAAATCTGCATATTGTGAAAAACCTTAATTTTCCTTTGAGGACACGGTGTATAGCCAAATAAATTCATTTATGCACATTTATGATGTGTAAATATATGGTTTAATTAAACTGTGTTTGTTTATGCTCACATAATGATAATATTTTTCCGCTGCGCTTATGGATAAGATAATTATATATGACAGAGTTTATGGATACAATAATTATGTTTGACAGGAGAAACATTATCTCACCGTTCCAACACAGCCTCAAAGAAGAAGGTCAAACATCATGACAGCAGTTGGAAAAGGTAGAAAATATTAGAAATATCTGCCTGTTAATGTAACTGGTCTCCATTATACTATATATATTGATGAGCCAGGTTTTGAAACACATCTGTTTAAGATTAAGAATTGTTGGTTTTGGAAATATGCGGATGTGGCTGAATTTTTGAAACTCAGAACTTGTGATTGAAAAATGGAATATTAGAAAATCAAAAGTTAGATTGTGAAGAGCAAACTTTAAAGGGGAACTGTGGTCCAAAAATGACTTTAGGTAAATTGATAGGAATTGCTCTCCTGAGAATTTTTGCAATTTATTTTCATTGTTTATTTTACACAGTTTTGAAGATATTTACATTTTTGTGTGTGATATGGCAGCAGCATCACCAGGTCCCCTGCACTTCCTGCTTCCTGCTCTGAAACCTGTCAGTCAATCTGCCCTGTGTCTCCTCCCCTTTGCAGCCCCCCTGGTCCCTCCCACTCATGGACCCATGGTCCCTCCCTGGTCCATTCCCTTACAGCCCCATGTGGCCCCGCACACTCGCGGGTGCCGTGGCCCTGCCCACTCGTGGGGTGGCATGCCCCCCCACTCACGGGTGTCATGGCCCCGTCCACTCGCGGGGTGCCGTGCACCCCCACTTGCGGGTGCTGTGGTCCCGCCCACTTGTGGGTGCCTAAGCCCCACCCACTCACAGGTGCTGTGGGCCACTCTGACACCCCCCTACCCCCCGAAAACTCTGTGGAAACAGCCTTTTCAGGCAGAGTAAGAACTCTGCCTGAAAAGGCTGTTTTCACATAGTGAGAGAGAAAGGCTGTAGATTCCCTTACCTTCTCTGCAGCTGCAGTTCCTTCACACAGCAGGGAGGGGGAGATACTTCCTGTCTCCCTCACACACTGAGGGAGTCTGAGGCTGTGCTCACCGGCGGCACTGTGCAGGAGAATCCTTAGGAATGTCACATGTCAGCCCCCCACCCATTAACTTTCTGGTCAGTCATTTATTTATATCTTGGGCTGTGGAGCACGTAGAGAGGTGGTAGATGGCTCGTTTTAAATGTAGAAAACTGGCCTTTCCATTTATGCAATGTATGGAAAAAGGCTGCCATTATTGCCACACAGCATGGCAGCACCACACTCTGTCCTGCCTATATCCATATTTCTATCTCTGTGTCAGATTGCACCTCCACACCATCTGTATCCTGTCTATATCCTGATAATAGAGATTGTGTGGAGCTAAGTAAGTGGAGCTAAAGGTAAATTAGTTTCCATCTTCGTTCTCGGGCCCTGCAATACTGATTAAAGATCGGGAGGTAAGGAACTGCTCCTTAACCTCCCGATCTTCAATCAGTATATTAAAGGAATAGTTCAATTCGAAAGTGAACTATTCCTTTAAGACTTTTGAATGTTTATTTCAAAATTGCTACTATTTCTCTATACAAATTTGGTACCATTATATGTGGATTTATTATATATAATAGGAGATATCTCCTCTTAAATTGCTATTTAAGATGTGTTGGGTCCAATTCTCCCTGAAGATAACTTTTTAGGCTATTAAATCTATTTGCAATTACATAATTTGCATTTTATCACTCTACACAATAGTCTAAAAAAATGTAATTGTCGGCACAAAAACTGAAGCTATGCAAAACACATGTGTGTCACTGCCAACTTTTGGTACTGTCTGTCTATCTTGGAGGGAAAAGTTCAAAGCAGACAGACAGACAGACAAGCAATTCTATCTCCAGTTACATGGTACAATCATGGAGTACTAATGGCTCAATCATATGACAATAACTTTATGGCATGGTTGAAGAAAGAGTACATTTACATCTTGCCTGCCTGTTAAGTCAAAACTTGCTGATGAACTGGAGGGCTGAACTAGCAGTGGCTGGTAAACTGCAGGGCTAACCTAACAGCGGCTGGTGAACTGGAGGGCTGACCTAACAGTGGCTGATGAACTGGTGGGATGACCTAACAGTAGCTGGTGAACTGGAGGGCTGAACTAGCAGTGGCTGCTAAACTGCAGGGCTGACCAAACAGTGGCTGGTAAACTGGAGGGCTGACCTAACAGTGGCTGGTAAATTGGAGGGCTGAACTAACAGTGGCTTGTAAACCAGAGGGCTGGCTTAACAGTGGCTGGTTAACTGGAGGGCTGGCCTAATAGTAGCTGGTGAACTGGAGGGCTGAACTTACATTGTCTGCTGAACTGGAGGGCTGACCTAATGGTGTCTGCTGAAATGTAGGGCTGACCTAAAAGTGGCTGGTTAACCAGGTATCTCCCCTGCTCACTTTTCCATTTTAGCACTTAACCACCGAACCCCAAGTAGACTATCTGACTAATCCTTGTGCTAAAAGAAATCAGTAAAAGGATACGTCTATTCCTTGTAACGCCTCTGGAAGAAAATCCGTGTAACCGTTCCTTTCTCTTTTCCCACTGCCTTTACAAACAAAAAACATGACTGGCGTTTCCCCCCCCTTATCTTTCTTCTTATAGAAACAGAAGTGGCCTGTCCTAAAAGTACAGCAGCTATTGATCAGCTGAAAGAGTGGCATTTACATTTACAGTTTTTGGAGTTTACAGAAAGTCGCAGACGATCTCCCTGAATGTATTTAATATTGAGTCTGTTGCTTGGGGTAAATTTTCTTTCAGTCTTTACCTCTGTGTTACTTTAACACCAGCTATAAGTTGGCTACATGATCAGTATGAGATTGTTTCTTGTTTGAAACCATATCTGAAATTGTACATTTGTTACTTTTAGAGTTTTTTTACGATTTGTTTTTTGTTTTATTTTTTGCAATCTGTTAAAATCTATTAGGCTTAAGTTAGAGCCTCGGATTCTTGATTTTATAGGTTATACTGCTGTTTCAACATTTCCAACCTGTCAAAATCTATTGTAAGAACTGGAACATTGCAGATTTATAAACAGGCATTTGGGAAAACTGCCATCAATGTTGTCAACACATTGAAAAAATATAAATTGTTTTGTTAATTGTCAATGCCACCAAGATGTACTTCTTTAGCCTAAAATGCTGTCTAAGAATCATTCCAGTTTGGTGTTGATTCATTAAATAGGCCACAAAATTAACACAAATCTACTTTAAAATATCACCAAAAGACAAAATGCACCCCAAGAATACTAATATGAAAGAGAATAAAAAATGTATTAGTTAAAAATCTTTTTTAAATCATGTCTCATGGAAACCGAAAATGTTCTATAGCTCATGGAAACCGAAAATGTTCTATGTTCTATAGTTCTACAAGCATTGTAGAGAATGGAAAGAGTGGAAACAATTACAGACTAGCAGACATTGTAGAGACCAACAGCGGCGCAATCCTTTCCCAGCATCCCCTCCCAGCCCCCTGTTATGTACGTCGGGTTTCAGCTCCTTTGGAGGCGATACTGTACTTAGCGCATTGTGCTCAGTATCGCCACGAAGGGAGTTCAAACTACCACTGCACATCGCCACAGTAATGCTTTTCGTGGCAATGTGCTTCGCCTTTATAAATATGGCAAAAACATTATTTTCTCTGCGGCGATGTGCGGCGGTAATTTTTGGTCGGTATTAATGGCCCATTATAAATATGCCCCTATGTTTCTGTAAATAAAGACAGATATCTGCAGTACAACACTTTTAACCTAATTACATGTTTTGACCATTGACTAGTTCTCTCTATTCAGTCTGCATTTCTCTCTATTCAGTCTGTATAGATGTGTACACATCTATATATTAAGCCTAACATAACTTATGCTGGGTAAATACCACCATAAGTGTATCAGTCGATCGGACTGATTTATTGGATTTTTTTTCTGGCTGCTGTTGCCAATGATCGGACTTAAGTGAACCGCACGCTTGGTTGCAGCGAGCTGTCGATCATGCCTGTTGCTGCGACCAGCAGTGCTTTGTTCCAGCCAACGCTAATGCTGAATGGCCAGTTGGAACTAAGGAATCCCATGGTGCGTACCCAGCTTTAGCACATATGTTAGTCAATGCACAATATTACACATCTACTTCAATATCAAAGGGAGTATCTGGGACGATAATAAATATAATCCTGGATAAAACTTAGAAACTGTTATTTGTTATTCATAGATGTTAATTTCAGATTCTAAAGCACTGTGTGTGCGTATTTTGAGAGAAGGTAGAAATAGCAACTTATAATTGTGTGCAGAGAAACTGAAAGAACCCCAAGCCACATGGGGAGAACATACATGCCTTGAAAATGTAGCCAAGGGTGGATTTAATACAAATACATGGTGCTGCAAGGCATTATGGAGCCACCTTGCTTAGTGGTTAGCCCTGGTATATGTAAATTGTCTAAGCTACATAACCAGTGGTTTTAAACATCCGGTTTATATTATCTATAAACACTTTTTGTTAATTGTTAGATTTACATGAGGGTAACTGGTCTCATGTTGCTGAAGTAGATAAAAAGTGGTGGCTGTTGCTGCTACCTTAAATATGTGAGCATTTAAAAAGCATATTTACCCCCAGAAGAATTCCCCCCCCCCCATAAAACCACAACCCTTTGTATAGAGGATTCCTTTCCATACCATGTTATTCTAATTTCCACTCAATTCATTATTGCAAATAATATCCTTTATTGTAGCTGATATTGGTTAATAGCTTGTTCCAAGTGTCATCTCTTCCATAAATATTAGCTTTGCAAACTTAATACCTAGTTTTTTAAGTGTCAGCCTGTCCTTGAAAGCAAGCTTTAATTGACAACCACTGATTGTTTTTTCATTGTGCGTTTATTTTTTTGATGTAAGCAGGGAGTTGTGAGGGTTTTACTGGTTCATTTTAATAGATAAGGACATTGTAACTTTTTTCCTTCTTAAAGGAAATATACCACTTCTTTCTTTCACTGAATATTGAAATCAGAATAGGTGTAGCAATCTGTAAAATTATGCAAGCCTAATGCAAGATAGTATGGTAATTAATCAACCAAACAAACTAGGTAATGGTGTATTTGTTTTAAACAAATCCCAAATTTTATTACATGGGAAAGTTACACAGGATTTTATGCTAATTGTATAAGAAATTGTGAAAATAATTTTTTTTTACATACTACATTACATCTTACTATAATGCAGATCTATGACAAACATTGTTTAGCCAAAAGGGACTTTTACTAAAATGATTTAAAGAAAAATTAATTCTAAATGTGTTTCATAAAAATGTGTTCGTGATTCCTAAGGGTAAAATTTCAGTTTAGATCAATTCCATTTCATCTTGTTCTCTGAGTAAGGAACTGTCAAAATAAGCAAAGTGGGTGTGATGCTCCTGAACTTAATATACACTTTTGATACTTTCAGTCAATAGCAGAGATGACATTTTCTTAAATACCTAATAATTAAAAGAAGGGGTTTGATTAATAATATTAGGGGTTTCAAAATGTAACTAAATAGATTAGTAAGTGAAAAAAATCTAGGCAGGATTCACACAAATTAATATTTACACCTGCTTGACTGGTTGCAGCAATTAACCTCTTGGCCGGGTCAAAATGTCGCTGGTCAAAACACAAAGGGCCATGAATGATATTTTGACATGACAAATTGTGCGCTCCATTAAAAACCATACAATCAGTTGAAATTCACCGGCCTGTCCGATTTGGACCAACATTTTACGTTTGATTGGTCTGCTTGACCAAAATTTCAGTTGCAGCAGTCAATTGGCCTGAAATATATCTTAAAATGAAAAAAAAACTATTTGGTGTGGTTTATCAACAAAATCCCAACAAATGTAGAATTTAGTTATAAATTATTAAATCAGATTGTAAGCTCTTTGGGACAGAGACTTTTCTCCTCATGAATATAAAAAAGGTGATTCAATCATGCACATAATACTTTTTTGAAATTGCTAATTCATTTTTTTATTCATGTATTTACCCTCACCGTAACTGATATATTTTTTTTAAGTTCATGTACAACAGTTAATGCATGTTCCTGAAGATGCACAATTTTGTGCCAATCAATAATTAAAATGCAATTTAAAAATAGCTAATAAATTCACCCATTGTCATGAATTAAATCTATTTTAAAGGGGAACTCTTGTTTCCAAACAAATTGATTTTAAATGAAAGGCCACGTTCCTACCTTTGAAATAAGCCATCAACCACCTTTCTACGTGCTTCACAGCCCAGAATGTTAGGGGGTGGGAGGTTTTGAATCTGCCGTCACAAATACTTCCTCCTCTAATCTGCGGTTGGTACAGGCTCAGTGCATGACTGAAGGGTAGGAGGGAGGGTGGGGAGAAAAGCACATCCCACAGCATTGCTTTTTAAATGCCTCCTACTTGATAGCCCTTCCCACTCATGGGCCCTGTGGCCCCACCCCTTGCAGACCCAACCTGGCCCCTTCCCTTGCAGCCCAATGGCTCCCCCACTTGCACCTCAGACCAATACCCCCCTACCCCCTACAGAAAACAGTTTAAAAACAGCCTTTTTCTTTTCAGCAGAGAAAGAATCAGACAAAGTTTAAAACTGCAAAAAATGTTTTTTTTTCCACAGTTTCCTGAAGGGGGGGGGGGGTATTCATCTGAGGTGCAAGGGCGGGAGGGGCAATGGGGATCCCATAAGGGGGAGGGGCCACACAAGGCTGCAAGGGAAAGGCCCAAGGGGGCTGCAAGGGAAGGGGCCAATATGGGTCGGCTAAGGGAGATGCCATGGGGCCCACAAGTGATCAGGGGTCACAGAGTCCACGGGTGAGCATGGCCATAGTGCCCATGAGTGGGAGGGGCCACAAGAGGCTGCAAGGAAAAGGCCCAAGCGGGCTGCAAGGGAAGGGGCCAGGATGGGTCTTCAAGGGAAGAGGCCCTGCAAGTGGGTGGCGCCATAGGGCCCACGAATAGGAGGGGCCACAGGAGGCTGCTAGGAAAAGGCCCAAGTGGGCTGCAAGGGAAAGGGCCAGGATGGGTCTGCAGGGGGCGCTTGGGTCCTGCAAGTAGGGGGGCCATAGGACCCACAAGTGGGAGGGGCCACAAGGATCTTCAAGGAAAGGGACCAGGTTGAGCCTGCAAGGGGAGGGGCCACATGACCCACGAGTAGGAGGGACCATGAGGGGCTGCAAGGGAATTGGCCATGGGGGGCTGCAAGGGGAGGGGCCATGGGGGCCCACAAGGAGGAAGAGACACAGTGAAGAGGGACTGTCACATGGTTTCAGAGCAGAAAGCAGGAAGTGCAGAGGATCTGGTGATGCTGCTACCATATCACACATATAAATGCAAATATCTTGCAAAATAAATAATGAAAGTAAAGTGCAAAAATCTTCAGGAAGGCAATTCCTGTCAATTTACCTAAAGTAATTTTTGGACCACAGTTATCCTTTAAGCTCTGTTTTGGAGGGAATTTAACATTGCCAAAATGTCCAAGGTGAAATAATCACTCATAAACATTGATAAAAATTACTTCATTTTCCATTTATCAAAAGCATTTTTTTTTTTTCAAAATAAATTACATCTTTGATATAATGCCTATGGGCATTGGGAAAAAATGTCTTTGTCTATTCTTAATGCTTCTCAAAGGATTTTTTAAAAAATACTGTATTACAAGTTAGTTATCTAACAATAAACAATTTTAGTAGTAATTACAGTGCTACAACAACCAAACTGTTTTTACCATATAGCCTAAATGAACATATTGTCCTCTAAGTTGAATGTTGTACAGTATACTATGGGGCATATTTATTAACAATCGCTATTTTTGCCACATCGCGATGACAAATAGCGATATTTCCGCCTTATTTACAAACCGCTTATTTTCGCTTTCGCCTTTGAGGAAAAGTAAAGCTGTGGCGATGTGTGACGGTGATGTGTATTTATAAATAAATGAGATTTTACCTTTTTGACACCTGTTGCATTTTTTGCATTTTTACCATAATTTTCGCCAAACATTATTACTTACTGGAATGTTCCATTAAAGGGCATGTCCACCCTCATAAAAAACTTTTGGCACCATGCAGGGGATACCCTCCCACCCCCAACCACTCTATTCATAATTGTAAAAGTGCTTCCAATCATTACTTACACCTCCTCGATCCTGCATTAAATAGATTAAGACTCACTTACTTCTTAAGTAATAGTGAAGGTCCAGCCCCAGTAATATAGATTAAAGCAAACTTTATTCAGCTTCCATGGGTCATTTAAAGGCCTGCCAGTTGAGTGAAGCAGAAGAAAAGGTCTATGACACCTGGTATTCCCAGTTTGTCTCCCATCCAGGTGCTGACCGGGCCTGCACCTGCTTGGCTTCCAATGTCAGGCAGGATCAGGTGCATTTGGGCTGGTGTAGCAAAGGGCCATTGGCCTTTCCCTCTGAGCTGATTTTAAGGCAGCCAGAGACTTTCACCCACTCCCCGGTACACTGAAGCCTTGGACTCCGCTTACCCACCAGCCTGTGGCAATGGGGCTCCTCTACCCTCCAGCCAAAAGAGGCTCTTACTCCCCCTCCAGCCATGGGGCCTAGATATTTCCTCTGGGCTGATTTCAAGGCATCCAGAGACTGTAACCCATTCACCTGTACTCACCTGTCTTTCAATCCAGGGATGCTGCTCACCCACCAGCAGGGGCAAGGTCCTGGGGGTCTCCTCTTCTCTCAGCTGGGCTGGGGGATCCTGGGCAGCTGCTGTTGGCCCCAGCCATCTTGGATGTCCCGATGAGCCCCCCGATCTTCACAGGCCATTCCTTTCCATCGTCATTGTACGCTGGAACCTTTTTAAAAGCCTCCAGTTGAGTGAAAGCAGAAGAAAAGGTCTATGACACCTGGTATTCCCAGTTGGTCTCCCATCCAGGTGCTGACCAGGCCTGCACCTGCTTAGCTTCCAATGTCAGACAGGATCAGGTGCATTTGGGCTGGTGTGGCCAAGGGCCATTGGCCTTTCCCTCTGACTGATTTTAAGGCAGCCAGAGACTTTCACCCACTCCCCGTACACTAAGCCTGGACGCCGCTCACCCACCAGCCTGTGGCAATGGGGTCCTCTACCCTCCAGCCAAAAGAGGCTCTTACTCCCCTCCAGCCATGGGGCCTATATTTCCTCTGGGCTGATTTCAAGGCATCCAGAGACTTTAACCCATTCACCTGTACTTTCAATCCAGGGATGCTGCTCACCCACCAAACGGGGCAAGGTCTTGGGGGGTCTCCTCTTCTCTCGGCTGGGCTGGGGGATCCTGGGCAGCTGCTGTTGGCCCCCAGCCATCTTGGATGTCCCGATGAGCCCCCCGATCTTCACGCCATTCCTTTCCATCGTCATTGTACGCTGGAACCTTTTTAAAAGCCTGCCAGTTGATTGAAGCAGAAAAAAAGGTCTATGACACCTGTATTCCCAGTTGGTCTCCCATCCAGGTACTGACCAGGCCTGCACTGCTTAGCTTCCAATGTCAGACAGGATCAGGTGCATTTGGGCTGGTGTGGCCAAGGCCATTGGCTTTCCCTCTGAGCTGATTTTAAGGCAGCCAGAGACTTTCACCCACTCCCCGGTACACTGAAGCCTTGGACGCCGCTTACCCACCAGCCTGTGCAATGGGGGCTCCTCTACCCTTGCTCCTGTTTGGTGGGTGAGCAGCATCCCTGGATTGAAAGTACAGGTTAATGGGTTACAGTCTCTGGCTGCCTTGAAATCAGCTCAGAGGGAAAGGCCAATGGCCCTTGGACACACCAGCCCAAATGCACCTGATCCTGTCTGACATTGGAAGCAAAGCAGGTGCAGGCCTGGTCAGTACCTGGATGGGAGACCAACTGGGAATACCAGGTGTCATAGACCTTTTCTTCTGCTTCACTCAACTGGCAGGCTTGATCCAGCATACAATGGCCTGTGAAGATCGGGGGGCTTGGTGGGTGAGCAGCATCCCTGGATTGAAAGTAAAGGTGAATGGGTTACAGTCTCTGGATGCCTTGAAATCAGCCCAGAGGAAATATCTAGGCCCCATGGCTGGAGGGGGAGTAAGAGCCTCCTTTAGCTGGAGGGTAGAGGAGCCCCATTGCCACAGGCTGGTGGGTGAGCAGCGTCCCTGGCTTAATTGTACCGGGGAGTGGGTGAAAGTCTCTGGCTGCCTTAAAATCAGCTCAGAGGGAAAGGCCAATGGCCCAAATGCACCTGATCCTGTCTGACATTGGAAGCTAAGCAGGTGCAGGCCTGGTCAGCACCTGGATTGGAGACCAACTGGGAATGCCAGGTGTCATAGACCTTTTCTTCTGCTTCACTCAACTGGCAGGCTTGTTCCAGCATACAATGAATGGCCTGTGAAGATCGGGGGCTCATCGGGACATCCAAGATGGCTGGGGGCCAACAGCAGCTGCCCAGGATCCCCCCAGCCCAGCTGAGAGAAGAGAGAGACTCCCCAGGACCTTGCTCCTGTTTGGTGGGTGAGCAGCATCCCTGGATTGAAAGTACAGGTGAATGGGTTACAGTCTCTGGCTGCCTTGAAATCAGCTCAGAGGGAATTATCCTAGGCCCCATGTTGGAGGGGAGTAGAGCCTCTTTTTGGCTGTAGGGTAGAGGAGCCCCATGCCACTGCTGGTGGGTAAGCGCGTCCAAGGTCTTCAGTGGTACGGGGAGTGGGTGAAAGTTCTCTAGGCTGCCTTAAAATCAGCTCAAGGGAAAGTCCAATGGCCCTTGCCACAAAACACCAGCCCAAATGCCCCTGAGCCGTCTGACATTGAAGTAAGAGTTGCCGCCTGGTCAGTACCTGGATGGGATACGCAACTGGGAATACCATGTGTCATAGACCTTTTCTGCGTTTCTTTCTTTCTGCTTCAATCACTGGCAGGCTTTCAAAAAGGTTCCAGCGTACAATGAACATGGAAAGGAATGCCTGGGAAGATCGGGGGCTCAATCGGGACATCCCAGATGTGCTGGGGTCCACTGCAGCTGCCAGGATCCCCCCATCCCAGCCGAGAGAATAGGGAGGACCCCCCAGGGACCCTTGCCCCTGTTTTGGTGGTGATCAGCATCCCTTGGATTGCAGTAACAGGTGAATGGGTTACAGTCTCTGGATGCCTTGAATCAAGCCAGAAGGAAATATCTGAGGCCCCATGGCTCTGGAGGGGGAGTAAGAGCCTCTTTGGCTGGAGGTATATGAAGCCCATTCCCACCAGGCTGGTGGGTGAGCGGCGTCCAAGGGGCTATGATTACCGGGGAGTGGGTGAAAGTCTCTGTCTGCCTTAAAATCAGCTCAGAGGGAAATGCCAATGGCCCTTGGCCACACCAGCACCAAATGCACCTTATCCTGTCTGACATTGGAAGCTAAGCAGTGCAGGCCATTGTCGGTACCCGGATGGTAGACTCTGGGAATACCAGGTGTCATAGACCTTTTCTTCTGCTTCACTCAACTGGCAGCTTGTTTCCAGATACAATGACGATGGAAAGGAATGGCCTTTGAATATTCGGGGGGGGCTCATCGGGACATCCAATGATGGCTGGGGGCCAACAGCAGCTGCCCAGGATCCCCCCAGCCCAGCTGAGAGAATAGGAGACCCACCAGGACCACCTTGCCCTGCTTGGTGGGTGATCAGCATCCCTGGAGTGAAAGTTACAGGTGAATGGTTACAGTCTCCTGTATGCCTGAAATCCCAGAGGAAATAATCTGCCCCATGGCTAAATGGGGCGTTAGAGCCTCTTTTGGGGAGGGTAGAGGAGCCCCATTGCCAAAGGCTGGTGGGGTAGCGGCGTCCATGGCTTCAGTGTACCGGGGAGTAGGTGAAAGTCTCTGGCTGCCTTAAATCACTCAAGGGAAAGTCAATGGCCCTTGGCCACACCAGCCCAAATTGCACCCTTATCCCTTGTTCCTGACAAGTTGTGAGCTAAGCAGGTGCAGGCCTGGGTCCTTACGTGGATGGGAGACCAACGGGAATACCAGTGTCAAGACCTTTTCTCTGCTTCACTCAACTGGCATGGCTTTAAAAGGTTTCCAGCATACAATGACAATGGAAAGGAATGGCCTGTGAAATAGGGGCTTCATCGGACATCCAAGATGGCTGGGGCCAACAGCAGCTTGCCCAGGATCCCTCCAGCCCAGCTTAGAGAAGCGGAAACTCCCAGGACCTACCCCTGCTTGGTGGGTGAGCAGCAATCCCTTGGATTGAAGTACATGTGAATGGATTAACCAGTCTCTGTCTACCTTGAAATCACAGCCCAGTGAGGAAAATTCTAGCCCCTATGGCTGAGGAGGGGGGAGTAATAGCCTCTTTTGCTGGAGGGTAAGGAGCCCCATTCCACGGCTGGTGGTGAGCGGCGTCCTGACTGTGAGTGTACCGGGAGGGGGTGAAAGTCTCTGGCTTGCCTTAAAAATCATCTCAGAGTGAAGGCCAATGGCCCTTGCCACACCAGCCAAATGCACCTGATCCTGTCTGAATTTTAAGCCTAAGCAGGTTGCAGGCCTGTCAGTACCTGGCTGGGGAGACCAACTGGGCATACCAGGTTTCATAGTCCATAGACCTTTTCTTCTGCTTCAATCAACTGGCAGCTTTTACAAGGTTTCCACGTTACATACGATGGAAGGAATGGCCTGTGAAGATCGGGGGGCTCATCGGGACTCCAAGATGGCGGGGGTCCAAACACATCTGCCCTGGTCCCCCCAGCCCGCCGAGAGAAGAGGGACCCCCCAGGACCTTGCCCCCTGCTTGGTGGGGTAGCAGCATCCCTGATTGAAAGTAACAGGTGAAATTGTTACAGTCTCCTGTATTGCCTTGAATCAGCCAAGGAAATTCTAGGCCCCCAGGGCTGGAGGGGGAGTAGAGCCTCTTTTGCCTGTGAGGTAGAGGAGCACCCCCATTGCCACAGGCTGGTGGTAAGCGGCGTCCAAAGGCTTCATTGTAACCGGGGATTGGGGGTTGAAAAGTCTCCTGGCTTGCCTAAAAAAATCAGCTCAGAGGGAAATCCAATTGCCCTTGGCCACACCAGCCCAACATGCACCGATCCTGTCTGACATTGGTAAGCTAAGCAGGCGCCCTGCGTCGTACCTGGTGGGAGACCAACTGGGAAGTCCAGGTGTCTAGACCTTTTCTCTGCTTTCTCATCAAACTGGCAGCTTTTTAAAAAGGTTCCAGCGTACATGAATAGGGAAAGGAATGGGCCTGTGCGGATCGGGGGGGGCTCATCGGACATCCAGATGGCTTGGGGCCAACAGCTCGCCCAGAGAGTCCCCCCCAGCCCAGCCCGGAGAGAGAGCGAGACCCCCCAGGACCTTGCTCCTGCTTGTGGGTGAATCACATCCCTGGATTGAAAGTACAGAGGTGATGGGTTCCAGTCTCTGATGCCATTGACATCAGCCCAGAGGAAATATCTAGCCCCATGGCTGTGAAAAGGGGGAAGTAAGGCCCTCTTTTGGCTGGAGGGTAAGGATCCCCATTGTCCACAGCTGGTGGGTGAGGTCGGCGTCCAAGTCTTCAGTGTACCACTGGGTAGGGGGTAGACAGTCTCGCTGCACTTAAAATCAGCCAGAGGGAAAGTCCAGACTGGCCCTTGGCCACACCAACCCAAATGCACCGATCCTGTCTGACATTGGAAGCTAGCAGTTGCAGGGCCCTGGTCAGTACCAATGGATTTTGGGACCCAACTGGGAAACCAGGTGTCATTAGAAACCTTTTCTTTCTGCTTTACACTCAACTTCAAAGCTTTTAAAAAGGTTTCCACGTTACAATACGACTGAAAGGAATGCCTTGCTGATATCGAGGGGCTCAGTCGGGAACATCCAAGATTGCTTGGGGCCAACAGCAGCTGCCCCGGATCCCCCACCCAAGCTGAAGCAAAGGAGGTAACTCCCCAGACCTTGCCTCCTGCGCTTTGGGGTGAGCAGCATCCCTGATTGAAAAGTTCAGGTGAATGGGTTACGTCTCTGGATTCCTTGAATCCACCACCCAGAGGCAAATTCTAGCCCCAGCTGGCTAAGGGGGAGTAAGAACCCTCTTTTGGCGGAGGGTAGGGAGCCCCATTGCCACTAGGCTGGTGGGTACGACGGCTCCACGGCTTCAGTGTATACCGGGGATGGTGAAAGGCTCCTGGCTGCCTATAACATCAGCTCAGAGGGAAAAGGCCAATGCCCTTTGCTACACCACCCAATGCCCTGATCCTGCCTGACATTGGCGCCAATCAGGTGCATGCCCGTTCAGCACCTAGATGTGAGCCAAACTGGGATACCAGTGTCCATAGACCGTTTCTTCTGCTTCACTTCAACTGGC
The DNA here is from genome assembly GCA_019447015.1 of Hymenochirus boettgeri. Classification (NCBI taxonomy): domain Eukaryota; kingdom Metazoa; phylum Chordata; class Amphibia; order Anura; family Pipidae; genus Hymenochirus; species Hymenochirus boettgeri. Next base: position 111,153,292 of record CM033471.1, on the reverse strand, counting down.
AGGCTTTAAATGGACCCTGGAAGCTAATACAGTTTTTGCTTTAAATCTCTATTACTGGGGCTGTACCTTTCACTATTACTTAAAAGTAAGTGAGTCTTAATCTATTTTAATGCGAGGATCGAGGAGGTGTAAGTATGATTTGAAGCACTTTTACATATGATAGAAGTGGTTGGGTGGGAGGGTATCCAACCCCTGCAATGGTGCCAAAAATTGTTTTTTTATGAGGGTGGACTGCCCTTTAATGGACCCTTACCAGTAAGTATAATGTTTTGGGGCGAAAATTATGAGGTGAAAAAATGCAAAAATCAACCGGTGTCAAAAAGGTAAAAATCTCATTTATTTATAATACACGATCACCGTCACCAATCGCCACAGCTTTACTACTTTTCCTCACAGGCGACAGGAAAATAAGCAGGTTTTGTAAAAAGGCGGAAATCTCGCTATTTGTCACGCGATTGCAAAAATAGCGCTTGTGTAATAAATCTGCCCCATAGTAATACTGTACAACATTCAACTTAGAGGACAATATGGTCATTTAGGCTATATGTTAAAAACAGTTTGGTTGTTGTAGCACTGGTAAATTACTACGAAATTGGTTTATTGTTAGATAACTAACTTTGTCATCAGTATTTTTTACAAAAATCCTTTGAGAAGCATTAAGATGACCAAGACATTTTTTCCCCATGCCCATAGGCATTATTCAAAGATGTAATTTATTTTAAAAAAAAAAATGCTTTTGATAAATGGAACATGAACGTACTTTTTACAATGTTTATAGTGATTATTTCACCTTGGACATTTTGTCAATGTTAAATCCCTCCAAAACAGAGGCTTAAAGGGATAACTGTGGTCCAAAAATTAACTTTAGGTAAATTGCAAGGAATTGCCCTCCTGAAGATTTTGTTTTTTGCACTTTACTTTCATTATTTATTTTGCAAGATATTTGCATGTATATGTTGGAAATGGTAGCAGCCAATCATCACCAGAATCCTCGCAACTTCCTGCTTTCTGCTCTGAAACCATGTGCAGTCCTCTTCACACTGTGTCTCTTCCTCTTGTGGCCCCCATGGCCCCTCCCCTCAGCCCCCATGGCCATTCCCTTGCGCCCCTCATGGTCCCTCCTACTACTCGTGGTCTGTGGCCCTCCCCCTTGCAGCTCAACCTGGTCCCTTTCCTTGAAGATCCTTGTGGGCCCCTCCCACTTGTGGTCCTATGGCCCCCCTACTTGCAGGACAAGCGCTCCCCCGTGCAGACCCATCCTGGCCCTTTCCCTTGCAGCCCACTTGGGCCTTTCCTATCACCTCCTGTGGCCCCTCTATTCCGTGGGCCCGATGGCCGCCACCCGTTGCAGGGCCTCTTCCTTAAGACCCATCCTGGCCCTTCCCTGCAGCCCGCTTGGGCCTTTTTCCTTGCAGCCTCTTGTGGCCCCTCCCACTCCTGGGCACTAATGGCCATGCTCACCCGTGGCCTCTGTTACCCCTGATGCACTTTGTGGCCCCATGGCAATCTCCCTTAGCCGACCCATTTGCCCCCCCTTCCCTATGCAGCCCGCCTTGGGCCTTTCCCTTGCAGCCTGGTGGCCCCTCCCCCTTATGGGATCCCCATTTCCCACCTCCCGCCGCCCCCCTTGCACTCAGATGAAGAACCCCCCCCCCCCCCCCTTTCAGGAAACTTGGGAAAAAAAAAAATTTTTTGCAGTTTTTAAAAACTTTGTCTGAGTCTTTTTCTCCTGCTGAAAAGAAAAGGCTGTTTTTTAAACTGTTTCTGTAGGGGTAGGGGGTATTGGTCGAGGTGCAAGTGGGGGAGCCTTGGGCCTGCAGGGAAGGGGCCAATGTTTTGGTCTGCACGTGTTTGGGCCACAGGCCCATAGTGGGAAAGGGCTATCAAGTATGAGGCATTTAAAAACAATGCTGTGGGATGTGTCTTTTCTCCCTGCCCTCCCTCCTACCCTTCAGTCGATGCACTAGCTTACCAACCGCAATTAGAGGAGGAAGTATTTGTGACGGCAGATTCAAAAAACCTCCACCCCCTAACTGTCTTGGCTTGTGAGCACGTAGGAAAGGTGGTTGAATGTTATTCAAAGGTAGGAACTGGCCTTCCATTTAAAATCAATTTGTTTGGAAACAAGAGTTTCCCCTTTAAAAGCGTTTACTTCATGGACAATGGGTGAATTTATTAGCTATTTTTAAATTGCATTTTAAATTATTGATTGGCACAGAAATTGTGCATTTCAGGACCATGCATTACTGTTTGTCTGAACTTAAAAAAATTATCATTTACGGTGATGGTAAATACAATGAATAAAAAAAAAAATGAATTGCAATTTTCAAAAAAGTAAAATTATGTGGCAGGATTGAATCACCTTTTTTATATTCTGAAGGAAAAAGTCTTCTGTCCCCAAAGAGCTTACCAATCTATTTAATATTTAACTAATTCTACATTTGTTGGGGATTTTTGTTGATAAACCAGCACCAATAGTTTTTTTTTTTTTCATTTTCTATATTTCAGGCCAATTGACTGCCTCACTGAAATTTTGGGCAAGCAGACCAAATCAAAACGTAAAATGTTTGTCCAAATCGGACAGGACGGGGAATTCAACTGATTGTATGGTTTTTTTAATGGAGCGCACAATTTGTATGTCAAAATATCATTCATGGCCCTTTTGTTTTTTTACCAGCGACATTTGGACCCGGCAAGAGTTTAAAATTGCTGCAACCATCAAGCAGGGTGTAAATATTAATTTGTGGTGAATCCGGCCTAATTTTTTTCACTTACTATGCTATTTAGTTACCTTTTGAAAACCCCTAATTTATTAATCAAACCACCTTCTGTTAATTATTAGGTGATTTTAAGAAAATGTCCATCTCTGCATGGACTGAAATTATCAAAAGTGTATATTAGTTCAGGAGCATCACACCCACTGTTGCTTATTGACAAGTTTCCCTTACTCCAGAGAACAAGATGTAAATGGAATTGATCTAACGAAATTTTAACCCTTAGGAATCACGAACACATTTTTTAGGAAACAAACATTAGAATAATTTTTCTTTAATATTTAGTAAAAAGTCCCTTTTGCTAACAATGTTTGTCATATATCTGCATTATAGTAAATGTAATGTAGTATGTAAAAAAAAATTATTTTCACAATTTCTTATACAATTAGCATAAAATCGCTGTGAACTTTCCCATGGTAATAAAATTGGGGATTTGGTTTAAAACAAATACACCATTACCTAGTTTGTTTGGTTGATTAATTAACCATACTATCATTGCATTAGCCTTTGCATAATTTTACATATTGTCTCACCCTATTCTGATTCAATAAATCAGTGAAGAAAGAAGTTTTGATTTCCTTTAAGAAGGAAAAAAGTACAAATGTCCCTTATCTATTAAATGAACCAGTAAAACCCCACAACTCCCTCTTACATCAAAAATAACGCACAATGAAAAAACAATCAGGTGGTTGTCAATTAAAGCTTGCTTTCAAGACAGGCTGACCCTTAAAAAACTAGGTATTAAGTTGCAAGCTATAGTTTATGGGAAGAGATGACACTTGGAACAAGCTATTGAACCAATATCACGCTACATAAAGGATTTATTTGGCAATATGATTGGGAGTGGAAATTAGAATACCATGGTAGGGACAAGGAATCCTCTATACAAAGGGTTTGGTTTTATGGGGGGGGGGAATTCTTAGGGGGTAAATATGCTTTTTAAAATGCTCAACATATTTAAAGTACAGCAACATCCACCACTTTTTATCTACTTCACACACATGAAAGCCAGTTACCCCTCACATGTAAAATCTAACATACAAAAAGTTTTTATAGATAATATAAACCTCATGTTTAAAAACCACTGGTTTATGTAGCTTAGTACAATTACATATACCAGGGCTAACCACTAAGCAGGTGGCTCCATAATGCCTCTGCAAGCACCATGTATTTGTCTTACAATCCACCCTTGGCTTACATTTTCAATGCATGTATTTCTCCCCATGTGGCTTGGGGTTCTTTCAGTTTCTCTGCCACAATTATAAGTTGCTATTTCTAACTTCTCTCAAATACTCGACCACAGTGCTTTAGACTCTGAATTAACATCTAATTGAATAACAAAACAGTTTTTCTAGTTTTACCAGATATCTTATTTATCGTCCCAGAGATCTCTCCCTTTGAATATGTTAAGTCGAGTGTAATATTGTGCATTGACTAACTTTGCTAAAGCTGGGTACGCACCATTGGATTCCGTATTCCAACTGGCCTCCAGCATTAGCCGTTGTTGCTGGTGTGACAAAGCACCTGCGGTCGCAGCACAGGCATGATCGACAGCTCGCTGCAACCGTCGTGCGGTTCACTTAAGTCCCGATCTTGGACACAGCCCCAGAAAAAAAACTCCAATAATCAGTCCCCAGATCGACTGATAATACTATGGTGGTATTTACCCAGCATAAACAGTTATGTTTAGGCTTAATATATAGATGTTCACATCTATACAACTGAATAGAGAGAAATGCAGACTGAATAAGAGACACTAGTCCATGGTCAAAACATGTAATTATGGTTAAAAGTGTTGTACTGCATATCTGTCTTTTTACAGAAACTAGGGGCAAGATTATAATGGGCCATTAATACCCGACCAAAATTCCGCCGCACATCGCCGCAAGAAAAATAATGTTTTTGCCATATTTAATAAAGCGCAATCACATTGCCACGTAAAAGCACTTACTGTGGTCGATGTGCGTGGTAGTTTGTTTTTGTAATTTTGAACTCCCTTCGGGCGATACTGACACAATGCGCTAGTACAGTATCGCCTATACCAAATGAGCTGAAAACCCCGACGTACATAACATGGGGCTGGGAGGGGATGCCTGGACAAGATTTCGCCGCTGTTGGTCCTACATGTCTGCTATGTCTGTATTGTTTCCACGTCTGTTTCCATTCTCTACAATGCTTTGTATAGAACTAGAAATAGGAACATTTTCGGTTTTCCCATGAGCTCTAGAACCTTTTCGGTTCCTATGAGACTGATTTTAAAAAAGATTTTAACTAATCATTTTTTATTCCTCTTCATATTAGTATTCTTGGGGGTGCATTTTGTCTTTTGGTGATATTGTTAAAAAGTAGATTTGTGTTAATTTTTGGCTATTTAATGAATCAACACCAAACGGAACTGTTCTTAGACAAGCATTTTTAGCTACGATCGTACAAATCTTGTGGCATTGGGACATTAACAAAACAAGTTATATTTTTTTTCAATGTGTTGAAACATTGAGCAAGGTTCTTCCCAAATGCCTGTTTATTAAATCGCAATGTTCCAGTTCTTACACATGATTTGACAGGTTGGAAATGTTAAACGCATATAACCATAACTCAAGAATCCGCGGCTCTAACTTAGCCTAAATAGATTTTTAACAGATTGCAAAAATAAAACAAAAAACAATACGTAAAAAAACCTCTACAAGTAACAAATGTACAGTTTCAGATATGTTTCAACAAGAGACCAATCTCATACTGATCATGTTACCAACTTAGCTGGTTTTTAAGTCCACAGAGGTAAAGACTGAAAGAAATTTTTTTTTTACCCCAATGCAACAGACTCAATATTAAATACATTCAGGGAGATCGTCTTGCGACTTTCTGGTAACCTCCAAAAATCTGTAAGGTAAAATGCCACTCTTGCATCTGATCAATAGCTGCTGTACTTTTAGGACAGCCCCTTCGTTTTCTAATAAGAAGAAAGATAAGGGGGGAAACGCCAGTCATGTTTTTTGTTGTAAGGCGTGGGAAAAAGAAAAGGACGGTTACTACACGGATTTTCTTCCAAGAGGCTGTTACCAATAGCATACGTTCCTTTTACGATTTCTTTAGCACAAGGATTAGTCAGATAGTCTACTTGGGGTTCGGTGGTTAAGTGCTAAAATGGAAACGTGAGCAGGGAGATACCTGGTTAATACCAGCCACTTTAGTGTCAGCCTACGTTTCATGCAACCCATTAGTCGAGCCCTCCACAGTTTCAGCAGACAGTAAGTTCAGGCCCTCCATTCACCAGCTACTATTAGGCACCCTCCAGTTAACCACCACTGTTTAAACCAGCCCTCTGTTTTACAAGCCACTGTTTTCCGCTCGCCCTCCAATTTACCAGCCACTGTTAGGTCCCCAGGCCCTCCAGTTTTACCGCCACTGTTTTCAGCCTGCAGTTTTAAGCAGTCCACTGCTAGTTCAAGGCCCTCCAGTGTCACCCGCTACTGTAGGGTCTCCCACCAGTTCAGCAGCCACTGTTAGGTCACACCTCCATTCACCAGGCCCCGGCGCTGTAGGTTGACCCTGCAGTGTATAATAAATTATAAAACAATTTACAAAAAAATTTACCCCCCAGCCACTGGCTAGTTCAGCCCTCCAGTTCATCAGCAAGTTTTTGACTGAACCAGGCAGGCAAGATGTAATGTAACTCTTTCTTCAACCAGCCATAAGTTATTGTCATATATTGAGCCATTAGTAACTCATAGATTGTAGCCATGTAACTGGTAGATCGAAATTGCTTGTCTGTCGTCTTGTCTGCTTTTGAACTTTTCCCTCCAAATAGAACAGACAGTACCAAAGTTGGCAGTGACACCACATGTTTTTTTTGCATAGCTTCAGTTTTTGTGCGACAATTTACATTTTTTAGACTATTGTGGAGAGTGATAAATGCACATTATGTAATTGCAATAGATTTATGCCTAAAAAGTTATCTTCAGGAGAGATTGGACCCACACCATCTAAATATCAATTTAAAGAGAGACTATCTCCTATTCTATATAATAAATCCCATAAATGGTAACAAATTTGTATAGAGAAAGAGTAGCAATTTTGGAATATAACATTCAAAAGTCTTAAAGGAATAGTTTCACTTTCGATTGACTTATTCCTTGTTAATATATGATTGAAGATCGGGAGGTTCAGGAGCATTTCCTTACCTCCCGATCTTTAATCATATTGCGGGCCCGAGAACGAAATGGAAACTAGTTTACCTTTAGCTCACTTACTTAGCTCACACAATCTCTATAATCAGGATATAGACAGGATACAATGGTGTGGAGGTGCAATCTGACACAGAGATAGAAATATGGATTAGGCAGGACAGCTGTGGTCGCTGCCATGGCTGTTGTGGCAATAATGGCAGACCGTTTTTCCATACATTGCATAAATGCTAGGCCAGTTTTCTACATTTAAAACGAGCCATCGACCACCGCTTCTACGTCTCCCAGCCCCAGATATAAATTAAATGACTGACCAAAGTTTAATGGGTGGGGGGCTGACATTGACATTCCTAAGATTCCTCCTGCAAAGTGGCCGCCGCCGTGAGCGCACAGCCTCAGACTCCCTCAGTGTGTGAGGGGACAGGAAGTATCCCCCCTCCCTGCTTTGTGAAGGAACTTCACTGCAGAGAAGGTAAGGAATCCTACAGCCTTTCTCTCTCACTATGTGAAACAGCCTTTTTCAGGCAGATTCTTACTCTGCCTGAAAAGGCTGTTTCCACAAGTTTTTTCGGGGGGTAGGGGGGTGTCAGAGTGGCACCACACGCACCTGTGAGTGGGTGGCTTAGGCACCCACAAGTGGCGGGATCCACAAGCCCCCAATGGGGGGTGCACGGCACCCCGCGAGTGACGGGGCCATGACACCCGTGAGTGGGGGGGCATGCCACCACCGATTGGCAGGGCACGTCACCCCGCGAGTGTGCGGGGCCATGTGCTGTAAGGAATGGACTCATGGGAGGGCCATTGGTCCATGATTGGGAGGGACTCAGGGGGCTGCCCAAAGGGGAGGAGACACAGGCGATTGACTGACAGGTTTTCAGAGCAGGATTCAAGTGCATGGACCTGTGATTCTGCTGCCTACTCACACACAAAAATGTAAATATCTTCAAAAGCTTGTAAAAATAAAATGAAAATAAATTGCAAAAACTTCTCAGGATAGCAATTTCCTATCAATGTACCTAAAGTCTTTTTGGACCACAGTTCCCCTTTAAAGTTGCTCTTCACAATCTAACTTTTGATTTTCTAATATTCCATTTTTCAATCCAAGTTCTTGAGTTTCAAAAATTCAGCCACATCCGCATATTTCCAAAAACGGACACAATTCCTTATCTTAAACAGATGTTTTTCAAAACCTGACTCATCAATAGTATACTAGTATATGGAGACTCGTTACATTACAGCAGATATTTCTAATTTGTTCTACCTTTCAACTGCTGTCAATGATTTTTACCTTCCTTCTTTGAGCTGTGTTGGACGTTGAATAATGTTTCTTCTTCTTGTCACAACACTAATTAGGTAATCCAATAAACCTCTGTCATATATAATTTTAATCTTATCCCAAAGCGCAGCGGAAAAATTATATCATTATGTGACGCATAAACCAACCACGTTTATTAACCATATATTTACACATCATAAATGTTGCATAAATGATTATTGGCATACACGGTCCTCAAAAGGAAATTAAGGTTTTTTCTCACTATATGCAGATTAATGTGCCCATTTTTAAGATAAATGCTCTATTCATTTGACGTTATCTTGATTCCCCAACCTATGCTTTGATAATAATTGTGCAACTTATTATATATGGTCATGGTTTATAGCATAAACAAAAGACATACACTCATGTGCTGTTAAAAAGTGAGTCATTATATTTTGACATTGCATTAAAAAAAGACTTGAAGCCATTTGTTTAACAATCTGTCCTAGTCTTCTAATGTTTTAGACAAATTATCACTTGTTTATAAATAGTAATGGCATCTTACCGCTGCATGTTATTTGACCTCTGGATGGCCTCACATTAATGAAAATAATGAATAATTTTAATGAATAACCGTTTTGGCAAATTAGTTATTTTAATTCTTGTGAACAATTATTTAATTCACACCTTGAACATTAGCTATAGTGTTCAATGGTACAAAATGTTCCTTAACCTTTATGAAATATTAATTTTATATATTGATCTGATGTTCTACACAGTAAATAATCATCTAATGTACGAAATGGGAGTATAACTTTGTGTCAATTCAGATCTAAATGTTCATTCAATATGTTTCTAGAGAAATGTCAAGAAAGTAAATTCACGGCTTGCAATGTCTGAAGACACAGGCTGTAATTGCAGATAAAATACTTGAGGATTATGACTGTCACATCTCTGAAAACAGTTTGTATTGCTGGAAGTATAATTATATAAATCTATGGAAACACTTAGTGTTCCATCCGGTCGCTAGAGGCAGGTGTCTGTGCTCTATTGAGTCGACCCACTGTGTGGACGGAAAAAGTTAAGATTTATTCATAGGTAGGGTGGTGGCAAAAAAAAATACATTTGACTGTGTACATTTTAATTGACAATGCGCCTGAAAAAAATTAATTCTAAAGCACTAAATTACCACAAACTAAATTCGATATATCCCTATGCTGTAACTGTTACCATATAACTTGCTGCTTCTTGGCTGCCTTTAAGTACCATACTGCCTGGCCTTTATGATTATGGCCAATCAATGGGTAGTGAATATTTTGCATAATTGGCCGTTATAAATCCTATTTTTTATTATTTTTTGGTGCAAGAAAAAAATAGGTTTACTATAGGTCTATAAGAGGACTCATGTGACATCCTTTCAAATAGAGAACAAAAGTTTCATCTTCAGGTTTCTTAAGAGAATGTAAAATTGTGGAACTGTCTTCCATCAGATGTGGTAATGGCAGTTCATTGATAGCTTTAAAAGTTGGGATAAATACGTTTAAAACCTCAAAAATATTAAAAATTACTGGTATTCATACATATACTGTAGTTCTTGTTGATCCAGGGATACTTTCCAATTGCCACTATTTTTTTTAATCAACTGTTGGGTAGGGTCAAAGAGTGAGTGTTTACAAGTTGTATGTCTTTTACAGTATGTTCATAACAGTTAAATTTCTATTAGTCAGTGTATTGAATTGTTACTTACTTTAATGGCCCCCCTGAAATAATTAACGGATTAAACTCAAGAATGATGGGCATGTTAACATGCAAGTAAACTATGTGTTTCATAAGTTACACTTTTGGCCAGTACAGCGTGTCTATTAATATTTTGAATCAAATTCCATAGTGAAATATAATTATCTGTGTGATTTTTACCTGTTCCTGATTTTCTGTAAAAACCAAAAAAAAAAGCCTGCATGGAAACTTACTGAATATTTTCAATAAGCAATATAAATCCTGATCCAGTGAATTTACACACTAAATCACCGCTCCTCTTAGTCTCATATTACAAATATTATTTGACACAGCAGCAACTTACAACAAGCCACGTTCACAAGTAAAGTTTAATGAACCCAAGCTAGAGAATTATATATACTGTAAATAGGTAACAACGATTTTACCTAATAGTAATGCAGGGTCTAAATGAAAAGACTTATCTAGATGTCACTACTTAGTTCTGGGATCACATAAATTGCAAAGTCATCAAGTGCTTATATTCAATGCGCAATTTAAATATGCTATATCACAGAGATTTTTCCTTTTCTGACTAGATTTCTGTACTTTAAATTCTGCACTGAAAAGGATGATTATTTTCTCTAGGGCCACTAGGTCTCAAAACAAGTTATGAGTTTGAATGAACCTGCAGTATTTCCGTTAAAATGAAACTGACAATCAAATCTCTGGCTGGAGCCTGTGAGACATATTCGGTGTGAATTTTTCAACTTCTGCTTCCCAGTAGGTTGAGTGAAATCACAAGACCCCTGAAACCACACCCGTTCGCCCCGGGGGAGAAGCATTCTCTCAGTTAAGACTTAATGCTGGGAAATCAGGAAGCACCCTGGGGAAAAAATTTGGACAGTTGAGAAGTGAAGCCTATTAATGCAGGCATAGGTGGTCACATACTACAAGCTGGTTACATGGCTTAAAATGTAAGTGTTTCAAGCAGGAAGTCAATATTGTCTGAACCTTTCCAGCAATATTTCTCACATATTTCACTCTGAGAAGTGATTAGTTTTTTATTTTGAAGGTGCATGGAAGGCGTTTTATTAATTCTTACTAGTTTGATGAATTTGAGACCACAGTTACCGCTTTAAGTAATGGTGCTTTGCCACTCCCGGAAGATAAGTTCCACCAACCTGAATGCAACCACCCTCTTTCACACAACCTCTCATGCTTGGGCACATGTACTGTATATTGGGAATTACCAGTAATAGGAATCGGGATAAAAACCTAGTGTCTCTTCTACTCTTTTCCTTCTTCCCAGTGAAGGGATGGGGGGATGATTGTGACTAGTGGAGGGACTTAAACACTTAAAATGGTTAGCCTTAACTGCACTTTGTTACTTATGTAATTTCAAAGAAAAATGTACACTGAGGTTGGGAAGCACTTTGTTAAATAATTTACTTTATTTTATGGATTAAGTCAGCTTTATATACAGTCGAAGATTCACATAACATTTCCTTACTAGTTTAAACATGGGCAATTTTGCCCCACCCAATCAGATATTCATTTACCATTTGGAAAGCTAACATCTGATTGGTTGGGCAAATTAGCAACCATTTTAAACGCTAAAACCTTTTATTGAATCTCCCGATAATATGTCCTTAATACAGTAGGTTTGTTCATTAATTTCTACCATAATCATCCTTACTAGCAATGTAACCCGCATTTGTTACTTCTGTACATCGTACAGTTGTCATTAGGTATACCTTTGGGAAATAAATGTAAAAAATAAGTTCACACTCATGTGCTGAAATCTGTTAAAAAAGGGCAAATGAAACAGTAAGATACTGGTATTTATAATAAAAATTCAATATGATTGGTTACTGTGTATCATGTAATTGCATGCATTAAATCTTACCATCACAATGATTTGGTCCTTCAGCCAAACCTATTTTTAAGAGCTTTTTGAAGTCATCACAGTGATGCGAAGAAGAATATATCAGCAATACCAGCAACGGTAATGTCACCATTGCCAGCAATGCAACACTGGCAGCACAGGGTGACATCACGCCGTGTCAGCGACATCGGTGGAGATGTGTCCCCGCTGAGAAGAAAGAAGACTTTGGATCAAGTGTCGGCACACCGGGACATTGATGTTGCCCTGATGTAGTGTCACTGGCGGGCTTGCAGTGACATCACCTGTATCATTGACATCAGCAGGAGTTGGTCTCGCCGGCTGGGAAGAAGAAGACATGCTCCCAAGGACTCTTCTAGACCAATGGGGGTCCTGGTTTTGAGCTGCAGGACCCCCAACAAAAGGCACTTGTCAGCTGCAAGGGCACTTGCTGGGAGGGGGGGTCCCCAGTAAAGCTGCACAGGACCCTTAAGCCCCAAAATGTACTTGTCAGTGGCACAAGGTACCTTCTCAAGGGCCACAAGGACACTTATGTGCCAGGGAAGGGATCCCTGGTTCCAGCGGTGGGGCCCCCTTAAACCCCAAAGGGCCCTTCAAGGGCCACAACAGTCCTTTGAGGGCCCAGTAGGGGGTCCCCCGGGGATCTGCGGGCCCCCACACATCTGGCATGGGACTTTCGGCCATTCGAAATCCATCAGCCATTTGAGGATTACCAAAACGGCTGAAATCCTTGAATGTTCAAAACAAATGTCTTTTATTTTTTAAAAACGTTTTTTAACGGATTTTCGAAAATTTCTGAACAGGTTTGGGAAAAGTTTGGAAAGCAGGATTCCAGAAAATCCGAGAGATCTGCATGGTCCTGGTTTTGATCCGCAAACTCCCCTCTAGTCTGAACAAGTTCCCCCCCTCCCGTATACACTGCAAAGATTTAGTACAGAATAGCATGAGTATATAACATAATCGTATAAAGAATTCAAAATTGGTCACTTGGTTTACTAGGATAAGGTTTCAGAAAAAGCTAAATAAGGATAATATCAATAAAAAAAAAAGCTCCTGGGACTGGATAAATAATCCTGGGTCCTTAGTGAACTATGTTTCGTTTTATCCAGGCTATTGCTCTTATTTCCTCAGGTTTTCTCCCAATGTCGGGAGCATGCCTCTGGATTGGAAAAGCTTGTTGTCTTCCAAATTTAAAAAGGGTATTATTCACACGCTGGTATTACAGACCGTTGAGTTTAACTTCATGGTTTCTAGCTCAAGCAGTTGGCGTCTGGCATTATTTGCTACAGCTAACTCTGTTTATACTAATAAAGAATCCATTTTGGGGATTGGTAGATAACAGATTTAGCTGTAGCAAATAATGCCAGACAGCAACTGCTTGAGCTAGCAAACCACTGAGGTTAAACTCACCGGTCTGTAATAACATGGCTGTGAATAACTACCCTTTTAAATTTGGAATGACAACAGCTTTTCCATCCAGAGGCATGCTCCCAGACATTGGAGAACCTGAGGAAATAAGAGACAATAGCCTGGATAACACTGAACATAGTTCCCTAAGGACCTCAGATTTATTTTATCCAGTCCAGAGCTTTATGATATTATCCTTATTTAGCTTTTTTCTGAACCTTATCCTTAGTAAACAAAAGTGCAATTGCTTTTATACTTTATTGTTACTATACTCTATGCTATCTGTACTTAAATCTTCTGCATTGTATACGGAGGGGGGAAATTGTTCAAGACTAGAGGGAGGTTTGGATTCAACCAGGATCCCTGGATCTCGCGATTTTCGGAATCCTGCTTTCCAAACTTTTCCCAAACCCTGTTCAGAAATTTCGAAAATCCGTTAAAAACGTTAAAATAAAAGTACTTTTTTTTGAACATTCAGGATTTTCAGCCGTTTGGTAATCCTCAAATGGCTGATGGATTCTGAATGGCCCGAACGTCCATGGCCAGATGTTTTGGGGTCCCGCAGATCAACCTGGGACCCCCTCCTGGGCCCTCAAAAGGACTGTTGTGGGCCCTTAGAAGGGCCCTTTGGGGTTAAGGGCCCCACAGCTGGAACCGGGATCCCCTCCCTGGCACTTATAAGTGTCCTTGTGGCCCTTGAGGTCCCTTGTGCCACTGACAAGTACCTTTGGGGCTTAAGGGCTCCTGCACTGTACTGGGACCCCCCCCAGCAGCTGCCCTTGCAGCACTGACAAGTGCCTTTGTTGGGTCCTGCGCGCAAACCAGGACCCCCATTGGCTCTAGAAGAGTCCTTGGGAGCATGTCTTCTTTCTTCCCAGCCGGCGAGACCAACTCCGCTGATGTCACTGATACCGGGTGATGTCACGGCAGCCCGCCAGTGACACTACATCAGTGGCACATCCAATGTCCCCGGTGTTGCCGACACCTTGATCCAAGTCTTCTTTCTTCTCAGCGGGGACACCATCTCCCACGATGTCGCTGACACCGGGTGATGCACTGTGCTGCCAGTGTTTGCCTGCTGGCACTGTGACATCAACGTTGCTGGTATTGCTGATTATTCTTTCTTCTGCCATCACTGTGATGACTTGCTAAGCTCTTAAAATAGGTTTGCTGAAGGAACCAAATCATTTGTGATTGGTTAATATTTCAATGCATGCAATTACATGATTACACTTAACCATCAATTTTGATTATACATATTTAAATTTTTTAATAATAATATGTATCTACTTTCATTGCCCTTTTTAATCAGATTTCAGCCACATGAGTGTGAACTATATTTTTTTTACATTTATTCCCAAAGGTATACCCTATACACTGTACGATGTACAGAATGTACAAATGCGGTTTACATTCTAGTAGGACTGATTTATGGTAGAAATTAATGAACAAACCTTACTGTATTAAGACATACTCAGGGAGATTCAAAAAGTTTTTATCGTTTAAAATGGTGCTAATTTGCCCCAACCAATCGATGTTAGCTTTCAAATGGTAAATAATATCTGTGGTTGGGCAAAATTGCACCATTTAAACTATAGAAATGTTATGATCTTCCTGACTGTATATAAAGCGAATTAATCCATAAATAAGTAAATTATTAACAATAGTTGCTCTCCAAACTCAGTGTACATTTTTCTTTGAAGTTAACATAAGTAAAAGTGCATTTAAGGCTAACCAAGTTTTAATTAAGTCCTCCCCTAGTCCCAATCATCCCCACTCCCTTCACTGGCAGACAGGAGAGTAGAAGAGACACTATGTTTTTATCCCGATTCCTATTACTGTAATTCCCCAATTATACAGTACATGTGCCAAGCATGAGAGGTGTGAAAAGGCTTGTCTTCAGTGTGGCACTATCTTACGGAGTGGCAAGCACCATACTTAAAGGTAACTGGTGGTCTCAAATTCATCCAACTAGTAAGAATTATATAAAACGCCTTCCATCGCACCTTCAAAATAAAAACTAAATCACATCTCTAGATGAAATATGTGAGAAATTATTGCTGGAAAGGTTCACAATATTACTTCCTGCTTGAACACTTACCATTTAGCCATGTAACCAGCTTGTAGTCATGTGACCACCCTCTGCCTGCATTAATAGGCTCTCCTTCTCAACTGTCAATTTTTTCCCAGGTGCTTCCTGATTTCCCCAGCATTAAGTCTTAACTGAGAATGCTTCTCCCCCGGGGCGAACGGGTGGTTCAGGGGTCTTGTGATGTCACTCAACCTACTGAAGCAGGAAGTTGAAAATTCACCCCAATGTAATGTCTCACAGGCTCCAGCCAGAGATGTGATTGTCATTTTTCTTTAAAGGAAATACTGCAGGCTTTCATTCAACTCTAACTTGTTTTGAGACCATAGTTGCCCTAGAGAAAAATAATATCTCTATTCCAGTGCAGATTTTAAAGGATACGAAATCTAGTCAGAAAGAAATCTATTGTAAATAGCATTTAAACTTGCTTGCATTGAATAAAGCAATTGAGGACTTTGCATTTATGTGATCCCAGAAACTCATCAGTGACATCTATAAGCTTTTTCATTAGACCTGCATTATCTATTATGTAATGTTGTTTACCTATTTACAGTATATATAATCTCTCTAGCTTGGGTTCATTAACCTTTACTGTGCAACGTGGCTTGTTGTAGTTGCTGCTGTGACAAATAATAATTTTTGTAATATGAAGACTAAGAGAGTGTGTTGATTAGTGTGTAAATTCACTGGATCAGGATTTTATATGCTATTGAAAATCATCAGTAAGGTTTCCTTGCAGGCTTTTTTTTTGTTTTTTACAGAAATCAGCACAGTTTAAAAATCACACAGATATTTATATTTCACTATGGAATGCATTCAAAATATAATAGACACGCTGAATACTGGCACAAAAGTTACTTATGAAACACATATGTTTATCTTGCATGGTAACATGCCCATCATTCTGCAGTTATCCGTCTAATTATTCAGGGGGCAATTAAACAGTAAGTAAACAATCACATACACTGATCTAATGAAACTTAACTGTCTATAGAACATACTGTAAAGACATTACAACCTTTAAACACTCCTCTTTGACCCTACCCAACAGTTGATTAAAAAAAAATGGCAATTGGAAAGTATCCCGGATCAACAAGAACTACAGTATATGTATTAATACCAGTAATTTTTAAATTATTTTTAGTTTTATAACGTATTTATCCCACTTTTAAAGCTATTCAATGAACTGCCATTACCACATCTGCTGGAAGACAGTTCCACAATTATTACAATTCTCTGTAACGAAACCTGAAGATAAACTTCTTTTCTTCATTTTAAAGGATGTCCATGAGTCCTCTTATATGACCTATTAGTAAACCTATTTTTTTCTGCACAAAAATAATAAAAATAGGATTTATAACGGCAATTATTCAAACTATTCACTACCATTGATCTGGCCATAATCCATTAAAGGCCAGTATGGTACTTAAAGGCAGCAAGAAGCAGCAAGTTATATGTGTAATCAGTACAGCATAGGATTATCTGAATTTACAGTGTTTGTGTGAGTGCTTTAGAATTAATTTTTTAGGCTATGTCAATAAATGTACACGTCAAATGTATTTTTTTTTGCCATCACCTACTATGAATTAAAATCTTACTTTGTGTAAGGATTTGTCACGTCATGTCTAGCGATGTCAAATTAATATTTATATAATTATAGCTTCCGCAATACAAACTTGTTTCAGGAGATGTGACATGTCATAATCCTCAAAGTATTTATCTTGTCATACAGCCTGTGTCTCAGAATTGCAAGCCTGAATTACTTTCTTTGACTTTCTCAGAAACATATGAATGAACATTTAGATCTGAATTTGAACACAATTATACTCCCATTTCTACACTTTAGACTGATATTAACTGTGTAGAAATTCAGATCAATATAAAATTAATATTTCATAAAGTATAAGGAAAACATTTTTTTTACCATTGAAAACTCATATCTAATGTTCAAGTGTGAATTTAATTAATTGTCACCAAGAACTTAAAATAACTTAAATATTTGCCACAACGGTATTCATTAATTATTCATTATTCTTCTTAATGATGAGGCTATTCCCAGAGGTTCAAATACATGCAGCTGGTAGATGCCATTTAATTATAAACAAGTGATAATTTTCTAAACATAGAAGACTAGCCAGATTGTATACAATGGCTTCAAGTCTTTTTTTAAGGCATGTCAAAATATCATATGGACCTTCACTTTAACAGCACATGATGTGTATGTCATTGTATGCTATAAACCATGCACATATATAATAAGTTGCACATATTATCAAGCATAGGTGGGAATCAGAAGAAGTCAATGAATAGAGCATTTATCTTAAAATGAGGCACATTAAATCTGATATTGTGAAAAACCTTAATTTTCCTTGAGGACACGGTTTGGTATAGCCAAATAAATTCATTTATGCACATTTATGATGTGTAAATATATGGTTAATTAAACTGTGTTGTTTATGCTCACCATAATGATAATTTTTCCGCTGCGCTTAGGATAAGATAATTATATATGACAGAGTTATGGATACAATATATGTTTGACAGGAGAAACATTATCTCACCGTTCCAACACAGCCTCAAGAAGAAGTCAAACATCATGACCGCAGTTGGAAAGGTAGAAAATATTAGAATATCTGCCTGTTAATGTAACTGGTCTCCATTATACTATATATATTGATGAGTCCAGGTTTGAAACACATCTGTTAAGATTAAGAATTGTTGGTTTTGGAAATATGCGGAGTGGCTGAATTTTTGAAACTCAGAACTTGTGATTGAAAATGGAATATTAGAAAATCAAAAGTTAGATGTGTGAAGAGCAAAACTTAAAGGGGAACTGTGGTCCAAAATGACTTTGGTAATTTATAGATTGCTCTCCTGAGAATTTTGCAATTTATTTTCATGTTTATTTTACACAGTTTTGAAGAATTTACATTTTTGTGTGTGATATGGGCAGCATCACCAGGTCCCCTTCCACTCCTGCTTCCTGCTCTGAAACCTGTCAGTCAATCTGCCCTGTGTCTCCTCCCCTTTGCACCCCCTGGTCCCTCCACTCATGGACCCATGGTCCCTCCCTGTCCATTCCCTTACAGCCCCATGTGGCCCCGCCAACCTCCGGGTGCCGTGGCCCGCCCACTCGTGGGGTGGCATGCCCCCCCACTCACGGGTGTCATGGCCCCGTCCTACGCGGGGGTGCCGTGCACCCCCACTTGCGGGTGCTGTGGTCCCGCCCATTGTGGGTGCCTAAGCCCCACCCACTCACAGGTGCTGTGGGCCCTCTGACACCCCCCTACCCCCCGAAACTCTGTGGAAACGCCTTTTCAGGCAGAGTAAGAACTCTGCCTGAAAAGGCTGTTTTCACATAGGGAGAGAAGGCTGTAGATTCCCTTACCTTCTCTGCAGCTGCAGTTCCTTCACACACGCAGAGGGGGAGATACTTCTGTCTCCCTCACACACGAGGGAGTCTGAGGCTTGTGCTCACCGGCGGCACTGTGCAGGAGAATCCTTAGGAATGTCACATGCAGCCCCCACCCATTAACTTTCTGGTCAGTCATTTATTTATCTTGGGCTGTGGAGCACGTAGAGAGGTGGTAGATGGCTCGTTTTAAATGTAGAAAACTGCCTTTCCATTTATGCAATGTATGGAAAAGGCTGCCATTATTGCCACACAGCATGGCAGCACCACCACTCTGTCCTGCCTATATCCATATTTCTATCTCTGTGTCAGATTGCACCTCCACACCATCTGTATCCTGTCTATATCCTGTAATAGAGATTGTGTGGAGCTAAGTAAGTGGAGCTAAAGGTAAATTAGTTTCCATCTTCGTTCTCGGGCCCTGCAATACTGATTAAAGATCGGAGGTAAGGAACTGCCTTAACCTCCGATCTCAATCAGTATATTAAAGGAATAGTTCAATTCGAAAGTGAACTATCCTTTAAGACTTTGAAGTGTTTATTTCAAAATGCTACTATTTCTCTATACAAATTGGTACCATTATTGTGGATTTATTATATATAATAGGAGATATCTCCTTAAATTGCTATTTAAGATGTGTGTGGGTCCAATTCTCCCTGAAGATAACTTTTTAGGCTATTAATCTATTTGCAATTACATAATTTGCATTTTATCATCTACACAATAGTCAAAAAAATGTAATTGTCGGCACAAAAACTGAAGCTATGCAAAACACATGTGTTGCACTGCCAACTTTGTACGTCTGTCTATCTTGGAGGGAAGTTCAAAGCAGACAGACAGACAGACAAGCAATTCTATCTCCAGTTACTGGTACAATCATGGATACTAATGGCTCAATCATATGACAATAACTTATGGCATGGTTGAAGGAAAGAGTACATTTACATCTTGCCTGCCTGTTAGTCAAAACTTGCTGATGAACGGAGGGCTGAACTAGCAGTGGCTGGTAAAACTGCAGGGCTAACCTAACAGCGGCTGGTGAACTGAGGGCTGACCTAACAGTGGCGATGAACTGGTGGGATGACCTAACAGTAGCTGGTGAACTGGAGGGCTGAACTAGCATTGCTGCTAAACTGCAGGGTGACCAAACAGTGTGCTGGTAAACTGGAGGGCTGACCAACAGTGGCTGGTAATTGGAGGCTGCACTAACAGTGGCTTGTAAACCAGAGGGCTGGCTTAACAGTGGCTGGTTAACTGGAGGGCTGGCCTAATAGTAGCTGGTGAACTGGAGGCTGAACTACATTGTCTGCTGAACTGGAGGGCGAACCTAATGGTGTCTGCTGAAATGTAGGCTGACCTAAAAGTGGCTGGTTAACCAGGTTATCTCCCCTGCTCACTTTTCCATTTTAGCACTTAACCACCGAACCCCAGAGGATACTCTGACTAATCCTTGTGCTAAAAGAATCAGTAAAAGATACGTCTATTCCTTGTAACGCTCTGAAGAAATCCGTGTAACCGTTCCTTTCTCTTTCCCACTGCCTTTACAACAAAAAAACATGACTGGCGTTTCCCCCCCTATCTTTCTCTTATAGAAACGAAGGGCCTGTCCTAAAAGTACAGCAGCTATTGATCAGCTGAAAGAGTGGCATTACATTTACATTTTTGGAGTTTACAGAAAGTCGCAGACGATCTCCCTGAATGTATTTAATATTGAGTCTGTTGCTTGGGGTAATTTTTCTTCAGTCTTTACCTCTGTGTTACTTTAACACCAGCTATAAGTTGGCTACATGATCAGTATGAGATTGTTTCTTGTTTGAAACCATATCTGAAATTGTACATTTGTTACTTTAGAGTTTTTTACGATTTTTTTTGTGTTTTATTTTTGGCAATCTGTTAAAATCTATTAGGCTTAAGTTAGAGCTCGGATTCTTGATTTATAGGTTATACTGCTGTTTCAACATTTCCACTGTCAAATCTATTGTAGAACGACATTGCAGATTTATAAAACAGGCATTTGGGAAAACTGCCATCATTGTCAACACATTGAAAAAATATAAATTGTTTTTGTAATTGTCAATGCCACCAAGATGTACTCTTTAGCCTAAAATGCTGTCTAAGAATCATTCCAGTTGTGTTGATTCATAAATAGGCCACAAATTACACAATCTACTTTAAAATATCACCAAAAGACAAATGCACCCCAAGAATACAATATGAAAGGAAAAAAATGTATTAGTTAAAAATCTTTTTTAAATCATTTCTCATGGAAAACCGAAATGTCTATAGCTCATGGAAACCGAAAATGTTCTATGTTCTATAGTTCTACAAGCATTGTAGAGAATGGAAAAGTGGAGAACAATTACAGACTAGCAGACATTGTAGAGACCAACAGCGGCGCAATCCTTTCCCAGCATCCCCTCCCAGCCCCCTGTTATGTACGTCGGGTTTCAGCTCCTTTGGGGCGATACTGTACTTAGCGCATTGTGCTCAGTATCGCCACGAGGGAGTTCAAAACTACCACTGCACATCGCCACAGTAATGCTTTTCGTGGCAATGTGCTTCGCCTTTATAAATATGGCAAAAACATTATTTTCTCTGCGGCGATGTGCGGCGGTAATTTTGGTCGGTATTAATGGCCCATTAAAATATGCCCCTATGTTTCTGTAAATAAAGACAGATATCTGCAGTACAACACTTTTAACCTAATTACATGTTTTGACCATTGACTAGTTCTCTCTATTCAGTCGCATTTCTCTCTATTCAGTCTGTATAGATGTGTACACATCTATATATTAAGCCTACATAACTATGCTGGGTTAAATACCACCATAGTGTATCAGTCGATCGGACTGATTTATTGGATTTTTTTTCTGGCGCTGTTGCCAATGATCGGACTTAAGTACCGCACGCTTGGTTGCAGCGAGCTGTCGATCATGCTGTTGCTGCGACCAGCAGTGCTTTGTTCCAGCCAACGCTAATGCTGAATGGCCAGTTGGAACTAAGGAATCCCAGGTGCGTACCCAGCTTAGCACATATGTTAGTCAATGCACAATATTACACATCTACTTCAATATCAAAGGGAGTATCTGGGACGATAATAAATATAATCCTGGATAAAAACTTAGAAACTGTTATTTGTTATTCATAGATGTTAATTTCAGATTCTAAAGCACTGTGTGTGCGTATTTTGAGAGAAGGTAGAAATAGCAACTTATAATTGTGTGCAGAGAAACTGAAAGACCCCAAGCCACATGGGGAGAACATACATGCCTTGAAAATGTAGCCAAGGTGGATTTAATACAATACATGGTGCTGAAGGCATTATGGAGCCACCTTGCTTAGTGGTTAGCCCTGGTATATGTAAATTTTCTAAGCTACATAACCAGTGGTTTAAACACTCCGGTTTTATTATCTATAAACACTTTTTGTAATTGTTGATTACATGAGGGTAACTGGTCTCATGTTTGCGAAGTGATAAAAGTGGTGGCTGTGCTGCTACCTTAAATATGTGAGCATTTAAAAAGCATATTTACCCCACAGAAGAATTCCCCCCCCCCATAAAACCACAACACCTTTGATAGAGGATTCCTTTCCATACCATGTTATTCTAATTTCCACTCAATTCATATTGCAAATAATATCCTTATTGTAGCTGATATTGGTTAATAGCTTGTTCCAAGTGTCATCTCTTCCATAAATATTAGCTTTGCAAACTTAATACCTAGTTTTTTAAGTGTCAGCCTGTCCTTGAAAGCAGCTTTAATTGACAACCACTGATTGTTTTTTCATTGTGCGTTTATTTTTTTGATGTAAGCAGGGAGTTGTGAGGGTTTTACTGGTTCATTTTAATAGATAAGGACATTGTAACTTTTTTCCTTCTAAAGGAAATATACCACTTCTTTCTTCACTGAATATTGAAATCAGAATAGGTGTAGCAATCTGTAAAATTATGCAAGCCTAATGCAAGATAGTATGGTAATTAATCAACCAAAACAAACTAGGTAATGGTGTATTTGTTTTAAACAAATCCCAAATTTTATACATGGGAAAGTTACACAGGATTTTATGCTAATTGTATAAGAAATTGTGAAAATAATTTTTTTTTACATACTACATTACATCTTACTATAATGCAGATCTATGACAAACATGTTTAGCCAAAAGGGACTTTTACTAAAATGATTTAAAGAAAATTAATTCTAAATGTGTTTCATAAAAATTGTTCGTGATTCCTAAGGTAAATTTCAGTTTAGATCAATTCCATTTCATCTTGTTCTCTGAGTAAGGAACTGTCAAAATAAGCAAAGTGGGTGTGATGCTCCTGAACTTAATATTACACTTTGATACTTCAGTCATAGCAGAGATGACATTTTTCTTAAATACCTATAATTAAAAGAAGGGGTTTGATTAATAATATTAGGGGTTTCAAAATGTAACTAAATAGATTAGTAAGTGAAAAAAATCTAGGCAGGATCACACAAATTAATATTACACCTGCTTGACTGGTGCAGCAATTAACCTCTTGGCCGGGTCAAAATGTCGCTGGTCAAAACACAAGGGCCATGAATGATATTTTGACATGACAAATTGTGCCTCCATTAAAAACCATACAATCAGTTGAAATTCACCGGCCTGTCCGTTGGACCAACATTTTACGTTTGATTGGTCTGCTTGACCAAATTTCAGTTGCAGCAGTCAATTGGCCTGAAATATATAAATGAAAAAAAACTATTTGGTGTGGTTTATCAACAAATCCCAACAAATGTAGAATTTAGTTATAAATTATTAAATCAGATTGTAAGCTCTTTGGGACAGAGACTTTTCTCCTCATGAATATAAAAAAGGTGATTCAATCATGCACATAATACTTTTTTAATGCTAATTCATTTTTTATTCATGTATTTACCCTCACCGTAACTGATATATTTTTTTTAAGTTCAGTACAACAGTTTAATGCATGTTCCTGAAGATGCACAATTTTTGTGCCAATCAATAATTAAAATGCAATTTAAAAATAGCTAATAAATTCACCCATTGTCATGAATAAATCTATTTAAAGGGGAACTCTTGTTTCAAACAAATTGATTTTAAATGAAAGGCCACGTTCCTACCTTTGAAATAACCATCAACCACCTTTCTACGTGCTTCACAGCCCAGAATGTTAGGGGGGTGGGAGGTTTTGAATCTGCCGTCACAAATACTTCCTCCTTAATCGCGGTTGGACAGTCTCAGTGCATGACTGAAGGTAGGAGGGAGGGTGGGGAGGAAAAGCACATCCCCAGCATTGCTTTTTAAATGCCTCTACTTGATAGCCCTTCCCACTCATGGGGCCTGTGGCCCACCCCTTGCAGACCCAACCTGGCCCTTCCCTTGCAGCCCAATGGCTCCCCCCACTTGCACCTCAGACCAATACCCCCTACCCCTACAGAAAAACAGTTAAAACAGCCTTTTTTCTTTCAGCAGAGAAAGAATCAGACAAAGTTTAAAACTGCAAAAAATGTTTTTTTTTCCACAGTTTCCTAGGGGGGGGGGGGTATTCATCTGAGGTGCAAGGGCGGAGGGGCAATGGGGATCCATAAGGGGGAGGGGCCACACAGGCTGCAAGGGAAAGGCCCAAGGGGGCTGCAGGGAAGGGGCCAATATGGGTCGGCTAAGGGAGATGCCATGGGGCCCACAAGTGATCAGGGGTCACAGAGTCCACGGGTGAGCATGGCCATAGTGCCCATGAGTGGGAGGGCCACAAGAGGCTGCAAGGAAAAGGCCCAGCGGCTGCAAGGGAAGGGGCCAGGATGGGTCTTCAAGGAAGAGGCCCTCAAGTGGTGGCGCCATAGGGCCCACAATAGGAGGGGCCACAGGAGGCTGCTATGAAAAGGCCCAATGGGCTGCAAGGGAAAGGGCCAGGATGGGTCTGCAGGGGGCGCTTGGGTCCTGCAAGTAGGGGGGCCATAGGACCCCAAGTGGGGGGGCCACAAGGATCTTCAAGGAAAGGGACCAGGTTGAGCCTGCAAGGGGAGGGGCCACATGACCCACGAGTAGGAGGGACCATGAGGGGCTGCAAGGAATTGGCCATGGGGGGCTGCAGGGAGGGGCCATGGGGGCCCACAAGAGGAAGAGACACAGTGAAGAGGGACTGTCACATGGTTTCAGAGCAGAAAGCAGGAAGTGCAGAGATCTGTGTGATGCTGCTACCATATCACACATATAAATGCAAATATCTTGCAAATAAATAATGAAAGTAAAGTGCAAAATCTTCAGGAAGGCAATTCCTGTCAATTTACCTAAAGTAATTTTTGGACCACAGTTATCCTTTAACTCTGTTTTGGAGGGAATTTAACATTGCCAAAATGTCCAAGGAAATATCACTCATAAACATGGATAAAAATTACTTCATTTTCCATTTATCAAAAGCATTTTTTTTTTTTCAAAATAAATTACATCTTTGATATAATGCCTATGGGCATTGGGAAAAAATGTCTTTGTCTATTCTTAATGCTTCTCAAAGGATTTTTAAAAATACTGTATTACAAGTTAGTTATCTAACAATAACAATTTTAGTAGTAATTACAGTGCTACAACAACCAAACTGTTTTTACCATATAGCCTAAATGAACATATGTCCTCTAAGTGAATGGTTGTACAGTATACTATGGGGCATATTTATAACAATCGCTATTTTTGCCACATCGCGATGACAAATAGCGATATTTCCGCCTTATTTACAAACCGCTTATTTCCGCTTTCGCCTTTGAGGAAAAGTAAAGCTGTGGCGATGTGTGACGGTATGTGTATTTTAAATAAATGAGATTTTACCTTTTGACACCTGTTGCATTTTTTGCATTTTTACCATAATTTTCGCCAAACATTTGTTACTACTGGAATGTTCCATTAAAGGGCATGTCCACCTCATAAAAACTTTTGGCACCATGCAGGGGATACCCTCCCCACCCCAACCACTCTATTCATATTGTAAAAGTGCTTCCAATCATTCTTACACCTCCTCGATCCGCATTAAATAGATTAAGACTCACTTACTCTTAAGTAATAGTGAAGGTCCAGCCCCAGTAATATAGATTAAAGCAAACTTATTCAGCTTCCTGGGTCATTTAAAGCCTGCCAGTTGAGTGAAGCAGAAGAAAAGGTCTATGACACCTGGTATTCCCAGTTTGTCTCCCATCCAGGTGCTGACCGGCCTGCACCTGCTTGCTTCCATGTCAGACAGGATCAGGTGCATTTGGGCTGGTGTGCAAAGGGCCATTGGCCTTTCCCTCTGAGCTGATTTTAAGGCAGCCAGAGACTTTCACCCACTCCCTACACTGAAGCCGGGACTCCGCTTCCCACCACCTGTGGCAATGGGGCTCTCTACCCTCCAGCCAAAAGAGGCTCTTACTCCCCCTCCAGCCATGGGGCCTGATATTTCCTCTGGGCTGATTTCAAGGCATCCAGAGTGTAACCCATTCACCTGTACTTTCAATCCAGGGATGCTGCTCCCACCAGGCGGGGGCAAGGTCCTGGGGGTCTCCCTCTTCTCTCAGCTGGGCTGGGGGGATCCTGGGCAGCTGCTGTTGGCCCCCAGCCATCTTGGATGTCCCGATGAGCCCCCCGATCTTCACAGGCCATTCCTTTCCATCGTCATTGTACGCTGGAACCTTTTTAAAGCCTGCCAGTTGAGTAAAGCAGAAGAAAAGGTCTATGACACCTGGTATTCCCAGTTGGTCTCCCATCCAGGTACTGACCAGGCCTGCACCTGCTTAGCTTCCAATGTCAGACAGGATCAGGTGCATTTGGGCTGGTGTGGCCAAGGGCCATTGGCCTTTCCCTCTGAGCTGATTTAAGGCAGCCAGAGACTTTCACCCACTCCCCTACAACTGAAGCCTTGGACGCCGCTCACCACCAGCCTGTGGCAATGGGGATCCTCTACCCTCCAGCCAAAGAGGCTCTTACTCCCCCTCCAGCCATGGGGCCTAGATATTTCCTCTGGGCTGATTTCAAGGCATCCAGAGACGTAACCCATTCACCTGTACTTTCATCCAGGGATGCTGCTCACCCACCAAACAGGGGCAGGTCCTGGGGGGTCTCCCTCTTCTCTCGGCTGGGCTGGGGGATCCTGGGCAGCTGCGTTGGCCCCCAGCCATCTTGGATGTCCCGATGAGCCCCCCGATCTTCACAGGCCATTCCTTCCATCGTCATTGTACGCTGGAACCTTTTAAAAGCCTGCCAGTTGATTGAACAGAAGAAAAGGTCTATGACACCTGGTATTCCCAGTTGGTCTCCCATCCAGGTACTGACCAGGCCTGCACCTGCTTAGCTTCCAATGTCAGACAGGATCAGGTGCATTTGGGCTGGTGTGGCCAAGGGCCATTGGACTTTCCCTCTGAGCTGATTTTAAGGCAGCCAGAGACTTTCACGTACTCCCCGGTACACTGAAGCCTTGGACGCCACTCACCCACCAGCCTGTGGCAATGGGCTCCTCTACCCTCCAGCCAAAGAGGCTCTTACTCCCCCTCCAGCCATGGGGCCTAGATATTTCCTCTGGGCTGATTTCAAGGCATCCAGAGACTGTAACCCTTCACCTGTACTTTCAATCCAGGGATGCTGCTCACCCACCAAGCAGGGGCAAGGTCCTGGGGGTTCCCTCTCTCTCGGCTGGCTGGGGGGATCCTGGGCAGCTGCTGTTGGCCCCCAGCCATCTTGGATGTCCCGATGAGCCCCCCGATCTTCACAGGCCATTCCTTTCCATCGTCATTGTACGCTGGAACCTTTAAAAGCCGCCAGTTGGGTGAAGCAGAAGAAAAGGTCTATGACACCTGGTATCCCATTGGTCTCCCATCCAGGTACTGACCAGGCCTGCAACTGCTTAGCTTCCAATGTCAGACAGGATCAGGTGCATTTGGGCTGGTGTGGCCAAGGGCCATTGGCCTTTCCCCTGAGTGATTTTAAGGCAGCCAGAGACTTTCACCCACTCCCCGGTACACTCAGTCAGGGACGCCGCTCACCCACCAGCCTGTGGCAATGGGGCTCCTCTACCCTCCAGCCAAAAGAGGCTCTTACTCCCCCTCCAGCCATGGGGCCTAGATATTTCCTCTGGGCTGATTTCAAGGTATACAGAGACTGTAACCATTCACCTGTACTTTCAATCCAGGGATGCTGCTCACCCACCAAGCAGGGCAGGTCCTGGGGGTTTCCTCTTCTCTAAGCTGGGCTGGGGGATCCTGGGCAGCTGCTGTTGGCCCCCAGCCATCTTGGATGTCCCGATGAGCCCCCTATCTTCACAGGCCATTCCTTTCCATGTCATTGATGCTGGAACCTTTTTAAAGCCTGCCAGTTGAGTGAAGCAGAAGAAAAGGTCTATGACACCTGGTATTCCCAGTTGGTCTCCCATCCAGGTACTGACCAGGCCTGCACCTGCTTAGCTTCACAATGTCAGACAGGATCAGGTGCATTTGGGCTGGTGTGGCCAAGGGCCATTGGACTTTCCCTCTGAGCTGATTTAAGGCAGCCAGAGACTTTCACCTACTCCCCGTACACTGAAGCCATGACGCCGCTTACCCACCAGCCTTGGCAATGGGGCTCCTCTACCCTCCAGCCAAAAGAGCTCTTACTCCCCCTTTAGCCTGGGCCTAGATATTTCTCTGGGCTGATTTCAAGGCATCCAGAGACTGTAACCCATTCACCTGTACTTTCAACCAGGGATGCTGCTCACCACCAAGCAGGGGCAAGGTCCTGGTGGGTCTCCCTCTCTCTCAGCTGGGCTGGGGGGATCCTGGGCAGCTGCTGTGCCCCAGCCATCTTGGATGTCCCATGAGCCCCCGATCTTCACGGCCATTCCTTTCCATCGTCTTGTATGCTGGAACAAGCCTGCAGTTAGTGAAGCAGAAGAAAAGGTCTATGACACCGGTATTCCCAGTTGGTCTCCCATCCGGGTACTGACCGGCCTGCACATGCTTAGCTTCCAATGTCAGACAGGATCAGGTGCATTTGGGCTGGTGTGGCCAAGGGCCATTGGCCTTTCCCTCTGAGCTGATTTTAAGGCAGCCAGAGACTTTCACCCACTCCCCGGTACACTCAAGCCTTGGACGCCGCTCACCCACCAGCCTGTGGCAATGGGGCTCCTCTACCCTCCAGCCAAAAGAGGCTCTTACTCCCCTCCAGCCATGGGGCCTAGATATTTCCTCTGGGCTGATTTCAAGGCATCCAGAGACTGTAACCCATTCACCTGTACTTTCAATCCAGGGATGCTGCTCACCCACCAAACAGGGGCAAGGTCCTGGGGGGTCTCCCTCTTCTCTCGGCTGGGCTGGGGGGATCCTGGGCAGCTGCTGTTGGCCCCCAGCCATCTTGGATGTCCCGATGAGCCCCCGATCTTCACAGGCCATTCCTTTCCATCGTCATTGTACGCGAACCTTTTAAAAGCCTGCCAGTTGATTGAAGCAGAAGAAAAGGTCTATGACACCTGGTATTCCCAGTTGGTCTCCCATCCAGGTACTGACCAGGCCTGCACCTGCTTAGCTTCCAATGTCAGACAGGATCAGGTGCATTTGGGCTGGTGTGGCCAGGGCCATTGGCTTTCCCTCGAGCTGATTTTAAGGCAGCCAGAGACTTTCACCCACTCCCCGGTACACTGAAGCCTTGGACGCCGCTACCACACCAGCCTGTGGCAATGGGGCTCCTCTACCCTCCAGCCAAAAGAGCTCTTACTCCCCCTCGCCATGGGGCCTAGAATTTTCTCTGGCTGATTTCAAGGCATCCAGAGACTGTAACCCTTTCACCTGTACTTTCAATCCAGGGATGCTGCTCACCCCAAGCAGGGGCAAGGTCCTGGGGGGTCTCCCTCTTCTTTCAGCTGGGCTGGGGGATCCTGGGCAGCTGCTGTTGGCCCCCAGCCATCTTGGATGTCCCGATGAGCCCCCCGATCTTCACAGGCCATTCCTTCCATCGTCATTGTACGCTGGAACCTTTTTAAAAGCCTGCCAGTTGAGTGAAGCAGAAGAAAAGGTCTATGACACCTGGTATTCCCAGTTGGTCTCCCATCCAGGTACTGACCAGGCCTGCAACTGCTTAGCTTCCAATGTCAGACAGGATCAGGTGCATTTGGGCTGGTGTGGCCAAGGGCCATTGGCCTTTCCCTCTGAGCTGATTTTAAGGCGCCAGAGACTTTCACCCACTCCCGTACACTCAGTCAGGGACGCCGCTCACCCACCAGCCTGTGGCAATGGGGCTCTCTACCCTCCAGCCAAAAGAGGCTCTTACCCCCTCCAGCCATGGGGCCTAGATATTTCCTCTGGGCTGATTTCAAGTATAGAGACTGTAACCTTCACCTGTACTTTCAATCCAGGGATGCTGCTCACCC
Organism: Hymenochirus boettgeri; assembly: GCA_019447015.1. Lineage (NCBI taxonomy): Eukaryota > Metazoa > Chordata > Amphibia > Anura > Pipidae > Hymenochirus > Hymenochirus boettgeri. Next base: position 111,123,202 of record CM033471.1, on the reverse strand, counting down.
ACCAACAGGGCAGGTCCTGGGGGTTCCCTCTTCTCACCTGGCTGGGGATCCTGGGCAGCTGCTGTTGGCCCCCAGCCATCTTGGATGTCCCGATGAGCCCCCTATCTTCACAGGCCATTCCTTTCATGTCATGTATCTGGAACCTTTTTAAAGCCTGCCAGTTGAGTGAAGCAGAAGAAAGGTCTATGACACCTGGTATTCCCAGTTGGTCTCCCATCCAGGTACTGACCAGGCCTGCACCTGCTTAGCTTCACAATGTCAGACAGGATCAGTGTGCATTTGGGGCTGGTGTGGCAAGGGCCATTGGACTTTCCCTCATGAGCTGATTTTAAGGCAGCCAGAGACTTTCACCTACTCCCCGGTACACTGAAGCCTTAGACGCCGCTACCCACCAGCCTGTGCAATGGGGCTCCTCTACCCCCAGCCAAAAGAGGCTCTTACTCCCCTTTAGCCATGGGGCCTAGATATTCTCTGGTCTGATTTCAAGGCATCCAGAGACTGTAACCCTACCTGTACTTTCAATCCAGGGATGCTGCTCACCCACCAAGCAGGGCAGGTCCTGGTGGGTCTCCCTCTTCTCCAGCTGGCTGGGGGGATCCTGGGCAGCTGCTGTGGCCCCAGCCATCTTGGATGTCCCGATGAGCCCCCCGATCTTCACAGGGCCATTCCTTTCCATCGTCATTGATGCTGGAACAAGCCTGCCAGTTGAGTGAAGCAGAAGAAAAGGTCATACACCTGGTATTCCCAGTTGGTCTCCCATCCAGGTACTGACCAGGCCTGCACCTGCTTAGCTTCCAATGTCAGACAGGATCAGGTGCATTTGGGCTGGTGTGGCCAAGGGCCATTGGCCTTTCCCTCTGAGCTGATTTTAAGGCAGCCAGAGACTTTCACCTACTCCCCGGTACACTCAGCCTGGACGCCGCTCACCCACCAGCCTGTGGCAATGGGGCTCCTCTACCCTCCAGCCAAAAGAGGCTCTTACTCCCCTCCACCTGGGGCCTAGATATTTCTTGGCTGATTTCAAGGCATCCAGAGACTGTAACCCATTCACCTGTACTTTCATTCAGGGATGCTGCTCACCACACCAAGCAGGGGCAAGGTCCTGGGGGGTCTCCCTCTTCTCTCAGCTGGGCTGGGGGGATCTGGGCAGCTGCTGTTGGCCCCAGCCATCTGGATGTCCCGATGAGCCCCCCGATCTTCACAGGCCATTCCTTTCCATCGTCATTGTATGCTGAAACAAGCCTGCCAGTTGAGTGAAGCAGAAGAAAAGGTCTATAACACCTGGTATTCCCAGTTGGTCTCCCATCCAGCTGCTGACCAGGCCTGCACCTGCTTAGCTTCCAATGTCAGACAGGATCAGGTGCATTTGGGCTGGTGTGGCCAAGGTCCATTGGCCTTTCCGTCTGAGCTGATTTTAAGGCAGCCAGAGACTTTCACCTACTCCCCGGTACACTGAAGCCTTGGACGCCGCTTACCCACCAGCCTGTGGCAATGGGGCTCCTCTACCCTCCAGCCAAAAGAGGCTCTTACTCCCCCTTTAGCCATGGGGCCTAGATATTCCTCTGGGCTGATTTCAAGGCATCCAGAGACTGTAACCCATTCACCTGTACTTTCAATCCAGGGATGCTGCTCACCCACCAAGGGCAATGTGCTGGGGGGTCTCCCTCTTCTCTCAGTGGGCTGGGGATCCTGGGCAGCTGCTGTTGCCCCCAGCCATCTGGATGTCCCGATGAGCCCCCCGATCTTCACAGGCCATTCCTTTCCACGTCATTGTATGCTGGAACAAGCCTGCCAGTTGAGTGAGCAGAAGAAAAGGTCTATGACACCTGGTATTCCTTGTGGTCTCCCATCCAGGTGCTGACCAGGCCTGCACCTGCTTAGCTTCCAATGTGCAGACATGAGCGGTGCATTTGGGCTGGTTTGGCCAAGGGCCATTGGCCTTTCCCTCTGAGCTGATTTTAAGGCAGCCAGAGACTTTCCCCACTCCCCGTACACTGAAGCCTTGGACGCCTCACCCACCAGCCTGTGGCAATAGGGCTCCTCTACCCTCAGCCAAAAGAGGCTCTTACTCCCCCTCCAGCCATGGGGCCTAGATATTTCCTCTGGGCTGATTTCAAGGCATCCAGAGACTGTAACCCTTCACCTGTACTTTCATCCAGGGATGCTGCTCACCCACCAAACAGGGGCAAGGTCCTGGGGGGTCTCCCTTCTCTCGGCTGGGCTGGGGGTATCCTGGGCCGCTGCTGTTGGCCCCCAGCCATCTTGGATGTCCCAATGAGCCCCCTGATCTTCACAGGCCATTCCTTCCATCGCATTGTATGCTGGAACCAAGCCTGCCAGTTGAGTAAGCAGAAGAAAAGGTCTATGACACCTGGTATTCCAGTTGGTCTCCCATCCAGGTACTGACCAGGCCTGCCCCTGCTTAGCTTCCAAGCAGACAGGATCAGGTGCATTTGGGCTGGAGAATGGGAGAGCGCTTCCGCAGGATCGATCGACGTATGGGAGGGAGTGCTTGGCGGGTAGGTAACGCCGGCCGCTGCTGTAATCCGGACTTGGGCTGGCCCTGACATCCAATGGGGACTTCAGTCTGGAAGAAATTTTACCCAGTCATTGGTGGTTCAGCCTTTCAGTTCCTTGGCTTGACCACAGGGCGTCGGCATGGAGAGCAGCCGCATCACTGCCAGGGCCTGGCGGTAAGTGCCACGACTGCTGCTAGGCTGGGTGCGACAAGAAGAGGAGAGTGCACTATAGTTCCCAAGACCAAAGTAAGTTGCTAGACAGTAGACCAGACGACTAGTGCACACCAGTACCATCTTCTCCATCCATATAATTAATTTTATGCAAACTTAAGCTGTAGCCCCGCAGGGGTATGGGGGGAGGGGATGGGGATATCAATCAGATGGAGTGCCATGCCCAGGGGGACTTGGGGAGGGGGATGTGCTGGTGGTGCCAGAGGGATGTGCTGGTGGTCCATGGGGTGTGTAGGGGGGCCAGGGGGATAGTGCTGTGGGTGCAGGGGAGATGTGTGGTGGGGTTGCCAGCAAAATACTTTAGTGAATTATGTGTAATGGACATTAGGGGGGCCCCCATGAAATCTGACTTGTGCGGGGCCCCATTTGGCTTAATACGGCGCTGCCGCTACAAATGCAAATAAGATTAAAATCTAATCTAAATATTCTATATGTCAAATGTGATAGGATATGGTCAACACCAATTCCTTTTATTATACACAAGACTGAGTTAATGACAATAGCTATTAAAAAAGACCTAGAATGTCACTACTAGGGGTTAGAGAAGGATATGGTTAGGTTGTAGAATCTTTATGCTATGACCCAGTGGCCAATCGAAGCATTGATCCTAGAGCCTTAAGATATCTCTGTGACAAGCAAATGTCACAACAAGCAATACCTGGATTGGATCTGTGCATGAGGTATTTGCTCTTTTAACTTGTTCAATAACACATCTATGTAAACAAATTAAATTTTCATGGCTTCACCAAAAACAGTAATATCAGAAAGAAAATCATCTTGGCCATGGACACTAATAATATAGTATAGTTAGTATAGTAAAGTATTGAGGACTAAAGACATAAGTCCTCTAGTCAACCCACCCCCATTATCCACATTTCCTGCTCAACTGCATATACAAAGGAAGGCAAAAAAAATATGAAGGGTGGAAAAATTATCCCTGGATTAACCTCCAACTTTTATATATCTATACCAGTAGCATGCACAAATTTATTGTTTTTAGAAACATTTAAACTATCCAATGAACCTGCCATTGCCACGTACAATTGAAGACTGTTCCTAGTTAATGGTTATACCGTGAAAAAACTCCCTATTAACTAAACTTATTTTCTTCAGGTGATGCAATCCGATTGCTTGTTAAAAAGTACACACTAGTATTGGCCATTTGGTCTGGTCACAGTAGAATGCGAATCGCACTTCAAATGAGTTGAAATTGCTGCCAATGGCCTGATGATTATCCAAATGTTGCACGAATGGCAGTTGATTTCAAAGTTGAAAATGTAAGTTGATGCATTTGGGGTTTTAACAATCCTTGTGCCACCTACACCATAATAACTCTGCGTTAAGTGAATCCTAATGGGAACAGTTTTGGGGATTCTGGGTAGATAACAGATTTAGCTGTAGCAAATAAGCCAGACAGCAACTGCTGAGCTAGCAAACCACTGAATGTAAACTCACCGGTCTGTAAAAACATGGCTGTAAAACACCCTTTTAAATTGGAATGACAACAGCTTTTCCAATCCAGAGGCATGCTCCAGACATTGGAGAACCTGAGGAAATAAGAGACAATAGCCTGGATAACACTGAACATAGTCCCAAGGACCTCAGGATTTATTTTATCCAGTCCAGGAGCTTTATGATATTATCCTTATTTGCTTTTTCTGAACCTTATCCTTAGTAAACCAAAGTGCAATGCATCTTTTACTATTATTGTTACTTATCTCTATGCTATCTGTACTTAAATCTTCTGCAGTGTATACGGGGGGGGGAAATGTTCAGGAACTAGAGGGAGGTTTGGGATTCAAACCAGGATCCACTGGATTCCGCGGATTTTGGAATCTGCTTTCCAAAATTTTCCCAACCTGTTCAGAAATTTTCGAAAATCCGTTAAAAACGTTAAAATAAAAGTACTTTTTTTGAACATTCAAGGATTTTCAGCCGTTTGGAATCCTCAAATGGCTGATGGATTCTGAATGGCCCGAACGTCCATGGCCAGATGTTTTGGGGGTCCCGCAGATACAACTGGGACCCTCCTGGGCCCTCAAAAGGACTGTTGTGGGCCTTCGAAGGCCCTTTGGGGTTAAGGGGCCCCACAGCTGGAACCGGGATGCCCCTCCCTGGCACTATAAGTGTCTTGTGCCCTTGAGGTCCCCTTGTGCCACTGACAAGTACCTTTGGGCTTAAGGGCTCCTGCATTGTACTGGGACCCCCCCCAGCAGCTCGCCTTGCAGCATGACAAGTGCCTTTGTGGGGTCCTTGCGTCAAACCCAGGACCCCCATGTGCCTTAGAAGAGTCCTTGGGAGCATGTTTCTTTCTTCCCAGCCGGCGAGACCAACTCCGCGATGTCACTGATACCGGGTGATTGTCACTGCAGCCGCCAGTGACACTACATCAGTGGCAACATCAAGTCCCCGGTGTTTGCCGACACCTTGATCCAAGTCTTCTTTTTCTCAGCCGGGGACACCATCTCCACGATGTCGCTGACACAGGGTGATGACCTGTGCTGCCAGTGTTTGCCTGCTGGACTGGTGACATCAACGTGCTGGTATTGTGAGATATTCTTCTTCTGCCACCACTGTGATGACTTTTTCTAAGCTCTTAAAATAGGTTTGTGAAGGAGAAATCATTTGTGTGTTGTTAATATTTCAATGCATGCAATTACTGATACACATTAACCACAATATTTGAATTATTATAAAATACCAGTATTCTTACTTTTCATTTGCCCTTTTTAATCAGATTTCAGCCACATGAGTGTGAACTATTTTTTTTACATTTATTCCCAAAGGTATCCCTAATACACTGTACGATGTACAGAATGTACAAATGCGGTTTACATGCTAGTAGGACTGATTTATGGTAGAAATTAATGACACAACCTTACTGTATTAAGACATAACTCAGGGAGATTCAATAAAAGTTTTTATCGTTAAAATGGTGCTAATTTGCGCCCAACCAACACGATGTTAGCTTTCAATGGAAATAATTCGGATTGGTTGGGCAAAATTGCACCATTAAACTATAGAAATGTTATTGATCTTCCTGACTGTATATAAAGCTGAATTACATAAATAAGTAAATTATTAACAATAGTTGCTCTCCAAACTCAGTGTCATTTTCTTTGAAGTAACATAAGTAAAGTGCATTTAGGCTACCAAGTTTTAATTAAGTCCTCCCTAGTCCCAATCATCCCCACTCCCTTCACTGGCAGACAGGAAAGAGTAGAAGAGACACTATGTTTTTTATCCCGATTCCTATTACTGTAATTCCCCAATTATACAGTACATGTGCCAAGCATGAGAGGTGTGATAAGAGGCTTGTGCTTCAGTGTGGCACTATCTTACGGAGTGCAAGCACCATTACTTAAAGGGTAACTGTGGTCTCAAATTCACCAAACTAGTAAGAATTAATAAAACGCCTTCCATCGCAACTTCAAATAAAAACTAAATCATCTCTAGATGAAATATTGAAGAGAAATATTGCTGGAAAGGTTCAGCAATATTACTTCCTGCTTGAACACTTACCATTAAGCCATGTAACAGCTTGTAGTCATGGGACCACCCTCTGCCTGCATAATAGGCTCTCCTTCTCAACTGTCAATTTTTTCCCCGGTGCTTCCTGATTTCCCCCAGCATTAAGTCTTAACTGAGAATGCTTCTCCCCCGGGGCGAACGGGTGGTTTCAGGGGTCTTGTGATGTCACTCAACCTACTGAAGCAGGAAAGTTGAAAATTCACCCCAAGTAATGTCTCACAGGCTCCAGCCAGAGATGTTGATTGTCAGTTCATTTTAAAGGAAATACTGCAGGCTTTCATTCATCTAACTTGTTTTGAGACCATAGTTGCCCTAGAGAAAAATAATATCTCTATTTCCAGTGCAGAATTTAAAGGATACAGAAATCTAGTCAGAAAGAAATCTATTGTAAATAGCATTTAAACTTGCTTGCATTGAATAAGCAATTGATGGACTTTGCATTAGTGATCCCAGAAACTCATCAGTGACATCTATAAGCTTTTTCATTAGACTGCATTATCTATTATGTAATGTTGTTTACCTATTTACAGTATATATAAATCTCTCTAGCTTGGGTTCATTAAACCTTTACTGGCAACGTGGCTTGTTGTGTTGCTGCTGTGACAAATAATATTTGTAATATGAAGACTAAGAGAGTGTGGATTAGTGTGTAAATCACTGGATCAGGATTTATATGCTATTGAAAATCACAGTAAGGTTTCCTTGCAGGTTTTTTGTTTTTTACAGGAAATCAGCACAGGTAAAATCAACCACAGATATTATATTCACTATGGAATTGCATTCAAAATATAATAGAACACGCTGAATACTGGCACAAAGTTACTTATGAACAAATATGTTTATTTGCAGTAACATGCCCATCATTCTGCAGTTATCCAGTTCTAATTATTTCAGGGGGCAATTAACAGTAAGTAAACAATCACATACACTGATCTAATGAAACTTAACGTCTATAGAACATACCGTAAAGACAAACAACTTTAAACACTCCTCTTTGACCTACCCAACAGTTGATAAAAAAAAATGGCAATTGGAAAGTATCCTGGATCAACAAGAACTACAGTATATGTATTAATACCAGTAATTTTTAAATATTTTTTAGTTTATAAACGTATTTATCCCACTTTTAAAGCTATTCAATGAACTTGCCATTACCACATCTGCTGGAAGACAGTTCCACAATTTTACAATTCTCTGTAACGAAACCTGAAGATGAAACTTCTTTTCTTCTATTTTAAAGGAGTGTCCAGAGTCCTCTTATATGACCTATTAGTAAACCTATTTTTTTCTGCACAAAATAATAAAAATAGATTTATAACGGCAATTTATTCAACATATTCACTAACCATTGATCTGGCCCATAATCCATTAAAAAAGGCCAGTATGGTACTTAAAGGCAGCAAGAAGCAGCAAGTTATAGTGTAAGCAGTACAGCATAGGATATCTGAATTTACAGTGTTTGTGTTGTAGTGCTTAGAATTAATTTTTTAGGACTATGTCATAAAATGTCACAGTCAGATGTATTTTTTTTGCCATCACCTACTATGATTAAAATCTTACTTTGTGTAAGGATTTGTCACAGTCATGTCTAGCGATGTCAATTATATTTATATAATTATAGCTCCAGCATACAAATGTTTTCAGGAAGATGTGACATGTCATAATCCTCAAAGTTTATCTTGTATACAGCCTGTGTCTCAGGAAATGCAAGCCTGAATTACTTTCTTTGACCTTTCTTAGAAACATATGAATGAACATTTAGATCGTGAATTTTGAACAACAATATACTCCCATTTCTTTACATTTAGACTGATATTAACTGTGTAGAAAATTCAGACAATATTAAAATTAATATTTCATAAAGTATAAAGGAACATTTTTTTTACCTTGAAAACTCATATGATGTTCAAGTGTGAATTTAATTAATTGTCACCAAGAACTTAAAATAATTAAATATTGTGCAACACGGTATCATTAATTATTCATTATTCTTCTAATGATGAGGCTATTCCCAGAGGTTCAAATACATGCAGGCTGGTAGATGCCATTTAATTATAAACAATGATAATTTTCTAAAACATAGAAGACTAGACAGATTGTAAACAATGGCTTCAAGTCTTTTTTTAAGGCATGTCAAAATATCTATGGACCTTCACTTTAACAGCACATGATGTGTATGTCAAGTTGTATGTATAAAACCATGCACATATATAATAAGTTGCACAATTATTATCAAAGCATAGGTGGGAATCAGATAAGTCAATGAATAGAGCATTTATCTTAAAATGAGGCACATTAAATCTGCATATTGTGAAAAACCTTAATTTTCTTGAGGACACGGGTTGGATAGCCAAATAAATTCATTTTGCACATTTATGATGTGTAAATATATGGTTTAATTAAACTGTGTTTGTTTATGCTCACATAATGATATATTTTTCGCTGCGCTATGGATAAGATAATTATATATGACAGAGTTTATGGATACATAATATGTTTGACAGGAGAAACATTATCTCACCGTTCCAACACGCCTCAAGAAGAAGGTCAAACATCATGACCAGCAGTTGGGAAAAGGTAGAAAATATTAGAAATATCGCCGTTAATTGTAAATGGTCTCCATTATAATATATATTGATGAGTCCAGGTTTTGAAACACATCTGTTTAAACTAAGAATTGTTGGTTTTGGAAATATGCGGTGTGGCTGAATTTTTGAAACTCAGAACTGTGATTGAAAATGGAATATTAGAAAATCAAAAGTTAGATTGGTGAAGAGCAAACTTTAAAGGGGAACTGTGGTCAAAATGAATTAGGTAAATTGATAGGATTGCTCTCCTGAGAATTTTTGCAATTTATTTTCATTGTTTATTTACACAGTTTTGAAGAATTTACATTTTTGTGTGTGATATGGCCGCAGACATACCAGGTCCCGCACTTCCCTGCTTCCTGCTCTGAAACTGTCAGTCATCTGCCCTGTGTCTCTCACCTTTGAGCCCCAGGTCCCTCCACTCATGGACATGGTCCCCCGGTCCATTCCCTTACAGCCCCATGTGGCCCCCGCCACTCCGGGTGCCGTGGCCCTGCCCACTCGTGGGGTGGCATGCCCCCCCACTCACGGGTGTCATGGCCCCGTCACTCGAGGGGTGCCGTGCACCCCCACTTGCGGGTGCTGTGGTCCCGCCCACTTGTGGGTGCCTAAGCCCCACCCACTCACAGGTGCTGTGGGCACCTCTGACACCCCCACCCCCCGAAACTCTGTGGAAACAGCCTTTTCAGGAGAGGTAAGACTCTGCCTGAAAGCTGTTTTCACATAGTGAGAGAAGGCTGTAGATTCCCTTCCTTCTGCAGCTGCAGTTCATTCACACAGCAGGAGGGGGAGATACTTCCGTCTCCCTCACACACTGAGGAGTCTGAGGCGATTGTGCTCACCGGCGGCACTGTGCAGGTGAGAACCTTGGAATGTCACATGTCACCCCCAACCATTAACTTTCTGGTCAGTCATGTATTAGTATCTTGGGCTGTGGGCACGTAAGAGGTGGTAGATGGCTCGTTTTAAATGTAGAAAACTGGCCTTTCATTTATGCAATGTATGGAAAGGCTGCCATTATTGCCACACAGCATGGCAGACCACACTTCTGTCCTGCCTATATCCATATTTCTATCTCTGTGTCAGATTGCACCTCCACACCATCTGTATTGTCTATATCTGATAATAGAGATTGTGTGGAGCTAAGTAAGTGGAGCTAAAGGTAAATTAGTTTCCATCTTAGTTCTCGGGCCCTGCAATTCTGATTAAAGATCGGAGGTAAGGAACTGCTCCTTAACCTCCGATCTCAATCAGTATATTAAAGGAATAGTTCAATCGAAAGTGAACTATTCCTTTAAGACTTTGAATGTTTATTTCCAAAATGCTACTATTCTCTATACAAATTTCGGTACCATTATATGTGGATTTATTTATATAATAGGAGATATCTCCTCAAATTGTATTTAAGATGTGTGGGTCCAATTCTCCCTGAAGATAAACTTTTTAGGCTATTAATCTATTTGCAATTACATAATTTGCATTTATTCACTCTACACAATAGTCTAAAAAATGTAATTGTCGGCACAAAAACTGAAGCTATGCAAACACATGTGTGCACTGCCATACTTGGTACGTCTGTCTATCTTGGAGGGAAGTATTCAAAGCAGACAGAACAGACAAGAATTCTATCTCCAGTTACATGGTACATCAGGAGTACTAATGGCTCAATCATATGACATAATTTATGGCATGGTTGAAGGGAAAGAGTACATTTACATCTTGCCTGCTCTGTTAGTCAAAACTTGTGATGAATGGGAGGGCTGAACTAGCAGTGGGTGGTAAACTGCAGGGCTAACCTAACAGCGGCTGGTGAACTGAGGGCTTGACCTAACAGTGGCTGATGAACTGGTGGGATGACCTAACAGTAGCTGGTGAACTGGAGGGCTGAACTAGCAGTGCTGCTAAACTGCAGGGTGACCAACACAGTGGCTGGTTAAATGGAGGGGCTGACCTAACAGTGGCTGGTAATTGGAGGGCTGAACAACAGTGGCTGTAAACCAGAGGGCTGGCTTACAGTGGCTGGTTAACTGGAGGGCTGGCCTAATAGTAGCTGGTGACTGGAGGCTAACTACATTGTCTGCTGAACGGAGGGGGAACCTAATGGTGTCGTGAAATGTAGGGCCGACCTAAAAGTGGTGGTTAACCAGTGTATCTCCCCTGCTCACTTTTCCATTTTAGCATTAACCACCGACCCCAAGTAGACTATCTGACTATCCTTGTGCTAAAGAATCAGTAAAAGGATACGTCATTCCTTGTAAACGCTCTGGAAGAAATCCGTGTGTAAACCGTTCCTTTTCTTTTCCACTGCCTTACCAACAAAAAAAATGACTGGCGTTTCCCCCCCCTATCTTTTCTCTTAGAAAACAGAGAGGCCTGTCCTAAAAGTACAGCAGCTATTGATCAGACTGAAGAGTGGCATTACATTTACAGTTTTTGGAGTTACAGAAAGTCGCAGACGATCTCCCTGAATGTATTTAATATGAGGCGTGTTGCTGGGGTAATTTCTTCAGTCTTTACCTCTGTGTTACTTTAACACCAGCTATAAGTGTGGCTACCTGATCAGTATGAGATTGTTTCTTGTTTGAAACCATATCTGAAATTGTACATTTGTTACTTTTAGAGTTTTTTACGATTTGTTTTTTGTTTTTATTTTTGGCAATCTGTTAAAATCTATTAGGCTTAAGTTAGAGCCTTGGATTCTTGATTTTATAGGTTATACTGCTGTTCAAACATTTCCAACGTCAAATCTATTGTAAGAATGAACATTGCAGAATTATAAACAGGCATTTGGGGAAAACTGCCATCATGTTGTCAACACATTGAAAAAATATAAATTGTTGTTAATGTCATGCCACCAAGATGTACTCTTTAGCCTAAAAGCTGTCTAGAATCATTCCAGTTGGGTGTGATCATAAATAGGCCACAAAATTAAAACAATCTACTTTAAAATATCCCAAAAGAACAATGACCCCCAGAATATAATATGAAAGAATAAAAAATGTATTAGTTAAAAATCTTTTTTAAATCATGTCTCATGGAAAACCGAAAATGTCTATAGCTCATGGAAACCGAAAAATGTTCTATGTTCTATAGTTCTACAAGCATTGTAGAGAATGGAAAGAGTGGAAAACAATTACAAACTAGCAGGACATTGTAGAGACCAACAGCGGCGCAATCCTTTCCCAGCATCCCCTCCCAGCCCCCTGTTATGTACGTCGGGTTTCAGCTCCTTTGGAGGGCGATACTGTAATTAGCGCATTGTGCTCAGTATCGCCACGAAGGGAGTTCAAACTACCACGCACACGCCACAGTAATGCTTTTCGTGGCAATGTGCTTTCGCCTTTATAAATATGGCAAAAACATTTTTCTCTGCGGCGATGTTGCGGCGGTAATTTTTGGTCGGTATTAATGGCCCATTATAAATATGCCCCTATGTTTCTGTAATAAAGACAGATATCTGCAGTACAACACTTTTAACCTAATTACATGTTTTGACCATTGACTAGTTCTCTCTATTCAGTCGCATTTCTTATTCAGTCGTATAGATGTGTTACACATCTATATATTAAGCCTAACATAAACTATGCTGGGTAAATACCACCATAAGTGTATCAGTCGATCGGACTGATTTAGGATTTTTTCTGGTGCTTTGCCATGATCGACTTAAGTGAACCGCACGCTTGGTTGCAGCGAGCTGTCGATCATGCTGTTGCTGCGACCAGCAGGCTTTGTTCCAGCCAACGCTAATGCTGAATGGCCAGTTGGAACTAAGGAACCAGGTGCGTACCCAGTTTAGCACATATGTTAGTCAATGCACAATATACATCTACTTCAATACAAAGGGGTATCTGGACGATAATAAATATAATCCTGGATAAAACTTAGAAACTGTTATTTGTTATTCATAGATGTTAATTTCAGATTCTAAAGCACTTGTGTGTGCGTATTTTGAGAGAGGTAGAAATAGCCACTTATAAATTGGGTGCAGAGAAACTGAAAGACCCCAAGCACATGGGGAGAACAATACATGCCTTGAAAATGTAGCCAAGGGGGATTAATACAAAACATGGTGCTGCAAGGCATTATGGAGCCACCTTGCTTAGTGGTTAGCCTGGTATATGTAAATTGTCTAGCTACATAACCAGTGGTTTTAAACATCGGTTTTATTATCTATAAACACTTTGTTAATGTAGATGTACAATGAGGGTAACTGGTCTCATGTTGCTGAAGTAGATAAAAAGTGGTGGCTGTTGCTGCTACCTTAAAATGTGAGCATTTAAAAAGATAACCCCAGAAGAATTCCCCCCCCCCATAAAACCACAACCATTGTATAGAGGATTCCTTTCCATACCATGTTATTCTAATTTCCACTCAATTCATATTGCAAATAATATCCTTTATTGTAGCTGAATTGGTAATAGCTTGTTCCAAGTGTCATCTCTTCCATAAATATTAGCTTGCAAACTTAATACCTAGTTTTTTAAGTGTCAGCCTGTCCTTGAAAGCAAGCTTTAATTGACAACCACTGAGTTGTTTTCATGTGCGTTTATTTTTGTATGTAAGCAGGGAGTTGTGAGGGTTTTACTGGTTATTTTAATAGATAAGGACATTGTTAACTTTTTTCCTTCTAAAGGAAATATACACTTCTTTCTTCACTGAATATTGAAATCAGAATAGGTGTGGCAATCTGTAAAATTATGCAAGCCTAATGCAAGATAGTATGGTAATTAATCAACCAAACAAACTAGGTAATGTGTATTTGTAAACAAATCCCAAATTTTTTACTGGGAAAGTTACACAGGATTTATGCTAATTGTATAAGAAATTGTGAAAATAATTTTTTTTTACATACTACATTACATCTTACTATAATGCCGATCTATGACAAACATGTTTAGCCAAAAGGGACTTTTACTAAAATGATTTAAAGAAAATTAATTCTAAATGTGTTTCATAAAAAGTGTTCGTGATTCCTAAGGTAAATTTCAGTTAGATCAATTCATTCATCTTGTTCTCTGAGTAAGGAACGTGCAAAAAAGCAAAGTGGGTGTGATGCTCCTGAAATTATATACACTTTGATACTCAGGCAATAGCAGAGATGACATTTTCTTAAATACCAATAATTAAAAGAAGGGGTTTGATTTAATAATATAGGGGTTTCAAAATGTAACTAAATAGATTAGTAAGTGAAAAAAATCTAGGCAGATTCACACAAATTAATATTTACACCTGCTTGACTGGTTGCAGCAATTAACCTCTTGGCCGGGTCAAAATGTCGCTGGTCAAAACACAAAGGGCCATGAATGATATTTGACATGACAAATTGGCGCTCCATTAAAACCATACAATCAGTTGAAATTCACCGGCCTGTCGATTGGCCAACATTTTACGTTTGATTGGTTGCTTGACCAAAATTTCAGTTGCAGCAGTCAATTGGCCTGAATATATCTTAAAATGAAAAAAAACTATTTGGTGTGTGGTTATCAAAAAAATCCCAACAAATGTAGAATTTAGTTATAAATTATTAAATCAGATTGTAAGCTCTTTGGGACCGAGACTTTTCTCCTCATGAATATAAAAAGGTGTGATCAATCATGCAACATATACTTTTTGAAATGCTAATTCATTTTTTATCATGTATTTACCCTCACGCGAACGATATATTTTTTTAAGTTCATGTACAACAGTTAATGCAGTTCCTGAAGATGCACAATTTTTGTGCCAATCAATAATTAAAATGCAATTTAAAAATAGCTAATAAAATTCACCCATTGTCAGAATTAATATTTTAAGGGGAACTCTGTTTCCAAACAAATGATTTTAAATGAAAGGCCACGTTCCTACCTTTGAAATAAGCCATCAACCACTTTCTACGTGCTTCACAGCCCAGAATGTTAGGGGGGGGATGGTTTTGAATCTGCCGTCACAAATACTTCCTCTTAATCTGCGGTGTGGTACAGGCTCAGTGGCATGACTGAAGGGTAGGAGGGAGGGGTGGGGAGAAAAGCACATCCCACAGCATTGCTTTTTAAATGCCCTACTTGATAGCCCTTCCCACTAGGGGCCCGTGCCACCCCTTGCAGACCCAACTGGCCCTTCCCTTGCAGCCCAATGGCTCCCCCACTTGCACCTCAGACCAATACCCCCTACCCCTACAGAAAAAAGTTTAAAACAGCCTTTTTTTTCCGCAGAGAAAGAATCAGACAAAGTTTAAAACTGCAAAAAATGTTTTTTTTTCCACAGTTTCCTGAAGGGGGGGGGGGGTATTCATTGAGGTGCAAGGGCGGAGGGCAATGGGGATCCCATAAGGGGGAGGGGGCCAACACAGGCTGCAAGGGAAAGGCCCAAGGGGGCTGCAAGGGAAGGGGCCAAATGGGTCGGCTAAGGAGATGCCATGGGGCCCACAAGTGATCAGGGGTCACAGAGTCCACGGTGAGCCTGGCCATAGTGCCCATGATGGGAGGGGCCACAAGAGGCTGCAAGGAAAAGGCCCAAGCGGGTGCAAGGGAAGGGGCCAGGATGGGTCTTCAAGGAAGAGGCCCTGCAAGTGGGTGGCGCCATAGGGCCACGAATAGGAGGGGCCACAGGGGTGCTGTGGAAAGGCCCAAGTGGGCTGCAAGGGAAAGGGCAGGATGGGTGCTGCAGGGGGCGCTTGGGTCTGCAAGTAGGGGGGCCATAGGACCACAAGTGGGGGGCCACAAGGATTCAAGGAAAGGGACCAGGTTGAGCCTGCAAGGGGAGGGGCCACATGACCCACGAGTAGGAGGGACCATGAGGGGTTGCAAGGGAATTGGCCACGGGGCTGCAGGGGAGGGGCCATGGGGGCCCACAAGAGGAAGAGACACAGTGAAGAGGGACGTCACATGGTTTCAGAGCAGAAAGCAGGAAGTGCAGAGGATCTGTGATGCTGCTACCATATCACACATATAAATGCAAATATCTTGCAAAATAAATAATGAAGTAAAGTGCAAAATCTTCAGGAAGGCAATTCTGTCAATTTACCTTAAGTAATTTTTGGACCACAGTTATCCTTTAAGCTCTGTTTTGGAGGGAATTAACATTGCCAAAATGTCCAAGGTGAAATAATCACTCATAAACATTGATAAAAATTACTCATTTTCCATTTTCAAAAGCATTTTTTTTTTCAAAATAAATTACATCTTTGATATAATGCTATGGGCATTGGGAAAAAATGTCTTGTTATTCTTAAGCTCTCCAAAGGATTTTTATAAAAATACGTATTAAAAGTTAGTTATCTAACAATAAACAATTTTAGTAGTAATTACAGTGCACAACAACCAAACTGTTTTTACCATATAGCCTAAATGAACATATGTCCTCTAAGTGAATGTTGTACAGTATACTATGGGGCATATTTATTAACACGCTATTTTGCCACATCGCGATGACAAATAGCGATATTTCGCCTATTTACAAAACGCTTATTTCCGCTTTCGCCTTTGAGGAAAAGTAAAGCTGTGGCGATGTGTGACGGGGATGTGTATTTATAATAAGAGATTTACCTTTTGACACCTGTTGCATTTTTTGCATTTTTACCATAATTTTCGCCAAACATTATTACTTACTGGAATGTTCCATTAAAGGGCATGTCCACCTCATAAAAAACTTTTGGCACCATGCAGGGGATACCCTCCCACCCCAACAATCTATTCATATTGTAAAAGTGCTTCCAATCATTACTTACACCTCCTCGATCCGCATTAAATAGATTAAGACTCATACTTCTTAAGTAATAGTGAAGGTCCAGCCCCAGTAATATAGATTAAAGCAAACTTATTCAGCTTCCATGGGTCATTTAAAGGTGCAGTTGAGTGAAGCGAGAAAAGGTCTATGAACCTGGTATTCCCAGTTTGTCTCCCATCCAGGTGCTGACCGGGCTGCACCTGCTTGGCTTCCAATGTCAGACAGGATCAGGTGCATTTGGGCTGGTGTAGCAAAGGGCCATTGGCCTTTCCTCTGAGCTGATTTTAAGGCAGCCAGAGACTTTCACCCACTCCCGGTACACTGAAGCCTTGGACTCGCTTACCACCAAGCCTGTGGCAATGGGGTCCTCTACCTCCAGCCAAAAGAGGCTCTTACTCCCCCTCCAGCCATGGGGCCTAGATATTTCCTCTGGGCTGATTTCAAGGATCCAGAGACTGTAACCCATTCACCTGTACTTTCAATCCAGGGATGCTGCCACCCACCAGCAGGGGCAAGGTCCTGGGGGATCTCCCTCTTCTCTCAGCTGGGCTGGGGGATCCTGGGCAGCTGCTGTTGGCCCCAGCCATCTGGATGTCCCGATGAGCCCCCGATCTTCACAGGCCATTCCTTTCCATCGTCATTGTACGCTGGAACCTTTTTAAAAGCCTGCCAGTTGAGTGTAAAGCAGAAGAAAAGGTCTATAGACACCTGGTATCCCAGGGTCTCCCATCCAGGTACTGACCAGGCCTGCACCTGCTTAGCTTCCAATGTCAGACAGGATCAGGTGCATTTGGGCTGGTGTGGGCAAGGGCCTTGGCCTTCCCTTGAGCTGATTTAAGGCAGCCAGAGAACTCACCCACTCCAGTACACATGAAGCCTTGGACGCCGCTCACCACCAGCCTGTGGCAATGGGGGATCCTCTACCTCCAGCCAAAAGAGGCTCTACCCCCTCCAGCATGGGCCTAGATATTTCTCGGGCTGATTTCAAGGCATCCAGAGACTGTAACCCATTCACCTGTACTTTCAATCCAGGGATGGCTCACCCACAAAGGGGCAAGGTCGGCGGGGTCTCCTCTTCTCTCGCTGGGTGGGGGGATCCTGGGCCGCTGTGTGGCCCCAGCCATCCTGGATGTCCCGATGAGCCCCCGATCTCACAGGCCATTCCTTTCCATCGTCATTGTACGCTGGAACCTTTTAAAAGCCTGCCAGTTGATTGATGAAGCAGAGAAAAGGTCTATAGCACCTGGTATTCCCAGTTGTCTCCCATCCAGGTTGACCAGGCCTGCACCTGCTTAGCTTCCAATGTCAGACAGGATCAGGTGCATTTGGGCTGGTGTGGCCAGGGCCATTGGACTTCCCTCTGAGCTGATTTTAAGGCAGCCAGAGACTTTCAACCACTCCCCGGTACACTGAAGCCTTGGAGCCGCTTACCCACCAGCCTGTGGCAATGGGGTCCTCTAACTCCCAGCCAAAGAGGCTCTTACTCCCCTCCAGCCATGGGGCCTAGATATTTCCTCTGTGATTTCAAGGCATCCAGAGACTGTAACCCTTTCACCTGTACTTTCAATCCAGGGATGCTGCTCACCCACCAAGCAGGGGCAAGGTCCTGGGGGGTCTCCCTTCTCTTTCGGCTGGCTGGGGGGATCCTGGGCAGCTGCTGTTGGCCCCAGCCATCTTGGATGTCCCGATGAGCCCCCCGTATTTCACAGGCCATTCCTTTCCATCGTCATTGTACGCTGGAACCTTTTTAAAAGCCTGCAGTTGAGTGAAGCAGAAGAAAAGGTCTATGACACCTGGTATTCCCAGTTGTGTCTCCCATCCAGGTACTGACCAGGCCTGCAATGCTTAGCTTCCAATGTCAGACAGGATCAGGTGCATTTGGGCTGGTGTGGCCAAGGGCCATTGGCCTTTCCCTCTGAGATGATTTAAGGCAGCCAGAGACTTTCACCCACTCCCCGGTACACTCAAGTCACGGACGCCGCACCCACAGCCTTGTGCAATGGGGCTCCTCTACCACTCCAGCCAAAAGAGGCTCTTACTCCCCCCAGCCATGGGGCCTAGATATTTTTCTGGGCTGATTTCAAGGATCAGAGACTGTAACCATTCACCTGTACTTCAATCCAGGATGCTGCTCACCCACACAAGCAGGGCAGGTCCTGGGGGTTCCCTCTTCTCTAGCTGGGGTGGGGGAACCTGGGCAGCTGCGTTGGCCCCAGCCATCTTGGAGTCCCGATGAGCCCCCATCTTCACAGGCCATTCCTTTCCATTGTCATGTATGCTGGAACTTTTAAAAGCCTGCCAGTTGAGTGAAGCAGAAGAAAAGGTCTATGACACCTGGTATCCCAGTTGGTCTCCCATCCAGGTACTGACCAGGCCTGCACCTGCTTAGCTTACATGTCAGACAGGATCAGGTGCATTTGGGTGGTGTGGCCAACAAGGGCCATTGCTCCTCTGAGCTGATTTTAAGGCAGCCAGGACTTTCACCATACTCCCGGTACACTGAAGCCATGACGCCGCTTACCCACCAGCCTTTGGCAATGGGGCTCCTCTACCCTCCAGCCAAAAGAGGCTCTTACTCCCCCTTAGCCATGGGGCCTGATATTTCCTCTGGGCTGATTTCAAGGCATCCAGAGACTGTAACCCATTCACCTGTACTTCAATCCAGGGATGCTGCTCACCACCAAGCAGGGGGCAAGGTCCTGGTGGGTCTCCCTCTTCTCTCACTGGGCTGGGGGGATCTGGGCAGCTGCTGTGGCCCCAGCCATTTGGATGTCCCGATGAGCCCCCCGATCTTCACAGGCCATTCCTTTCCATCGTCATTGATGCTGGAACAAGCCTGCAGTTGAGTGAAGCAGAAGAAAAGGTCTATGACACCTGGTATTCCCAGTTGGTCTCCCATCCGGGTACTGACCAGGCCTGCCACCTGCTTAGCTTCCAATGTCAGACAGGATCAGGTGCATTTGGGCTGGTGTGGCCAAGGGCCATTGGCCTTTCCCTCTGAGTGATTTAAGGCAGCCAGAGACTTTCACCACCCCGGTACACTGAAGCCTTGGACGCCGCTCACCACCAGCCTGTGGCAATGGCTCCTCTACCCTCCAGCCAAAAGAGGCTCTTACTCCCCTCCAGCCATGGGGCCTAGTATTTCCTCTGGGCTGATTTCAAGGCATCCAGAGACTGTAACCCATTCACCTGTACTTTCAATCCAGGGATGCTGCTCACCCACCAACAGGGGCAAGGTCTGGGGGGTCTCCCTTCTTGGCTGGGCTGGGGGATCCTGGGCAGCTGCTGTTGGCCCCAGCCATCTTGGGTCCCGATGAGCCCCCGATCTCACAGGCCATTCCTTTCCATCGTCATTGTACGCTGGAACCTTTAAAGCCTGCCAGTTGATTGAAGCAGAAGAAAAGGTCTATGACACCTGGTATTCCCAGTTGGTCTCCCATCCAGGTATGACCAGGCTGCCCTGCTTAGCTTCCAATGTGACGAAGGATCAGGTGCATTTGGGCTGGTGTGGCCAAGGGCCATTGGCTTTCCCTCTGAGCTGATTTAAGGCAGCCAGAGACTTTCACCACTCCCCGGTACACTGAAGCCTTGGACGCCGCTTACCCACCAGCCTGTGGCAATGGGGCTCCTCTACCCTCCAGCCAAAAGAGGCTCTACTCCCCCTCGCCATGGGGCCTAGATATTTCCTCGGGCTGATTTCAAGGCATCCAGAGACTGTAACCCTTCACCTGTACTTTCAATCCAGGGATGCTGCTCACCCACCAAGCAGGGGCAAGGTCCTGGGGGGTCTCCCTTTCTCTCGCGCTGGGCGGGGGATCCTGGGCAGCTGCTGTTGGCCCCAGCCATCTTGGATGTCCCGATGAGCCCCCCGATCTTCACAGGCCATTCTTTCATCGTCATTGTACGCTGGAACCTTTTTAAAAGCCTGCCA
Organism: Hymenochirus boettgeri; assembly: GCA_019447015.1. Lineage (NCBI taxonomy): Eukaryota > Metazoa > Chordata > Amphibia > Anura > Pipidae > Hymenochirus > Hymenochirus boettgeri. The sequence goes on along the minus strand of CM033471.1, from coordinate 111,102,698 downwards.
GTTGAGTGAAGCAGAAGAAAAGGTCTATGACACCTGGTATTCCCAGTTGGTCTCCCATCCAGGTTGACCAGGCCTGCAACTGCTTAGCTTCCAATGTCAGACAGGATCAGGTGCATTTGGGCTGGTGTGGCCAAGGGCCATTGGCCTTTCCCTCTGAGCTGATTTTAAGGCAGCCAGAGACTTTCACCCACTCCCCGGTACACTCAAGTCAGGGACGCCGCTCACCCACCAGCCTGTGGCAATGGGGCTCCTCTACCCTCCAGCCAAAAGGGGCTCTTACTCCCCTCCAGCCATGGGGCCTAGATATTTCCTCTGGGCTGATTCAAGATCAGAGACTGTAACCATCACCTGTACTTTCAATCCAGGGATGCTGCTCACCCACCAAGCAGGGGCAGGTCCTGGGGCGTCCTCTTCTCTAGCCTGGCTGGGGGATCCTGGGCAGCTGCTGTTGGCCCCCAGCCATCTTGGATGTCCCGATGAGCCCCGATCTTCACAGGCCATTCCTTTCCATGTCATGTATGCTGGAACTTTTAAGCCTGCAGTTGAGTGAAGCAGAAGAAAGGTCTATAGACACCTGGTATCCCAGTTGGTCTCCCATCCAGGTACTGACCAGGCTGCACCTGCTTAGCTTCCAATGTCAGACAGGATCAGGGGCATTTGGGCTGGTGTGGCCAAGGCCATTGGCTTTCCCTCTGAGCTGATTTTAAGGCAGCCAGAGACTTTCACCTACTCCCCGGTACACTGAAGCCTTAGACGCCGCTACCCACCAGCCTGTGGCAATGGGGCTCCTCTACCCTCCAGCCAAAAGAGGCTCTTACTCCCTAGCCATGGGGCCTGATATTTCCTCGGGTGATTTCAAGGCATCCAGAGACTGTAACATTACCTGTACTTTCAATCCAGGGATGCTGCTCACCCACCAGCAGGGGCAAGGTCCTGGGGGTCTCCTCTTCTCTCAGCTGGGCTGGGGGGATCCTGGGCAGTGCTGTTGCCCCAGCCATCTTGGATGTCCCGATGAGCCCCCCGATCTTCACAGGCCATTCTTTCCATCGTCAATGTATGCTGGAACAAGCCTGCCAGTTGAGTGAAGCAGAAGAAAAGGTTATGACACCTGGTATCCCAGTTGGTTCCCATCCGGGTACTGACCAGGCCTGCACCTGCTTAGCTTCCAATGTCAGACAGGATCAGGTGCATTTGGGCTGGTGTGGCCAAGGGCCATTGGCCTTCCCTCTGAGCTGATTTTAAGGCAGCCAGAGACTTTCACCACTCCCCGGTACACTCAAGCCTTGGACGCCGCTCACCCACCAGGCTGTGGCAATGGGGCTCCTCTACCCTCCAGCCAAAAGAGGCTCTTACTCCCCTCCAGCCATGGGGCCTAGATATTTCCTCTGGGCTGATTTCAAGGCATCCAGAGACTGTAACCCATTCACTGTACTTTCAATTCAGGGATGCTGCTCACCCACCAAGCAGGGGCAAGTCCTGGGGGGGTCTCCCTTTTCTCTCAGCTGGGCTGGGGGATCTGGGCAGCTGCTGTTGGCCTCCAGCCATCTTGTGTCCGATGAGCCCCCGATCTTCACAGGCCATTCCTTTCCATCGTCATTGTATGCTGGAACCAAGCCTGCCAGTTGAGTGAAGCAGAAGAAAAGGTCTATGACACCTGGTATTCCCAGTTGGTCTCCCATCCAGGTACTGACCCCGGCCTGCACCTGCTTAGCTTCCAATGTCAGACAGGATCAGGTGCATTTGGGCTGGTGTGGCCAAGGCATTGGCCTTCCTCTGAGCTGATTTTAAGGCAGCCAGAGACTTTCACCACTCCCGGTACACTGAAGCCTTGGACGGCTTACACACCAGCCTGTGGCAATGGGGCTCCTCTACCCTCCAGCCAAAAGAGGCTCTTACTCCCCTAGCCATGGGGCCTAGATATTCCTCTGGCTGATTTCAAGGCACCAGAGATGTAACCCATTCACCTGTACTTTCAATCCAGGGATGCTGCTCACCCACCAAGCAGGGGCAAGGTCCTGTGGGGGGTCTCCCTCTCTCGCTGGGCTGGGGGGATCCTGGGCAGCAGCTGCTGTTGGCCCCAGCCATCTGGATGTCCCGATGAGCCCCCGATCTTCACAGGCCATTCCTTCCATGTCATTGTATGCTGGAACAAGCCTGCCAGTTGAGTGAAGCAGAAGAAAGGTCTATGACACCTGGTATTCCCAGTTGGTCTCCCATCCAGGTGCTGACCAGGCCTGCACCTGCTTAGCTTCCAATGTCAGACAGGATCAGGTGCATTTGGGCTGGTTGGCCAAGGGCCATTGGCCTTTCCCTCTGAGCTGATTTTAAGGGCCAGAGACTTTCACCTACTCCCCGGTACACTGAAGCTTGGACGCCCTCACCCCAGCCTGTGGCAATTGGGTCCTCTACCCTCCAGCCAAAAGAGGCTCTTACTCCCCTCCAGCCATGGGGCCTAGATATTTCCTCTGGGCTGATTTCAAGGCATCCAGAGACTGTAACCCATTCACCTGTACTTTCAATCCAGGGATGCTGTCACCCACAACGGGGCAAGGTCCTGGGGGGTCTCCTCTTCTCTCGCTGGGCTGGGGGGATCCTGGGCAGCTGCTGTGGCCCCAGCCATCTTGGATGTCCCGATGAGCCCCCGATCTTCACAGGCCATTCCTTCCTCGTCATTGTATGCTGGAACAAAGCCTGCCAGTTGAGTGAAGCAGAAGAAAAGGTCTATGACACCTGGTATTCCAGTTGGTCTCCCATCCAGGTACTGACCAGGCCTGCACTGCTTAGCTTCCAAGTCAGACAGGATCAGGTGCATTTGGGCTGGTGTGGCCAAGGGCCATTGGCCTTTCCCTCTGAGCTGTTTAAGGCAGCCAGAGACTTTCACCCACTCCCCGGTACACTGAAGGGACGCGCTCACCCACCAGCCTGTGGCAAGGGGCTCCTCTACCCTCAGCCAAAAGAGGTCTTACTCCCCCTCAGCCATGGGCCTAGATATTTCCTCGGGCTGATTTCAAGGCATCCAGAGACTGTAACCCATTCACCGTACTTTCAATCCAGGGATGCTGCTCACCCACCAAACAGGGGCAAGGTCCGGGGGGGTCTCCCTCTTCTCTCAGCTGGGCTGGGGGGATCCTGGGAGCTGCTGTTGGCCCCAGCCATCTTGGATGTCCGATGAGCCCCCCGATCTTCACAGGCCATTCCTTTCCATCGTCATTGTAGCTGGAACCTTAAAAGCCTGCCAGTTGAGTGAAGCAGAAAGAAAAGGTCTATGACACCTGGTATTCCCAGTTGGTCTCCCATCCAGGTACTGACCAGGCCTGCAACTGCTTAGCTTCCAATGTCAGACAGGATCAGGTGCATTTGGGCTGGTGTGGCCAAGGGCCATTGGCCTTTCCTCTGAGCTGATTTTAAGGCAGCCAGAGACTTTCACCACTCCCGTACACTGAAGCCTTGACGCCGCTTACCACCGCCTGTGGCAATGGGGTCCTCTACCCTCCAGCCCAAAAGAGGCTCTTCTCCCCTTACCAGGGGCCTAGATATTTCCTCTGGGCTGATTTCAAGGCATCCAGAGACTGTAACCCATTCACCTGTACTTTCAATCCAGGGATGCGCTCACCCACCAGGCAGGGGCAAGGCCGGGGGGTCTTCCTCTTCTTCGTGGGGTGGGGGATCCCGGGCAGCTGCTGTTGGCCCCCAGCCATTGGATGTCCCGATGAGCCCCCGATCTTCACAGGCCATTCTTTCCATCGTCATTGTACGCTGAACTTTAAAAGCCTGCCAGTGAGTGAAGCAGAAGAAAAGGTCTAGACACTGGTTTCCCAGTTGGCTCCCATCCAGGTATGACAGGCCTGCACTGCTTAGCTTCCAATGTCAGACGGATCAGGTGCATTTGGGTGGTGTGGCCAAGGGCCATTGGCCTTTCCCTCTGAGCTGATGATTTTAAGGCAGCCAGAGACTTTCACCACTCCCCGGTACACTGAAGCCTTGACGCCGCTCACCCACCAGCTGTGGCAAGGGCTCCCTACCCTCCAGCCAAAAAGAGGCTTTCTCCCCCCCAGCCATGGGGCCTAGATATTTCCTCTGGGCTGATTTCAAGGATCCAGAGACTGTAACCCATTCACCTGTCTTTCAATCCAGGGATGCTGCTCACCACCAAGCGGGGCAAGGTCCTGGGGGTCTCCCTCTTCTCTAGCTGGGCTGGGGGATCCGGGCAGCTGCTGTTGGCCCCCAGCCATCTTGGATGTCCCGATGAGCCCCCGATTTCACAGGCATTCCTTTCCATCGTCATTGTACGCGGGAACCTAAGCCTGCCAGTTGAGTGAAGCAGAAGAAAAGGTCTATGACACCTGGTATTCCCAGTTGTCTCCCATCCAGGTACTGACCAGGCCTGCACCGTCTTAGCTTCCAATGTCAGACAGGATCAGGTGCATTTGGGCTGGTGTGGCCAAGGGCCATTGGCTTTTCCTCTGAGCTGATTTTAAGGCAGCCAGAGACTTTCACCCACTCCCCGGTACACTCAAGCCAGGACGCGACGCTCACCCACCAGGCTGTGGGCAATGGGGCTCCTCTACCCTCAGCCAAAAGGAGCTCTTACTCCCCCTCCAGCCATGGGGCCTAGATATTCCTCTGGGTGATTTCAGGCATAGAGACTGTAACCCATTCACCTGACTTTCAATCCAGGGATGCTGCTCACCCACCAAGCGGGGCAAGGTCCTGGGGGGTCTCCCTCTCTCTAGCGGCTGGGGGATCCTGGGCAGCTGCTGTTGGCCCCAGCCATCTTGGATGTCCCATGAGCCCCCCGATCTTCACAGGCCATTTCTTTCCATATCATTGATGCTGGAACCAAGCTCCAGTTGAGTGAAGCAGAAGAAAAGGTCTATGACACCTGGTATTCCCAGTTGGTCTCATCAGGTACTGACCAGGCCTGCACACTGCTAGCTCCATGTCAGACAGGATCGGTGCATTTGGGCTGGGGTGGCCAAGGCATTGGCCTTTCCCTCTGAGCTGATTTTAAGGCAGCAGAGACTTTCACAACTCCCCGTACACTGAAGCCCTGGACGCCGCTTACCCACCAGCCTGTGGCAAGGGGCTCCTCTACCCTCAGCCAAAAGGCTCTTACTCCCCCTTAGCCATGGGGCTAGATATTTCCTTGGGCTGATTCAAGCATCCAGAGACTGTAAACCATTCACCTGTACTTATCAGGGATGCTGTCTCACCCACCAGCGGGGGCAAGGTCCTGGGGGGTCTCCCCTTCTTTCAGCTGGGCTGGGGGGATCCTGGGCAGCTGCTGTTGGCCCCCAGCCATCTGGATGTCCCGATGAGCCCCCGATCTTCACAGGCCATTCCTTTCCATAGTCATGTACGATGGAAACCTTTAACAAGCCTGCCAGTTGAGTAAAACAGAAGAAAAGGTCTATGACACCTGGTATTCCCAGTTGGTCTCCCATTCAGGTACTTACCAGGCCTGCAACTGCTTAGCTTCCAATGTAAGACAGGATCAGGTGCATTTGGGCTGGTGTGGCCC